>BROG01000818.1:245000-296055 GCA_030159075.1 Atrina japonica
TACCACTATGTAAATACAGAGCTTTATCATGGTAAGTTTATACCACTATGTAAATACAGAGCTTTATCATGGTAAGTTTATACCACTATGTAACTACAGAGCTTTATCATGGTAAGTTTATACCTCTATGTAAATACAGAGCTTTATCATGGTAAGTTTATACCACTATGTAACTACAGAGCTTTATCATGGTAAGTTTATACCACTATGTAAATACAGAGCTTTATCATGGTAAGTTTAAGTAACTACAGAGCTTTATCATGGTAAGTTTATACCACTATGTAAATACAGAGCTTTATCATGGTAAGTTTATACCACTATGTAAATACAGAGCTTTATCATGGTAAGTTTATACCACTATGTAACTACAGAGCTTTATCATGGTAAGTTTATACCACTATGTAAATACAGAGCTTTATCATGGTAAGTTTATACCACTATGTAAATACAGAGCTTTATCATGGTAAGTTTATACCACTATGTAACCAGAGCTTTATCATGGTAAGTTTATACCACTATGTAAATACAGAGCTTTATCATGGTATTAAAGTTTTTACCTCTGTGTAAGGGACCATGGATTTATTTTTACCAGCATGCCGCCAGGATACTGCAAGCAGTAGGCGAGCTTTTCACAAAGGAATTTTAGCAGTCTTTTACAGCCTTTTCCAGTGTGCTTGAAGTATCAATTTCATTATTTGACCTTAATCTTTATATTAATAGGCATGTCACAAGGTCGAACAAATCAGTCTGTGTTTGAACTACAGAGCTTTATCATTGTAAGGTCACACCTATATATAACTACAGAACTTTATCATGGCAAGTTTCAGCAAACATAATGTGTTTAATGAATTTCATGAGAAATGTTACTTCTTTTTGTAGAATACTGGAGCAGGAGGTCAAGGATCTGGACAATCCTTGGTGTCACCAGGCTCGTGCCTACAAGACTTCCGCGCTGCCCCATTCATTGAATGTCATGGACGAGGCACCTGCAATTACTATGCAACATCTTTCAGTTTCTGGCTAGCAACTATCGATCAATTTAGTCAGTTCAGATCTCCACTGTCTGAAACACTTAAAGCAGGCAATCTAAGAACTAGAATAAGCAGATGTCAAGTGTGTATGAGAGGTTAAAGGTTATTTTAGAAATTTTATTTGATTATTTTAAGAATAAATTAAAGCTAAAAATATTATGTACAAGCTAATGCTGCCTTTTATAATGTCTATATCAGGTTGAATTCGTTCTTTTTACTTTGCTTCATGTACATTTTGTATAAATGCTCACAAAGTTTGTCTTCCATGTTCTGTGTATTTACCTTTTTGTAAGGATTTACTTTAAATATCTGATTTCATATGGTGCTATGAAAACTGTAGATACTATTGCTCAAATGTTTCTACATATGTGCCTTGCTGTTTAGCTGCAGCATATACTATAGACAAGGTATTGTATATAGAGTTGATACAACTAATGCCGGCAAACATGGAACAGGTACCAGTAATATTTGTTTTTTTATTTACGTATGACAATGTCATCCGACTCATCTAGATCCCTGTGCACATGTCAGAATAGCAGATCACATGATCCATCAATCTGTCTCATTTCTTAGAAGTGAAACTAGTGATCCTGAAAACCAAATCTCTGCAGTGACGAAAAACATGGAAGCTGTTAACATGTAGGTCATTAGTTGTACCAGTTCTTGAGAAAGTTCAGATTCACTACCACGTAATATGCATATTTTGTGATATCTGATTGTTTTGTGTCATTTAACTAGTCAATATTTTACATGCCTAATCAGTTGTGACGTTACATAAATTTTATTTTTAACCATGATGTCATAATCGTGTTCTATCAGTACTCAACGATTACTTTTTTTTATACAAAATGAAGACCTTTTTATGGTGAAATCTTTCCAGTAAATTCTTTGATTGTTGATCAATTAAACAATTATTCAGCTGGTTTCTTAACCATTCATGAAACACATGTGTACATATTCATTTCTCAGAATTCAGTGAATGTTAAGATGACTGCAGGGAAAATGGGGTACATTGATGGATCTTCCATGAATGGTTATGACTTCAGCTGACAACTCTTGATGTGTAAAAAAAGTTAGAAATCAAAATTCTATATTTGGATTCTCTTCAAATTTTTTTTTTTTTTATAAAAGGAATAGATATATTAAAATCTCTATGAATTTAAGTATGTAATTGTGAAGAACTATGCAATATTCAGTATTCCTCCCAATTAGCTCTTGTGAGGGTAAAAATAAAGTGATATTAGGAATCAATGTATTTGTTTGTCTTTGTTTAACACTGGCAAAACAACAACAAAAAATAATGTTAGAACCAGTTCATTCATAACGATTTTAAAGTTCCACAACTTTGCCCTGTGTTAGTTGACAGAAGCCATATTGTAGCAAAGACCACAATATGACCTCTGACCTCAGGGGCATATAAATATCTTAAAATGACTAATCACTTGTCAAGTTTGTATGGGTTGTCAATATTTTGTTCATATTTATTTGTCACCCATACACTCTGAAAAACATTCAATGGTTATATTCACATGTCTGTTATAAACTTCTAGATTAACACTGGAATTGTAAATATGGATAAATTTAACAATGGAATTAACCCTGATAACACTTCCATAAAACTTAAGAATTTGTCTGAGAAATATACCAGTCTTCTTATAAACCATGAAACATGCTTGGTTGAGAATATCAAATTGAGTAAAATGTTCAGACTAGGGCGATTCTTAAATGTTATGAAAGCAAACTCTAGGCTTTGAATTGAATTGAGTGAGTAAAATTTTTTAGACTGGGTTGATTCTTAAATCTTATGAGGCAAGCTCTAGGCCTTTGGCTTTTGTACAGAATCAAATTGAGTGAAATATTTAGACTGGAGTGGTTCTTAAATCTTACAAAAGCAAACTCTGCCACTGTATTGAATCAACTTTAATAAAATGTTCAGAATAGGGTGATTACTAAATTTTATGGTGGCAAGCTCTAAGCTTTGTGCCCCTGTAATGAATAGAAAATTATTTTATACCCCCGTTTGAAACTTGAATCATAGAATCACATTCCAATCCACAAGTCTCACCTACTACTTTAAACACTTCCAGAACTTCAGTTGTTTTTTGTAGAGAAGTATGTAAGTTTATTTACAGATGCAGTTTCTTTCTCAAACATGAGAGATTTTCTCATCCAACATTAAAAAAAAAATTGAATGCGACATTTAACACCATTCAGATTAAGTCCAGTAAGAGACAGGAAAAACTGGAGGTCCCGTGTCACAGTAGGTGTCGGCATGTTAAAGAACCATCATTGCTCAATGGCCGTAAGTGCCGAAGCCCTTCGCCAGCAATTGGTGACATATCCATGAGTGAAATATTCTTGACTGGGACGTTAAACAACAATAAACAAAGAAACAAACAATCATAACGGAAATTACATAATCAAAGGAGATAACTCTTGCAGTTCCATAATATAAAATACTATTACAAAACCAATCTCTCATCACTTGTTTTCTGATATGTCTCGTGGACGAAACCACTTCAGGGTCACATATGAGTGACCTCTTACGAGTGTCGAGTTAAACCATTGAAATGAACCAACATGGAACCTTTAACAAGACGTACCAATTGATAGGGATTTTGGGTTTCAAAAGTTCTCGTGCATGTTCCAGACCAGTATCCATACTCGTGACTTCCCACCTGCAAATTAGATGCCCTTACTACTGTACAAAATGTACATGTAGCTCAACAACAGACATTGTAAAGCATTTATATTTTATTCAAGAGTTCATGTGGGTGAAAAGATGCATTTTATTTACAATTTTAATATGAACACTGACAAATGCTAGCTTATGAGACAAAAACATTACAATAATTTTATGTTTCATAAAAAACTTTTTAGATGGCAAAACATCAAGGACATTTTCCACTCAGAAAAGACCATTTCAACATGTAAACATACAAATGACATGATTGAACTGTTTTATGACCATGAAGTATGAGTGTGTACCATATTTCAACAAAATAGCATAATAAAGAAGAATCTAAATAAAATGTGATATTTTTCCCTAGAAATGCCATGTTTGGGCATAAAAATCCAGGTTTTTAGTCCACCATGGATCAGTGACGAATTTGCCCGAGGTACATTGGTATTGAATCTACTGTAAATTTTGCGAGACTTTATTTTCACGATTCACAAGTTCTTAACTTATTCACAAAATGATATATATGAGTTTCATCAAAATCGGTAAAGGAGTGAAAACATTAGATCAATGACAAAGAAAGATAAAGAACAACCGGGTGGCCAGAGGGTATACAAAAATACGTCTTATGACGGGTGTATGATGAAATGAGTCACAGCGACATATTTACTATACAACTGATATAAGCCAACTTAACTGGTATTACTTTATTTCCCTTATATTACTCAAAAAGGTGAAAATATACAAGGAAACATTGACAATATCCTGGACTTTGTAGTCCAATCTCTGAAATACATCAACAGCATCATAATATCAAATTAAGTATTTGATCAACTTGTGAAGCACTTGAAGGAAAAGAACAAAACAAACAACCTGATTTAAAAAATTTTAATATCCCTACACAAAATACAAACAAGTTGGGATACATTTCTCCCTGTATTTTTTAACAGCCATTTATATTTTAGGTAGTTAATCCATTGTCTTATCGTAGAATATTGTACTCATATATTGCACGATAGTATGACAAATTTGTGCGAGAGGTGATCATTTTGTGACCTTTGACCTAGTAGCCCCCACCTTCCCCAAATAAACTGAAGCAATTAAATTAATCTATGGATGTAGGTTACAAAGTTCAGTTATTACGTCTCTTCACTGATGATAGTATTACACTGGTACTGATTTACCAGTAGTCAACCTTCGGGAACTATCTTACAAAAGTTTGTAACTTGGTCTTAAAACTACAATTAAAACATACAACTTTTTTTTATAATAAATTAGGACTTTCAACTTAGAAACAAATCGGGTCATAACTTTATGACTACCCAAAAATGGCTCTTAATACTACGTCATTGTTGAGTCACAATTCATCTTTGTAAATATAGCAATGTGGATGGTTCAGGAAACATGAAGATCAGATGGCAACATACTGAGTTGCTTCAGGGGTGACTAATCAGTCCTAAGATTTATTTTAAGTCCAATGAACTTAAGATTTGCAACTAGAGAATTTGGATTTGATTTTATAAAAAAGGCCCCATGGCCCCTAAATCCCGAATGTCATACAGTAAAACAAGAATTTTAACACATTCAATTGTAATCTGCGCTATAACTGGTTAGAGAATAATAACACAAATACAATTATACATGGTGATTGGACGCTTATGTGAAAAATGCTAAATTTACATTGTGAAAATGTTGAAATGTTGTCCAGCTGTTGCAATGCTAAAATGTTTAACACCACACAACAATTTTTCAATATGGTGGCAGCAAGATTTCAATCGTGGAGGAGAGATCCTGGATACGCTATACCCAGGAAGAGACCACCAGCCTTCTGCAAGTAAACTGGTGATCTTTCTCAAAAAAATTAGCTGGACTTGAACTAGCACTGACAGGAAGTGAGAAACTAACCACATGACCATGGACGCCTCTGCAGTGCTAAACACCGATTGCCAAGTTAATCAGTATTTCACTTTCAACTTGGATTATATCTAGTCACATCCTAGATTTTCTGTTCACTTTCATCACTAGATTTTAAAACAAGTCTTTTTAATTTTGACTTTTAAAGTTATACATAATTCAGTTTTTTATAATAATATCTCGTACTTTTTAGAAGTTTGAATGTTAAGAGTTTTACATCTACTGTACACCTGGGACATTTTTGCCCTTTTATGACAGAAAACATTTTCACATCGTCTTCAATTCGCCTTAAATCACCAGAGTCTCCTGAATGGCATGTATGTCCAAACTTCAGTTTTTAAGCTTGAAAATTTTGCTTTCTTTTTTAAATTCGTCCTCTCATCTAAGGGTGAAAATTTCCAAGTGTACAGTATTTTATTTTAACCAACCTAAACAAAACTTTTATCTTCTTCTGTAGTTTGGTGATATCGGTTATATTTCAAGAGAGTACCATACACATACACATAAAAACTACCACATGAACTTTAGATACATAGCCAAAATTTGAACTTTTGACCTTTAAAGCATTATCACTTGTTGTAATTTACTTTTTATTCAACATGAATGTGCATATTTAATTATACATACAAATCTTTGAATTGCACTCCTGGAAGCTTGTTGCTATTATTTTTCAAAAAGACTACAGTTTCACCAATCTATGACATATCACACACATTCTAGCATAAATTCCAATTACTGGCAACTTCAAATGGTAATTGCACAATTTGTGACAACATTTTTTACCATAGGTTTAAAAATCACAAGCCCCTCAAAACAAAGAAAATATGAACCATTTTATATGAAGAAAAATATTTGTATTGACCATTTCTGGAAATTTCAACCATGCAAAAGGGTCAAATGATGACAATACTTTAACCAAGTTGATACCATGATTATAAACGTATACTCGGAACCAACCATCACAAGGCATATGAAGAACTTTGCATCTTTTGTGTGTAAATTTACATAAAATGAATTTTAAGTGAAATCACGCAAATGAACCATGCACTTCAGTAAGTTATTATAATTCACCAGTATGATGCATCAATGAATATGACCTTTGTATGTATCCTACACGTAATGCCACACAGAAAATATATTATATATCCATGACAACCCAGATGTGATACAGGTACTTCGAGTGTCTAAGCACTATAAATAGATACTTGGTTTTACCAGTGTATCAATTACTTTATGTGACTAAGGACTGTATAATGAGAACACAATGACTCTAGACAAGAATTCACATGATATCATTCTCGGTGTTTGGATTTCTTGTGTTTGTGTCGATGCCTTGATGGACTGCGGGATGAACTTTTGTGTGGTGACCTTGACCTTGATCGTCTTGATCTTTTTGGGCTGCAAGACAAATGGAACATGTTTCATTGGTTGTAAGCAATGTTAAATTGTTATTCTGAAATTTCAGAACTAATCAAAATTAATATCACAAATTAGTAACAGAAATTTGAATGTTACAAGAGTTCAAAGATACGTCCATTGCCTATTATGACCTTTTTCTGTGAGATATGACCTTGATCATTGTATGCTATTATCCAATTCACATAAGATGGCGGGGTGGAGTAACCTTTTGATTATCATACAGATGATTCTACTCACTTTTTGGTCATGACAAGCTACACAGGAAAAATGTTTTATTCCTTACTGGATACTCTCTCATGTATGGTGACAAGCAGGAACGATTACTCTAGCCAGTGTAATTTTAATATTATGCTTTATTACCTAAAATTAAAACTCATCCAGGTCAAGAAAGAGTTCACGAGACTCTGCCCAGCCAGGTTATATGTATTACTATACAAGAAGTGTGACTACATCTATGTATAGGTTCAATACAGAGAGTAATCCTTAGCACAAATATGTAATTCTATATACACTCACTCCATATATAGCATATAAAATCAAAATAGAGGTTTGTGGATAGATAGATACATGTATTTCAATAACAATACGATGTATGTCCCACCTTGTAATATTTAAACTATTTGAATAAATTACGAGTCGTGGAACTTCTAAAATTAGGTCATAAAATGTTTTAAGCACCAAAAATGATATCTGACCTTATTATTGACAAGAATCCTGTTTGGGTTACATGTATCTTGTATAAAGATTTATAACCTTAGCTTCAACAGCTTTTGAGTTATACATATTACTTTTGGTGGTGTACAAAAAAATTTATCTATTTATTTTACAAAGATTAACGAAGAAGTAATGTCAATTTATATAAATGTCTTTTGGCCCTGATGTTGGCGTTAAGAGTCCTTGCTGTGGGAGGAAATCGGGGTACCCAGTGGGAGGAAATCGGAGTACCCAGAGAAAGCCCACACGTCCGACTTGTTGAGAAGCGAGTGCATTAACCACTGCACTACCTGAACACCTTGGCAGGGTAGACAGTTAAATTACATATTAAAAAATCACACAAGCCATCATATCGCTTGTAATAGCAATCAAGCTGTTGATATAAACTTGTCTAGGGATAAATCTCTATGGTAACAGCCAATTAAATAGCATCCGATGTTATTTATCATAAAACAATCATGACAAATTACAAGAAATACACTATATATATTTGGTGTTTATCAAACATCGAAACAATTGAAACCACGTACACACACACACACACACACACATGCACAACGCTAATAATTTTCAAAAGTTCTTTTTCTCAAAAACTGCAATACCTTCTGGATCTTTTTGAGCTTCGTTTAGGGCTGCCAGATATGGATCTATGATTTGGTGAGAAAGACCGTGACCGATGACGTTTTCTTTCTCTAGTGCTTGGAGAACCAACAGATTCCTTCAATAAAGACACAAAAATATGAATATATATTTTAAACTAGTTAAAGAAATGAGGAAGATATGACCTTGACAAAGCAAAAGGATGGACGGATGGAAGGACGGACAGACACAATGCAAAACAATACTGTAAACCTGGTTTTATTTGCGAGAATTTTATTTACACCATTCTTTCACTAGAGCTCTTGCTTGTGAAAATAAAATTATCGTGTAATTAAGTATGAAAATGTTATAACAAAAAAGGCATTCGAAATTGCCAAATTATCATCTCGCCAATAAATTTATAACTTGTGTATCGCGAAAATAAAAAGTCCTGCACATATTTCCGGATTTACAGTAGTCCCCTCAGGAACTGGTGGAGAACTAATAACAGTGAGAGTGCATAACTGAAGTACTCTAGTATGTGTTTCCCTTTAACAAAATTAATCCAAATTTTCAAATTCTGCTATAAATAACAGGTCTGAATTTGTAGAATTTAATCAAAACTGGTAGTTTGTTGTTTGTTTCAAATTTATTCTATGTAAAGCCAAGAATTTTCACCTACATGCAAACTTAAGTGCATAGATAAATTGACAGGAACTAACCTACAATATGGACTGGTATTATATGGGTTCCTCAACACTCCATATCCAACATTTCATAAGGCTTAAAGAGATTCCCGACTTTCACTTCTAATGTACTTGAAGATCAAGGTTAATAAGTCTTACATCTGACCTTGATTTGAACCCCAAAACATCTGTTAGTCAATGTCTCTAACACTTTCTTGTCATGAGCAGTTTGTCCCCTGTCAAAAGTAGTTTGTCCCCTGTCAGGAGCAGTTTGTCCCCTGCTAGCAGTAGTTTTTTATTTACCAGGAGAAGTTAGCTGCCTGCCAGGAGCAGTTTGTCCCCTGCTAGGAGCAATTTTTTCATCTGCCTGGCAGAAGTCAGCTGCCTTTGAGCTGAAGACTTATGCTGTAGATTTGTATTCTAAACAGCCAATCTTCATTTTCACAAAGTGTTTGAATATTTTTACCTTTTGAAGTAATTTCTTCCTGTAATGCTCGACCTGCTGTGGCACAGTCATGTGTGATTTGCGTGATCTTTTACCCATCTCAAGTTCATCTTGATATTTCATAACCTTGACCTTCAAGTAAAAAAAACAAACATGTAATTATATAATACTAACCTACCAAAATAGACATTACTCAAATAGGCTGAAATAGACATTCCTAAATTAGGCTGAAACAGACATTACTCAAATAGACTGAAATAGACATACTCATTACATGTAAACTGTGACTGAAATTATAAACTATTTTAGTCAAAACTCTTGATTATCATGATTCTTCACTGTACCAAGAAGCACTTTAGAGAGACACACCATCTTATAATTCTTGTTGTTGACATAGGACATTTTCATACAGTATTTCAATTTTCATTCATGTCTGAAATCATGATCCTTAGACCAGGAGCAGCCTAGGATAGACAACATTATTACCACATACAATGTACGGATCTTTTACATTAATTCCTGGTTTCTTGTTTATTCATTGGATCATAAACAGAGTGCATATTTTTTAGAGAGCACAATTGTCACTGTTTGTTTACAATCAATTTCGGATAAAAAGACTTATCCTGACTTTTGATGATGCAGTGTGTCAAATGTCAAAAATGTGGTAAAACACCTAAAATTATTAAAAATACTGAATAAATAAGTATAAAAAAGCCTGTATAATCTGTATGATATATCATTTATTGAAATGTTAAATCATGTATATATCAGAAACTTTTCATTAGATTTACCATGTGACAAAACAGAAAACGTGAGCCATGAGAAATCAGTTTTTAATTACATTGTATACAAAACAAACTTTCTTTTTTAATCCCCCACAATCAACAATTTTTTCAGTTATATGGTGGCAGCCAGTTTTAAATAGTGGAGGAGAGTTACTACAATGTATCCGGGAAGAGACCATAAACCTCCGCAAGTAAACTGGCAAACTTCCTAAAAAAAGTCCACTCATGTTCCAGCGGGGCTTGAACATGCGCTGACCAGAAGTGAGAGACTTCCTAGCTCAAAGTGTGATCCTCTAACTACTCAGCCACAGGAGCCTCTGAATGAAACTTAATAAAATAACTTGAAAAGCACTTGAAAAGATTGATGACAATCTGTTACAAAAATTACCTCTATTTCTCGTAACTTTGCACGCCTTTCCTCTGTCATTTCTTGCTTTTGAGAAGAATCCATACTCCTGCTAAACTCGCTGTCGTCATCAGATATGGCTCCCTCTTCTTCCTCTAATGGACTGTAAAAGAGATTGACCTTAGAGACATCACCAAGATGTAGGTAAGTGAGATAAGTTTTGACTTGTGCTACAGACTGATGCCAATGCAGTGACAGTTCTTTAATCTGCCACGTGTAACTTGACATGGGACCTTAGTTTTAAGTCTCATCTGACAGATCTGTAAATTTCACTCATTGTGTGAAGTTAAAGTAACAAGGACTATTTCACTAGGCCAAGGAACAGTCACCACTCTTTAAAGTTTTAGGTTTGACTCAGTACTGGGAATCAAACCAGGGACCTAATGCTTGCAAAAGCTCTAACACTAAACCAATGCAGGAAGCGCTCGTCAATTCAGTGAATTACACATACACCGTAAATTTTGTGTGACCACCTGCTTTATTGGTAGATCATCTACTAAGAGATCACCTAATTTTTCTTGGTATCCAAACACCTTTATATTGATGTTACAGAAGTTAAGCCACTACTGGATTCCCCACCATACTGATACAGTAGGAGTGCTGATATAGCCACTAAAAAAGATCCCCTTTCTCTTCTGATGAGCACGAGTTCATTTATATTTTCAACACAGTGTAATCAAAGATCAAAAGCTCACTTCACACCAACATATTTCACATCGTCTTAATTAACTTGACCTCAGCAAATTTTGATCACAACATTAAAATTTAATCACAGTGTTAAATATAGACTAACTCCAAAACACTTACAGGGTCATTTTGCAAATGATACAGGAATTCTCCAATAACTGAAGCCTAGCATGTGCTAAGAACCGTAAGATGACCAGTACAAGCAGGTAAACATGGGTTACCTGTCCTCATCCAATCTTCTGGGCCTGACACTAGGGCAATAGCAAATGTATTTTCACAGAGGTGATCTTAAAACTTGTTATTTGTTTACTATCAACAAATTTAGAGTTTAAAAACAAAACATACGCTCCATCAATGTCCTCATATACTTCTTCATTCCTTTCTGTTTCCTCTTCCTCCTGAGGGTCTAACAAGTCCCATTTTGATGTTGTCATAGCTACAATATAAAGTGGAGTTTTTTATGTTTCTGCCTTTACATCAGTTTGCATCAGCAAACACCAGCTGGCTTATAAATAAAGCAATAACTGAAAGGAAACAGAAGTTATTTTCTAAACCTAATCTACTTAAGGAGACCAATCACCTGTGTCTCAGTCCCTATCTAAAAACACTTGTTGATCCTGGGCCCGATGTCACCAAATTTACTGAGTACAAAAACTCAAATATCTTTTCATGATTTTAAGGTAAAAACACACAAATTTTATTCTGAAACTAGACATGTTTGTAAATTGATGGCACACAATTAAAAATCATGATCAAAATTATTGCTTATTTGAAGAAAACTTTAGAAATATTGAAAAATTGTTTGAGTACATAATTAAATTTTGAGTACCGTACTCAACATATTTTTTATTTTTTTATGTAAAATCGTAAATATGACACAAAAATTTATATGTGAATGATGAAAAATAATACTGTGAAACTTGTATTGACCTTCTTATGGACACAAGAAAACTGGTCTTTATAGATAGGTGGTCTTTATATAGAGGTTGATTTGTACACAAATGGTACTATTAGGGACAGCAAAAAATGGTCTTTGTGACCAGGTGGTATTATACACAGGTGTTCGCGAAAGCAGGTTTTACTGTATTATGTTTCCTAATCACTGGAACCCAAATGTTTTACAAATTATTATATAGTCAAAATAATGAAATAAAAGTTGAGTTTGAGTATTGAGCAAATATGGTGACTTGGAGCCCTGGTGTCCTGATATTCACTGTGTCTTTACCTACAAATATATCAAAGTACATATAAAGAGCAAGAAATGGCCAGGTGTTTTTTTTTCAGAAGAAAGATTACAACATTCAAAAGCTTACACCTGACAATAGACAGAATAGATTGTGATAGGTCAGCTGATTGACCTAAAAAACCAAGATTACATAATCTCAGAATGACAGTTGGAGCATAATGAGATTAGGCTACAAACTAAAAAAAAGATTATATTCTGAAAATGACAGTGTTTGACAGATTAAAACAAAAGACTACATACCTTCAAAATGATGGAGTCAGAGTATGACAAAGATGCAAACAGAGACTATATACAGTACTCTAAAAATGACAGGATCAGGGCGTAATGATAAAACTCAAATCATTTTAGCACATTACCTTGAGCTTCCAACTCCGCTTCATCTACTGTTTCCCATTTTGATCTTGCAAATTTTGGTTGTGGAGGTGGTAATGGTGAGGACTGTTTGTCATTCTCTAGTGGATTACCATCAATATCTTCTGATACTATAAATAGTGTAAAATGATTATAATAATCAATATCCTCTGATAAAATAGTATACAACACATACTTATATATACTTTATTACTCTCTCTCTCTCTCTCTCATATTCAGAGACATGTATATATTCTATACCTGAAAATTTTAGCCTTTGGTTATTTTTGTCCTTTTACAACAGAGAACATATTCACTGTATCTTAAATTCGCCCAATATCACCATGGTCTCATGAATGGCATGTATGTGACGTACTTTTATGAATTTGCCAGAAACGTTCACTTTCATTTAATATTTGCCTTCTTATCTAACTTCAAAAATTCAACAGCAGAGAAAATTTCCAGGTATAGAGTACACTCATTAATCTGTTCAGGCACCAACATTTATATGTTCTGTGTACATACAGTCAAACCTAACGTCACACAAAATATGCTGACTAATATAAACTTACAAGGTGCTCCATCTAATTCCTCCGTGTAGGAATCACCATCAAAATCCTCTACCAGCGGTTTACCATCAAAAGTATCCTTTAGGTGATCCAATGGTGCTCCGTCTAGATCCTCTATTGGGGCACCATCCAGGTCCAGCTCTGGAACATGTTCTTCTTCCAGCTAAGAACAATTAAAATGTTAAACTGTAGTAAAATGTGTTAAATACCAAGTACATGCGGAGTCATTTAGTACCATTATCAGATCTTTAAGTACTCTTTCATTATAGAATAAAGGGAATCCATTGGGTTCTTATGGTTAAAAATAAGGCAGTTTAGAGTAAAGATTCCAAATTCGTCTTAAAACTAGAGCAGTCCTATTAGGACGAATACTTCCCTGCAGCAACATATTTTTTCATGTACATTTGTAATGTTGGAATGGCAGACAGGAATATGTTTTTCACAGCCACTTAGGGTGTTTTAAAGACCTGTCTAAAACTCAGCTACTTATTACCGAGTCAATTTTAAGCAGGAAAAGTTTTCAGATCCAGCATTCATTCATGATTTTCGGATGCAATTGGAAATGAACACTTGATTGATGATCAAAGGAATATGAAATCTAGAAAGTAGATGATTCAAATGTATATGACATTCTGATATTTAAAGTAAAGAGAAGGCATCTGAATGATCTTGACATATGCCTTTAACTTTGTTTTAGAGATCTTGAATGAAAGAAAAAAAAAGTCCAATCGGCCAAAAACAATGTAAAAAGTTTTGAACAGCAATCCCCTTCCATTATGCTGATACATCATGTACATTAGAACCTTGCTATTAAAACCTCCTTTCTGATTGGCTTAAACTGGTCTGATTAGTGAGGTGGTCTCTTAAGTGAGGTTCTGTACTTATTAAATCATTCATGATCATCAAGAGACGGGAAATTCATGGTCTGAAATGTCAGGTGGTATTTAGGCCAGGTTCCACTGTATACATATTGTGATTTTTCATTGTGTGATGTCAATTCATCAGTGTAGGTGTTGCAATGAAAAACTTAAGACTATAGACAGACATGGTGATTCCAGTATTAACCCCCCCCCTTCGAAGCAACATAGTTGCAGGGTAAAATAAACATAGATATTGAAGTGAATAAACATACATTATCTAGTCAAGTTTGAATCTAATTACAAATCATTAACCATACCTTTAATGGAACAAGACCAAGAAATATATTCTGTAAATTGATTAGAAAATCATTTGGATAGATTGCCCAATCTTCCCATGCTCGGAAACATCCCATCACTTTTTGCTGCAAGAAAATTGAAATAAAATGTAATTTATACTGCAAAATGTTAACAGCCAATCTTATCATCATTTATTTAAGTGATTTAATAATAATAATATCTTCAAGCAATCTGAAATATTATGTGTGGATTATATCTCTTATGTACCCTACAACAGGTTAAATCTTCTCCCTTAGGTACCATACATTATGTTCAAATTTCCCCTAAGGTATCCCAAGATAAGTTTTAATTTTTCGCCTCGCTTTACTTAAGTACCCTAGATCTTCTCTCTAGATCTTATCTTGATATTCTCTCTCAGATAGCCTTGATCAGTTTTAATCTTCCCTCTTAGATACCCTTGATCAGTTTAATCTTCTTTCTCATGTGCCCTAGATCAGTTTTAATCTCTCTCGTGTACCCTAGATCATTTTAAATCTTCTCTCTCAGATATCCTAAATCAGTTTTAATCTTCTCTCTCAGATATCCTTGATCAGTTTAAATTTTCTCTCTCATGTACCGTAGACCAGTTTTAATCTTCTCTCTCAGATATCCTTGATCAGTTTTAATTTTCTCTCTCATGTACCCTAGACAAGTTTTAATTTTCTCTCTGATACCCTAGATAAGTTTCAATCTTCTCTCTCAGATACCCTAAATCAGTTTTAGAAACAGGTGAGAACAAGAAACCACTAAAGACAATATGGCCAGATTGCAAAGTAAAATCTAATCAGCAAATAAGATGCAAGCATAATGCCCATGTGTTTGGAACTATTTCTTATAAGGTTCGTTTTAATTACCAGAAACCAAATGTCAAAATGTTCAAGCATTTTTCACTCAAGTCGTTTGTTTCTAATTATAAAATATGAAGTCTGTACATCCTTCCATTGCCAAGAATTCACTTCAAACCTGAAACTTTTCCAAATATGTTGATCCCCACCCCAATTACTACTTTGATCAACCCCCAAAATTCAAACCCATATAATTCAATTGCACATGTCACAGTAAACCTAAAAGCTAAGTATGAAGTTTGTACCTCTATCCATTGCTGAGCACCATTACCACTTTGATCCACCCCACATAATTCAATTGCACTTACCACAGGTAACCTACAAGCCAAGTTTGAAGTCTGTACCTCTATCTATTACCAAGAACTGGCTTCAATCTGAAACTTTATTCAAAACGTTGATCCCCACCACAATTACTACTTTAATCCACCCCCAAAATTCGAACCCATATAATTCAGTTGCACTTGCCACAGGTAACCTGCAGGCCAAGTTTGAAGTCTGTACCTTTTAACCATTGCCCAGAACTTTCTTCAATCTGAAACTTTAACCAAAATGTTGATCCCCACACCAATTACTACTTTGATCCACCCCTAAAATTCCAACCCACATAATTCAATTGCACTTGCCACAGGAACCCAAATAATTCAAATGCACTTGCCACAGGTAACCTACAGGCATTCTACACCTCAATCAATTGATGAGAATTTGCTTAAACCAAAATTTTAACCCAAATGTTGACGGACAGATGGACAGACAGACGGACTGATGGACAGACGGACATCGTCAATCTATAGACTGGACTTGCTTTGCAATCCAGCCAAAAATGTTCCTTAGTGACTCTGGTGACTTGTTAAAAAAGATAATAGCAAAACATCTTAACAATAAAATTGCTGTCAGTTCAAAGGTCAAATTACAATTACCTTAAATTGTTCAGCTTTCAACCTTCCATCTATATTGACATATGCCTCATTTACATCTCGGAAAATATCCTGTAATTTCAGCTGAATACTGTAAAAGTTGAAAAGAAAATTAACAGTGACATGTTGATAGAGATAATTGACAGCAATTTGTTATGTTTAATCAATTCATGCAGGAAAACATAAGAGCACAATTTTGTATTTTTCTTTTCAGTGGTTTACAAAAAGAACTAAAACCTTGCTGAGGCCCAGTGGTTAGAGCATCACACTTTTTTAAACCATAATGTCTCTCACTTCTGGTCAGAGCAGGTTTGGGCCTTCCTGCATTTTAAGTAGATTTTTATGAGAAAGTTTGCCAGTTCACTTGCGGAAGGCTGGTAGAACCTAAGCTGGTTTTTGTGAGAAAGTTTGCCAGTTTATTACAGAATGCCAGTGCTCTCTTCCAGGGTTCTCTCCTCCAATAAAAACTGGTCGTCATCACATAACTGAGAAATTGTTGAGTGTGGTGTAAAAACACACACGCAAAACATCTTCTCCGGGGATGCAGTTTTTATATCAATGCAATGAATGATATACATAAGGCCCATTTTGTATACTCAAACCTGTTTCAGGTTATAAACAACCATAAACACATTTTAGCCACAAGACATAAACATGTTTAAGGGAGAAAAAAAATGCACTGGTTGAAAACAGCGTTTGTGTTTTAATATGCTAAAGAACACATTAAGACTTTCTTAACCATGCTTTTGATCTCGGTTGAGATTTTCTTTAACCATTTAACTGTTGGATTAAACCAAGCCATAAAAAATCATTGAACCATAAAGATGTTTCAAACCAGGTTTATGGTTTTGAATAAAAAAAAAAACCAGGCCTTTAGTTTACAGAAGTATTTCATGATAAAGAACCAGACAGCGTACATGTAGAACAATGAACAGACCTGAACCCTTAAGCTCCTTTACGACTGCAAATATTTGGGACAATAACCTACAAGACCGACTGTAAATTACACGTTTACAAGTTTTGAAAATAATAAAAATCCTTACCACTTCCTGAAAAATGAGGCATTGGGAACTTTGGCACTACTGTTAAACAATATATCTGAGACTAAAAATAGTCTTGCAATCTGAAAAATAAAAACAAAATTCATTAATTGAACACGTAGTCTGTAGCTACTGTATAGTCTGTAGCTACTGTATAGTCCCCAAGGTTTTAAAGAGTTCTAGTATGAACTGTCTAGTAGTTTATATAGAGGTACCAGGCCTTTTTCTTAGTTTCCACAGGGCCAGAATAAGGCCCCATTCCCAATCCAAAATGCATGTGTTTTTTCCCAATTTGATTAAAAACAATCCCAGTTTGGTGTTGGAGTCACAGCCATGATGAAGAATAATTCATTGTAAAGGGAAATGCATTTAAACAAGAGATTCCATTAAATTCAGATTTCCATGTGTGCAAACAATTTTTTCAAATTTTACACAAATTCACATTAAAATTCCAAATTGTGTCGCCAATGGTATTTTCTAAAAATTGACAGAAAAAGACCTTGACACAGTAAAACTAGCTTATTACAAATTTCAAGGGACCTTCTCTTTCAATTTGTTATAAGGACAGTTTGTTATATAGTTATATCGAAGTGGGCTGAAGAGTTACAATGGAATTCGTTAAGAACAAAAAATCATACTATATTCAGAAATTCTAAAATATCTGTGAAGTCAAAAGAAAGCAAAAACGTTTTTGTTACTTTTAATTTAGACAACTTATTTCATTAGAGAGTAGGCCTACTTATGCTTGGCAAAAAAGTCAAGAATCTACGTTTGTTTATGATATTGATCACTTCATTATTATACTAAAAAAACATTGGTTGGGGCGTCAGGGAATACAGACATTGGTTTGTTATAAGCAAAAATTCATTAAATGAAAATCATTATAAAATTGTTTTTCAACTAGAATATATAGAGGTGCAGTTGGGGATTATCAACTGATTCGTTATGTGCATGAATTCGTACAAACCAAATTTGTTGCATTCAAGTATTACTGTACATGTAAAAAAGGCTGGTGACACTGACCCAGGCAGGGCTAGTTAGTTTGAAATTGTGCTAGTTCCACTGTCTACCATTTATATTTTCTTAAATTCTATACCCCATGTCAAGGTAAAAATCTTTGGCACTTCACCTAAAACTGGAGTATTATTGCTTAAAATGAAAAATTCTTGGTGGGATCTAAAACAACAACCAAACTTAAAATTATACCCCAGCTAAGTACACAAACATTGAAGGGGAGATAACTCTTACAGTTCCAGTGACAGTAAACACTTACTTTTTTAGGTATGGGGGTTTGTAGTATAGACAATGACTCTGCAATACACTCGACTATCTCTTCTGCTGAGTCAGCATGATCTAAACACCACACCATGCCATCACCTATTTTTACTCTCTCTGGAGTTAAATCTCTTAACATGTCTTCCAATCTGTCTCTTTGACTGAAAACATTAAAGTGACAATTATAATTTTTAGCTTCTGGCTACTGAGGAGGTATAAAATGTTGTAAACATTTATCTTAGGACTTTTTCATTAAAAGAAAATTAGTTTTATTAAAAACACACACTGTGCAATGTTTTACAAGGAAAACAATCAGATTTTCGCTTGAATATGTCTACATTCTTTAAATAAAGTTTTTAATCTCTCGTTACTTTTTATATATGTAAAAAAATTCCGTTATTTTGAGTGATACACAAGAATGCAGAAAACATAAAGGCCAAGAATCATAGAAGGGTCCTAAACTTAAGTCAAAACTGGGATCAACAGTATTTTACTATTTACCATTGTTATAACTGTGCTACAAAAAACACTGGAGGTAAAATAATAATAAACAGCTAATTTTAGCACTTTTTACCACCAGGACATTTTAACATGCAATTCAAACTTTATACTAAATTAATCCATGAGCCGGGCTATGATGGCTTTAAGTTTCTGATTAGTCTAATTAATTCAGCATTTGTTTGAAGTGACAACTTGTAAACATCATGACTATAAAATAAAAAAATTCCTTACATGATTTCCTAACAATAATTGCAGGTTTAACAAAGTTTCCATAACTTTGGAAAATATTGCTAAATGTTAGCCAACCAAACTCACCCTCATATTATTGTTATAAAGGTACATCAAAGTTTAAATTTTAGGAAAACATTCAGTTATTTGACCGAAACAGACAAATGAATGGAAATAAAAATCAACAATATGTCTCCAAAATCATGGAGGCGTAAAAATCTCCAGAAACTGCTCACCTATCTGTCAGCTGTCCTTTCTTCGGACCGGCAGGTTGCTCATCAAATTTAAAATCAACCTCTCTTACCAATTCATCTGGCATGCCCTGAGTGTATGGATTCATTGGTGGAGGTTTCCACAATGATCCACCTTTAAACATACGGAATTCCTCCGCTCTCCATTTGTATGGTGAATCTCCCTGAATATATTAAAATGTTACATCATAGTATCTATAAATCTTAAATACCACACTTTCAAGCTGTGAGAAATAATAATAGCTATAAACATTACAGCAGAGCAAATCTTACATTGTCTCTGTCATTTGTTTTTGTTTTACTGGCATTTTGTGTCATACTCAGTATTTCATTACACAAGCCTGTAAAACTACAGGTGAGTGAAATACTTAAACCTGCATAATCTGCAGGTGAGAGAAGTATTCAAGCCTGCACAAACTACAGGTGAGTGAAGTACTCAAACCTGCACAAACTACAGGTAAGAGAAGTACTCAAGCCCACATTACCTGCAGATGTGAGAGGTACTCATGCCCGCAAAAACTACAAGTGAGAGAAGTACTCAGACCTGCACAAACTACAGATGAGTGCAATACTCAAGCCCACATTACCTGCAGGTGAGAGAAGTACTCAAAATCTATGCTGTGGACCTTTGTCATACAATGATGACTATGACACCTGAATTTATGTCTCATCCCAAAGACAAATGAATGTTAGACGTATTCTTCTTTGTCAAAAAGACTGTCACTGTCTGTTTTAATGGTGTATGTTGATTCTAGTTTAATTCTTATTCTAATGCCTTTCATTTTAAAGCTAAGCTATTAAATGTATTTATTTCAGTATGTGTCTTGGGAAATTCACTTTCAAGTTACTGGTAATCTATTTCAGAATAATCCTGGGCTTTCATTCCCAGGCTATGGCATCATAAGTAGTTGCTAGTATATCCAAGTTTTTCTAAAGCTTTTCATTTTCAAGTTAAGCTATCACCAGCATGTATATAAGACTCAACAATCAATTTCTGTTTACCTGTAATATGCTGAACAATTTCCACCTGTAATAGGTATGAGCTGGACTCTGGTTATCAAACAGAAATCTGAAAAAGATACAGATTAACTTCCAACAAATGTCATCTTGTAAAACTATACTGACAAAAACCTGTAACTAGACACTGGAAATCGGAGAAACATAACTCTGTATACCATGAGCATAAAATGGTGAAACTTTTATTATGTCAAATTGGGGAGCTACATGCTGTAATGTACTGCTTGCACTAAAGAACGAACAAACAAGATTTAACATAAACCACAAAGCTGAAGAGATATTAAAAAACTCGTTTATTTTAAAAGAAAATTAAAAACTCTTTACACTGAACGATACTAAAACCAAGTTTATTCTAACAGGATTATTAGTGTCCGTTTATGTTTACCTGTAATTTTGGTCATTTTATTCTAAAATATGCTAAAACCTTGTAATTTTGGTCATTTTATTCTAAAATATGCTAAAACCTTGTACAGTGAAACCTGTATATAGGGGTCACCTAAGGGACCAGAAAATATTGACCTCTATGTGCAGGTGACCCTTATACACAGGTTTAATTTAGTTGAAGTTTGCAGATAAGGGACTTGAAAAAGACTGGCCTTTAAAAACAGGTGATCCTTATACATAAGTGGCCGCTATAGCAGGTTTTACTGTAATCTTGGTCATTTTATTCTAAAATATGCTAAAACCTTGTAATTTTGGTCATTTTATTCTAAAATATGCTAAAACCTTGTAATCTTGGCCATTTTATTCTAAAATATGCTAAAACTATGTTTATATTTAAAAGATTTTTGGTATCCATCTATTTTTACTTTTCAAACCTGTTTACACACATTTAGTCAAATGAAATTCTGATGTTAAATAATTCTTATTGCCCCCTTTGTTACCATACAAGTATGCATGTAAAATATACAGTGAAACTTGTGTATAACGACCTCCCTAGGGATACAAGAAAATTGGTCTTCATAGGGAAGTGGCCTTTATATAAAGGTGGATTTCTATACAAATGGTACTATTGGGAATAGCAAAAAACAGTTTTTGTAACGAGGTGGCCTTTATACACAGGTGGTCACTAAAGCAGGTTTTAGTGTATCTACCAAATCATAAAACACCTAGTGTAAGTCTTTATATACACAAACATGAATCTTTTTATTTTAAAGTTTTCTATCTATTTCAGTTTATTTCCAATCAAATGAAAAATATTCAAATTATTGCTAAGAAAACAAATTGTTCATTTATGACTTCTGACCTTATGACCCCAAAATCAATAAAATGGTTTCCAGTTCTAATCTATAAATATATTCTAAACAGTGGTTATGAGGTTTATATCTGGTGCAAAACAATGCCACAAGGAGAGACAGAAACAGCTGATTATAAAAAGCAAAGCAATACAGATGTAGAAAAATCAACATACTTACCCTATACTTACAATAAAATATGGATACATAAAAAATCTAAATATGTATACATAGAGAGTGATCTATCTATATAGCTTTAGAGAGAGAGAACACCAAACAGTAGAGTATGGCAGTTTTGTTTACTGATAACAAATAGTCAGGGATGAGCTTCCATAATTGTGTAAAGGGGGGGAAATGGCTCATTTGCAAAGGGTTTATTGAGGGAAATAATATATAAAGATTTAACATTGCAGCCAAATTTTGAAAAAAAGGAGAATTCTTCATCCCTGTATAGTATATGTGTGGTCTATCTGCCCAGTATTACAGGAAGAGCACACCAAACACTCAAATATAGTAGTACTCGATAAACAGGACCTCAACCAATTCATTTAACCATAGCATTGCAAAAACAAAATACTAAGTCAAAAAACAGGATTATTTGTGCAAAAAATACAGGACTAATCTAGCATTAGAAGCATAGCATGTACTTGCCATTCAAGATAATTTGATGTATGAAAAGTAGAAGCAGGAACACCAGACCTCAACCAATCTTCTTATCTAAACAACGATGACGATGCAATAGCCTAAGCCCCACCCCCACCTCTTTATTTCGTGAGCTGAAATGTGGTTTCTCAAGACAAGTGGTCATTTTCTGTATGAAGATTACTCACATTATGATGGATGACAACAATTTAGACAACAATTGCTATCATATCTTCAATTATACACAAACTTTTCAAATGAGGTAAAAGGTTTCAAATTGTTTTTCATGATATGTTTACCAATACAAGATGTGTTTATATAACTCAGGACCTTTGGAGTGGGACAGAAAAGGAACTGTAAATCATACACTATTTATTGTATGTCATATACACTATTTATTGTATGTCATATACACTACTTATTGTATGTCATATACACTTTATTGTATGTCATATACACTATTTAGTGTATGTCATATACACTACTTATTGTATGTCATATAACTATTTATTGTATGTCATATACACTACTTATTGTATGTCATATACACTACTTATTGTATGTCATATACACTATTTAGTGTATGTCATATACACTACTTATTGTATGTCATATAACTATTTATTGTATGTCATATACACTACTTATTGTATATCATATACACTACTTATTGTATGTCATATACACTACTTATTGTATGTCATATACACTACTTATTGTATGCCATATACACTACTTATTGTATGCCATATACACTACTTATTGTATGTCATATACACTACTTATTGTATGTCATATACACTACTTATTGTATGTCATATACACTATTTAGTGTATGTCATATACACTATTTATTGTATGTCATATACACTATTTATTGTATGTCCTTTTAGGTCAGTTATTGAACTTTATTAAAACTTGAGACATCAGCATATTGACATATGCATTTATCTCAGCTAGAAAAGGCACATTTAGAGCAAATTTCATTTTACTGGCATTTTTCAAAAATGCCATGAAACTTTAGTACCATATAGATTAATTTCTCAAGATAATTTAAATACAGTGGAACCTCACATTTCAGACCACAAGTATTCAGTCTCTTGATAAATATATAATAATAACAACAGGACCTCACTTATGAGGCCACCTCACTAATCAGACCACTTTGAGTCAGTCAACTGAGTGGTCTTAATAGCAAAGTCCCACTGTATTAGTATGTAACACTATTTGTCATATTTCCTCCAATTTCAAGGTCTTTTTCTCCACTGTGATGCCATATACTGAAAAATGTTTTTTCTCATGGTTGGTCATGTCACTAAATAGTAAACAGCTGAATACCGGTACATGCTTAACTTAAACTACAAATGTATAAAAAATTTATGACATAATCACATTAAAAAAAAAAAATGTCAATATAAATCATGTGATAGGCAAATTCAGTAAGATATACAGGAGCTTAAGTGATGTTAATTGGTAAAGAAAGGTGAAGCATGCAAGCTACAACTTACAAAATAAGGTATGCAAAATGGTAAGTTGCCATTGCGACAATATATAATCTACATCAGGGTTTACAATCAAAAGACAGTGTAGCCAGTAGCCTACTACTTATATTATTGACACTGTTTGAATTGACACAATACTCAATCATATTTTTACCGGTCTAGCCGTGTTTATTTTATTTTACAAAAAATTGTCATGAAAGATTTAATAACAATGCATTTCATACTTTCTTATCCAAAACATTTGAAGTTTTATTCTTTAAAAAGGGGAAGTAAATCCAACAAGTAAAAAAAAATCACTTTAACGACAATAATATCTAATTACAGACTAAATCACTCACCTGAACATTGGGTTTTTTAGCTCTCGATTCATAATCATGGCCTCAAACATTGGTCCCTCTCTGACGACAAACTCTATCATTCGATGAATCACACACAACAGGTTTCTGTGGAAAAAGAAGGGGTGCCATTCGCAACAAATAAGGGGTAATAAAAGACCCCTTGCAGTGACTTTTATCAAATTTTTAAAGAATTTCAAACCATATACCCAAAGTTAAATCATGCAAAAAAAACAAAAAAACTTCCAATCACAAGTACAAAGTAACTGAAATTGAACTGTCTAGAAAAACAGAAATTTAAATTCAAACTCTAGTAAATTGCTATGGTTATTAAGAAATGTATATTGCTATGGTCATTAAGAAATGTAACATGATGGTCACTTAGACAAGAAAATATCATTCTATTTTTCAATAAATAAGTAAACATTTATCTACAGTTCAGTATAGTTCAAGGGATTTGGGTGTATATTTCCAGCAAAACAATTTCCTCCAATTTTCAAAAAGCTTATAAATGAACAACAACAAATTTGGACTTAAGCTAAAGATCGAAGCCAATGATGTGAGTGCTCCTTTCAGAGTCAGTCTATGAAGACTTGACACACTGGCTTTGAGTTTCATGTATAAAATAACTAGAATTGGCTTTTGTGAAAATTGAAAATTCTTTGTAAGATCAAATTGCCTGGATTTATGCTACAGACAATGTACAAAAAGTTACATGTGCTTTAACATAACATGTAACCCCGTTTTAATGGTCTGACCTACATAATCTGAATGCCTAGCTCCTTAATGTGCCCAGCTTCACAAAATCTGAGGACAAAACATAACTCCCCAATGCACCAAAATGCATATAACAATTATAACAAGTAACCCGAATTGTCTTTTGTGAAAATAACACAATATTCTTTGTAAGATCAGAATGTGTGGAGTTCCATCAATGTAGATTTATGTAACCTTACTACAGACCCAAGCCAAAAAGTTAAATGTGCCTTAATTAACATAACATGTAACTTCAATGCTGAGGACTTCCTTAATGTGTCCCCCATTGCTGAGGACCCTTATCCACCTATCATAACATGTAACCCCAATGCCTAGGACCTCCTTAATGTGTACCACCTATCATAACATGTAACCCCAATGCCTAGGACCTCCTTAATGATGCTGAGTGTACTTCATAACATTAATGCCTGACCTCCTTAATGTGTACCACCTATCATAACATGTAACCCCAATGCCTAGGACCTCCTTAATGTGTCCCACCTATCATAACATGTAACCCCAATGCTGAGGACTTCCTTAATGTGTCCCACCTATCATAACATGTAACCCCATTGGACCTCCTTAATGTGTACCACCTATCATAACATGTAACCCCAATCCTTAAATGTGTACCCAGCCTATCATAACATGTAACCCCGATGCTGACCTCCTTAATGTGTCCCACCTTCATAACATGTGATGCTAGGACCTATCATATCATAAATGTAACCCCAATGCCGAGGACCTCCTTAATGTGTCCCAGCTATCATAACATGTAACCCTGATGCTGAGGACTTCCTTAATGTGTCTCACCTATCATAACATGTAACCCCAATGCCTAGGACCTCCTTAATGTGTCCAACCTATCATAACATGTAACATGTAGGACCTCCTTAATGTGTGAGTAACTTCAATGACTTCCTTAATGTGTCCCAACCTAACATGTAACATGCCTAACCCTCCTTAATGCTGAGGACTTCCTTAATGTGTACCAGCTATCATAACTGTAACTCATAACATGTAACCTTCAATGCCCCAATGCCTAGGACTTCCTTAATGTGTCCCACCTATCATAACATGTAACCCCAATGAATGTGTCTCACTTATCATAACCTGTAATCTCAATGCTGAGGACTTCCTTAATGTGTCCCACCTATCATAACATGTAACCTTAATGCTGAGGACTTCCTTAATGTGTCTCACCTATAATAACATGTAACCTTAATGCTGAGGACTTCCTTAATGTGTCCAACCTATAATAACATCCTTAATGTGTACCACCCATGTAACCCCAATGCTGAGGACTTCCTTAATGTGTCCCACCTATCATAACATGTAACCCCAATGCCTAGGACCTCCTTAATGTGTCCCAGCTATCATAACATGTAACCCCATTGCTCAGGACCTCCTTAATGTGAACATGTAACCCCATTGCTGAGGACCTCCTTAATGTGTTCCACTTATCATAACATGTAACCCCAATGCCTAGGACCTCCTTAATGTGTACCAGCTATCACAACATGTAACCCCATTGCTGAGGACCACCTTATGTGTTCCACTTATCATAACATGTAACCCCAATGCCTAGGACCTCCTTAATGTGTACCAGCTATCACAACATGTAACCCCATTGCTGAGGACCTCCTTAATGTGTTCCACTTATCATAACATGTAACCCCAATGTAGGACCACAATGTGTACCAGCCTAACATGTAACTAGGACCTCCTTAATGTGTACCAGCTATCATAACATGTAACCCCGATGCCTAGGACCTCCTTAATGTGTACCAGCTATCATAACATGTAACCCCAATGCCTAGGACCTCCTTAATGTGTTCCACTTATCATAACATGTAACCCCAATGCCTAGGACCTCCTTAATGTGTACCAGCTATCATAACATGTAACCCCATTGCTGAGGACCTCCTTAATGTGTTCCAGCTATCATAACATGTAACCCCAATGCCTAGGACCTCCTTAATGTGTCCCAGCTATCATAACATGTAACCCCAATGCCTAGGACCTCCTTAATGCTGAGGACCCACCTTATGTGTTCCAGCTTCATCATGTAACCCCAATGTAGGACCCCTTAATGCAGCTAGAAACCCCAATTCCTCCTAATGTGTCCCAGCTATCATAACATGTAACCCCAATGTAATGTGTACCAGCTATCATAACATGTAACCCCAATGCCTAGGACTCCTTAGTGACTATCCTTAATGTGTCCCCAATGCCTATCATTAACATGTAACCTTAAACATGCTGAGGACCACTTATGTGTTCCTTATCATGTGTAACCCCAATGCTTAGGACCTATCAGCTATCACATGTAACCCCAATGCTGAGGACTTCCTTAATGTTCCAACATAACATATAATAACTTCCTTAATGTAACACTTAACCCCATTGCTGAGGACTTCCTGTTCCCAATGTGTCTCACCTATTCCTTAATAGCTATCACAACATGTAACCCCATTGCTGCTGAGTGTTCTTATCATTAACATGTAACCCCAATGCCTAGAACTTCTATGTGTCCCAGCTATCACAACATGTAACCTTAATGCTGAGGACTTATGTGTACCTTAATAACATGTCCCCAATGCTAGAATAACATAATGTGTCCCAGCTAACCTTAATGCTGAGGACTTCCTTAATGTGTCCAACCTATAATAACATGTAACCCCAATGCTGAGGACTTCCTTAATGTGTCCAACCTATAATAACATGTAACCTTAATGCTGAGGACTTCCTTAATGTGTCTCACTTATCATAACATGTAACCCAAATACTGAGGACCTCCCTAATGTCTCACTTATAACATGTAACCCCAATGCTCTTGATTCATGAATTGTTGATTGTGTCATGGAGAGAATAATATGATACATAGCAACAATGTCTCACTACTGATGCCAAGCACTGGATGTCAAAAGAGACAGTTAAAAATGCAATGATTTATACGTTAGGACAATCTAACTGGGAATGAGTGAGCTATGATCTACCGTCATCAATGGACACACTAAAGGGACCCATACAAAGCAAATTAGTTAATCTTAAAATGCAAAGCCAATGGTTGACACAGAAAATATTAATTTTGAAAATGTTGCTGCACACTCATCAGTCACAAATAATAGAATTTCCATATATTTTCCTAGTTAATGTTAATTGATAGATAGCTGATTCTCTTGTCTATAATGATATCTATACACAGGGTCAGATTAAGATAATATTTCAAAGCAGAAAAAAAGGTACTGTCAACTCCACTTATAACGAAGTGGAAGGGAGGTGGATTTAATCCTCGTTAGAGTCAGATTTTGTCATTGTGATTCATATAGAATAATGTAAGAAATACATGGGAAGAGACATCCTCACTACAACAGGTATTGCATTACATATGATCTCGTTGTAAGTGGAGTTGACTGTAATAAGAATTTAGATGCTAAAGTGGAATTTTACAATGCCTATATCATGTAACACATACTACAATGAAACAGATGAAACAGAAATAGTGAACAAATGTAAGGGATTGTCAGAAACATCAGCTGAAACACCATGTAGACATTTAATATCATTGTAACTCAAAATTCCGATGTCTAACGAAAAATAGAAGTCTTTTTGCAACCATGAAAAACCCGATAAAATCAAATATCATTACAATGAACAGTCTTTTTCCCAAGCTCAGTTGCTTAATCTGTATTTGTATTGTTACTAGATATTCAAGATGATCCTGATTACTTAGGATGACATTCTATACATTCAGCCATTATTAGATATTTAGGATGTCATTCTATACAATCAGCCGTTATTAGATATTTAGGATGTCAGTTTATACAATCAGTCGTTATTAGATATTCAGGATGTCAGTTTATACAATCAGTCGTTATCAGATATACAGGATGTCAGTTTATACAATCAGTCGTTATCAGATATTCAGGATGTCAGTTTATACAATCAGTCGTTATCAGATATTCAGGATGTCAGTTTATACAATCAGTCGTTATCAGATATTCAGGATGTCAGTTTATACAATCAGTCGTTATCAGATATTCAGGATGTCAGTTTATACAATCAGTCGTTATCAGATATTCAGGATGTCAGTTTATACAATCAGTCGTTATCAGATATTCAGGATGTCAGTTTATACAATCAGTCGTTATCAGATATTCAGGATGTCAGTATATACAATCAGTCGTTATCAGATATTCAGGATGTCAGTATATACAATCAGTCGTTATCAGATATTCAGGATGTCAGTACATACAATCAGTCATTATCAGATATTCAGGATGTCAGTACATACAATCAGTCGTTATCAGATATTCAGGATGTCAGTTTATACAATCAGTCATTATCAGATATTCAGGATGTCAAGTTATATAATTACTCAGGATGCTATATGTTATTAGTAGGGCTGCCAAGATACAGAAAAAAAGTACAATATATTGCATTACATAATGTTTGTACAGTGACATGTATGACAGTATATTTAACAGACCTTTTTGCACTTTACATCAGTTACTGCAGTCCAAACACTGGACAGAAAAATAATACAGATTTTGGCAAAATGATAAAAAGTCCAAAACCTGGTGAGTTTAACAAGGTTGCCAATTTTATGGGGAAATGTAACATTTTTGCAATCCAAAATTACAGGAGCGCAGCTAAGTGAAAACAGTGTATTAAAATCTATTGATGAGTTATAAGCAGGATAATCAGTGCTAAAAACAAATAGGATCAGAGCATCATTTGTTAAAAGCACTTTACTGACTTAACATAGTGCTGTCTTTGACTACACTGAGAAGCATGTATTATGCCAAATTTTTAGTGCCTTTATAAGGTGCTTTTTCGTAGAATTTTATAAAAGTCTAGTACATTTCTATCATGTTTTCACTGCCTTGTTTTAATTAAAGTACTGAAATGAGGTGACAAATGATACAGCTTGGTTTATGACTCACTAAAATATGTATAACATGCTCTAGGAATACATAAAGGAACACATCTGTGTCAATCACATGCTCTGCTTTCTAAACTATAATTAAATATCTTACATTTGGTACGGACACAGCTGTCAGTATTAAACATCAAATGTTACTAACAAGACATTGATATCTAAAAGACCAGTAAAGTGGTTACATCAGAGCATGCACATGTGGGTCAGGCCGACAGATTTTACTAAAAAACATTACAAATTCCGCTTGTAAACATGACAGCCTGGTGTGTATGAACAGTAAAAAGAACCCTATGTTTAAAAAATTATAATATATACATATATATTCATTGCAAAAAATTGGGCATGTAATTACTAAGAATATATAATGAAAATAAATTATTGAACTTATTTCGATAACTTATCTTCACTATATATTCTTAGAAAATTTGTGTTTTTTCAATAATTCCTCTAGAATTCATCATTTATCTAATTTTAAAAAATCTTGATTCAAAAGGATATTGAGGTTTTGGTACTCATCTGAACTATTTATTATTTCAGGGGATGTACATTATTTTTCATGACAGTAAAATTTTACAGACTTAAAATTTTGAGCCTACACATAATAACATACAAAAGGGCACCTGTTAAACATACCATGAATTTGATAACTTTACATTGTTAAAGGTGTTAAAACATCAAAATAAACAAAAAAAGGTTAAAATCAGTTCACTTAGTTCATAATTAAATGATACAAACACCAGTAAAACAATATACCATGGCAGCCCTATTTATTAGCATGTTTATTACATATATATTATATATTAACTAATCAACCCCTAAAAACAATGTACTCATCTGTAAATCAAAGACTTAGACCAGTCCAAATGTGTCTTTAGGGGTAGATGGTTAATGAACATCATCAAACTTTAAAAACTGATTATATAACAGAATCAATTTCTACTTGTATCATTTCCCTGTCCCTTTCCCACAACAAAGTGATGGACATTGTAAAGTTATGCACCCAATCACAGTATGATAGTTATTTCATGTCATCTGTCCAAGGAATTAACCAAAATTTAAAGCTCCACAAAGCATGTATAAGTAATTCACTTCAAACTAGAGACTTTAAAGTTGTCAAGGCAAGTTTTAAGACTGTACATTAAATGAAAAATGTTTTGAAATTGTCCCCGATTTTTACTTTACTTTTAATGACTAATATATCTCGTGGGGTGGGGGGGGGGACAACCTTTGAATGGTTGTCAATTCCTTTTAAACTCATCAACCCCTGAAATACAATGGACTCTTCTGTAAATCAATGGCTTACACCAGCCCAAATGTGTCTGTAGGGGTGGATGAGTTAAAATTCAATTGTTACAGGTGTTAGTTGCATTAGCCCAAACAATGCCGAAATATAAGTACAAATATGTGAAATGTAATATAGTATGAAGCATTTTTGAACATGCACAATTACACAATTGAACAGTCAATGTACTTGACACCAATTACATTAAAAATATTTTTTTGGTAAAAGTCAATTACACGTTTTATATCTAAAATCAGACAAATTTCTTTCTAATGTAAACACAAATATACATAAAAAATAAGAACCCACAGCAAAGTCAGTAGACAAAACACAATCAATTATATTCTACTCAAATGCATTGATTAAGAGTTAAAAACAATGAACTATTCATAAAATTTTACAAATATCTCCCCAGGTTTAAATTTATTATGATTGTATTCGATACATTTTATTCTTTTTGACGATTATTAAAACAAAAACTTCACTTTTCTTCTTCTTCTGGTTTTATTCTTGTTTTAAGTCACAGCAAACATTTGCTTTACTTACATGGAGATATCACCAGTGGTAGGTGAAGGCCACAAGTTTTGACCTGCACCATGGACCTCTGTCAGTAGCAGTGCAGGGTCCTTAATGTGTCATGCCAACTGTGCAATGGGACCTCAGTTTTAAGTCTCATTTAAAAGACTAATGACTTTCACTGCATATGCTGAGGGTTTGGCAAACGAATGGTCCCTACTTGTTTTCATAAAGCTTCAGGTTAAAACCCATAGTGGAAATCAGACCTGGGTCTCCTGTTTGCAAGGTGAACGAGCTAACAGAATCACTGTGAGTAGTGTGTTTATCAAAAGAAAGCACTGTGAGTCAAAAGAAACCAATCTTTGAAAATATAATGATACAAAATATATTCAAAAGCTTAGGAAATCTTGTTCTCCAATTTAAAAGTGAAATATTAACTAACTTGAATGATGTGATGTTAACAGCAGTTAAAATGTAACTAAACAATCCCCTTCAAAAAACAAATAGGTTCATGTTTAGATACACTAACCAATCAAAATTTGAATGTTAAAAAACTGATCTGCCAACACAAAAATTTGAAGCAAAATTTTCTTTCTCCAAAAAAGTCAGTCTTTCTTACATCAACTGTAAAAAAAATTCCTTTCAACCTAAATCAAAAAGCAACCACTATCATTTCATGTACATATCTCCTTCTCTTCACATACAATGGAATCTAGCTATCTTGAAATTCACGGGACCGCCCCGTTTAATTCGAGATATCTGAAATTTGAGATGACCAAAATTTTCAATTCACATATTTTCTATTCTTATTGGACAACAGATACACCTACTCAGGGTACTGCTTAATTTGAATTGGATCTAAGCAATTATTAATTATACTTTCATCTTGGCTCATTAACGGAAGTCAATTGTCCCATGTTTTGAAGGTACACAAGTAATTTTAAGAATTGAATTGCAAATGGTAACTTCGAGATAACAAGTAACAATTTTGTAAAATTTCGATACTTCGGACAAGAAAAATACTTTGAGATAAGTGAAATTTCGAGATAAAAACTTTGAGATCTCCAGAATAAAAGTAGTATAAATATATAGTAAAATAATCGGGACTAGCCATTCCACTTTGACATAACCAGAATTTTGACTCATCCGATTTTGACATAACAAGATTCCACTGTATATAATTTCTAACAATCTTTGCACAAACAATTTATCACATCAACTATCCATACATCTTAGTACAACAGACAACCATACATTCAAGCTCATGTTTCACCTTTATCTAACCCTTTAACATATTAAAAAATTCACAGAATCTCATAAAATTCCAAGCATAATTTTTGTTTCTATCAAACAATGTTTCTATTTATAGAAATCTATCATAAAATGTTTCCATTTAAAAAAAAAGTATCACTGATTACATTGCCATCCTAATTAAGACCCAGTGGGATAAACGAGAACCATATGGTCTTACAACAATTTGAGAGTCCTTTATATAAAGTAGGTGAAAACCAAGCAAAAAAATGAAAGGCTTTCTGGTTATTCATCATGTTTTGCAGTCATGTAGTTTTGTTTACCTCACTGAGTAATTAACAAAAATAAAAATTTACATGGAAGTTCAATTCAATATCTTTCCCACTTGAAGTATGAAGAGCTTATGTCATTCGATCAAAATAATCCTATTCTATGTAACAAAAGTTTAGAGACCAAAAGGGCAATATTGATTACCTATGAACCAAATCTATCTACAAAATCCCTTACTAGGTCCCCATTCTGTCTACAAAATCTCTGATCAGGGGTCCTGCCCTACCTTCAAAATTCTTGACCAGGGGGCCACACCCTGTCTACAAAGTTTCTGACCAGGGGAACCCACCCTGCCTGCAAAATCATTGACTAGGGAGTCTCATCCTATTAATAGAAACCCCAAGCAGAGGGTCCTGCTCTGTCTTTAAATCCCTGTCTCTTCCTATCAACAAAATCCAATACAACGAGTCTTGTCATCGACAAATCTCAGACCAGGGGCCCTGCACTAAGTATAAAATCCCTGACTATGAAATTCATATCTTATCTTACTCTTACCTTAGATGTACTACATATCAAACATGAAAAGAATTATCTAGAGATTTTGAAAATGTTTACTCATGTCCAACAACCACACATCAACAAATGACAATGGATCCCAATATGTCATCAAACTCAATCTCGTTAAAAAAAAAATCAATAATAATCAGGTCTTCGTCAACCTCTAATGAAAACATGATCTCGTAAATCTTTGAAAAAAAAAGTCCAAAGATTCACAGTACTATCATAATAAAGAAAAATACAACTGTGATTTACTTGAAACGCATTTCAACTTCGCACAACCGTCTGTGTATCCACCAGTATGGTCCACTCCTCTCCCTCCAGTAGTGTTCTCCCAGATCACCACAGTCCTTATCACCTAACCTAACTTTTAAATCATGGTCGATTGAAAATACACTTGTATATAAAGAAAACTAAAATGGTATACCTTTCCGTGGGGATAACCACTTTCACAACAGCTTTGGCTAAAGTCTGGAGAAATCGCAGTTGAAAAACCAAATTAAGTTTCTTTTAGTATGAGTTTTCTTTTAAAGATCAATAATTTCAAATCTATACATGTATTTATAATCTATCGAAATCATGTAACAAATTTGCAATTTTCACTAGTGGTATTATTTAAATATATCCATAATCAGTTTTTATAAAATTTATCTAATACAAACCAAATCAAATGCATGTATTTATGATATAAATTATCAAACATTTTGAATAAAATAATGATGAAAATAAAAGCCAATCTTAAAAGTATCCTAGCTTTCATGATACAGTCTCAATGTAATTTAGCATATTATTCATTCTATAAACATCAAATAGTGCATATGAGATAGAAGAAAGTCATTTTCTTTTTGTTTAAGTTCTATAAGAATCTTAGAAATAAATGTATACTTAGTTTCTTTTTGTTTAATTTGTAAAAGGATCTTAAAAATCAATGCATACTTTACCTGTAACAAGTAGAGACAATTTGAATAAATTCTTGCTAGCAAATTCATATTCACAACAAAAAACATGGGTCATTATCAAGAGTGAACTCCATTTTAAAATTACCTTCTCAAGATCTTCAGGTTGGTTCTCCTTACTGTTAGATTCAAGACCAGGTGGAGGGACCTTTCCGAATGATCTTCTAACTCTCTCTCGATCTCTAGACTTTGGGGGCTGGGCATTAAATGGCAACCCAGACGGAGGTGGTGGCTGAGTCAGTTCAACTAATGCTGGAGGTATATAAACTGGGTGAGGCGGAATTTGTACCGCCTTACCCCAACCAAGCTTCATTTCAAAATTCATCACTTCTTTGCCTGTTTGTAAATATTCAGAATTGTTTGAATGATATATTGTCATGTAGTACACACTGAAATTGTGTCACTAAATGTAAATAATTAAATATCAAAGAGAAACAATCAAAGATACATATCTCTACACATGTGTCCCGTGGATTCTAACATTAATGATTGATTCTGTAGTACACACACATGTACACCCGCAAACACACATATACACTAGTGTGATGGAAAAATGACAATATTTTGATTTAATATTTTCAAATCGTCCTAATAAACATCATATACAGCTGAATGAAATTGAGAGTATAAAGATTGAAATAATGGAAAAAAAAATTCACCATTCATACAAGTTCAAAATGCAAATCGGGCTTGTGTTCCTTCTGCATATAACACTGTTGTCACAAAATCTATTTCAGCAACTGATCATCTTGATATATTTAAATTACAAGATGCAAAAAACAAACCACAAAATAGAGAATATCAGAATAGATATAAAGGAGTGTTCAAAACAAGAGCAATTGCTGTGTTTTCCAAAAATATTATTTCAATTTTTACTACTTTTATGTACAATAACAATTAAGAGATACATATATATATATATGGTGACAGCCAGTTTTTAATGGTGTAAGAGAGAACCCAGTTACAATGTAACCAGGAAGAGACCACCAGCCTTCTGAATGTAAACTGGTAACTTTCTCACAAAATCAAATTAGGCTCCAGCTGGGGTCAAACCTACCCTGACGAGAGGTGAGAGACTTCATGGTTTAAATCACAATGCCCTAACAACTTGGCCATGGAGAAAAACATAAGAAACAATTCACCCTATCCTAAATAGTGAATTGATAGAATTTACAAGCTTCAGTTCTGTGAGTATTCACTTTATATGAATACCTTTGGAGTCCGTTAACATTCCCCATAAAATGAAGAGCTTAATAGAGTGCAGCAACATAAAACCTGACTAATATTCGTTAAGTCTCCGAATACCACTCAACTTCTTACTTGTATCAACATTCTTAAAGTTAATGGCACTATACCCCCAGGAATTCAAATTTCCTGTAATCTATAGGACAAATTCTCAAACAATTAAAGGTTCAGTAACAATAATAACAGCTGACATAAAGAGTAATGAACATTCTGTATGTAAATTACAGGGCTTTATGCACAGCCCCATATGAATTCAGTACCTACCCTTCAGAGAATTCATTGCTCTTTCACCATCCTTTCTGTTCATATATGCTACAAAGCCACAATTCCTGCCTCGGGACCTCTCTTCATCTGTACGTGGCCACATGATTTTCACACTTGCTAAAGGACCAAATCTTCCAAAAGTTTCACACAGCTGTTGTTCAGTCATCTACAAAAGACATTTATTTTAAAATAAAAGACTAAATACAAAATTCAATGGCTAACACATTTCAGAAATATTTCTAATTTCTCTTTTAGCCTTTAAACTATAATAGATAGTAACTTGTATAAACCCTTTGCCCTATGCTAACAGCGTATATTACACTGCACGTGCCCCAGAGGTGTCAAAAGGCACTTACATCGAAATGGAGAAGGGGTGTCTAAAGACGCTACATGGGCCAAAGGGTTAAGGACATGAAAAGGACTTTTTCCATTGTTATCAGTTGTTTTGAACTCAGTCATCAGTAGGAAATGACTCTTTTGCAGAAGATTTCTGTGTCATCTACAAGACTTTTTATCAAAACAACTGAGCATACAGATGTGTACCTAATACACCTAACCAGTATGTTAATGTTATTGAATCATTTAGTTAGTTAAATCTGTCTAAAGTGACTGTCACTTGTAACTGGATAAATAGATTCATTTCACATCAAAATTTAATCTACATAGCATTTTGTGGGACTATTTATTGAAACAATCAATCTAATGTTTCAACTCTAGAAATTTTAAATTAGATGGAAATTTTTCTGTACAGTATTTATGGTTAAATTAACACTTCTTCTATATGAAAGCAAATAAACAGAAACCTAACACTGATTAAATATTTCAGTTAAATACTATTACCTTAGGATTAATATTCCCGACATAAATATTGGTAGTGGTATCATCTGTTGGATCATAAGGCCCTAACTTCATAGATTGATCTGTGATAAGAAAACAGACAAAACCATGCAATTAGATATATATCAATGAACACTGTGAGTTAACAGCCTACAATTATGGATACATATCACTGTACACAAAGGTGAGTTAACAGCTCACAGTTACAGATATATATCAATGCACACAAAGGTGAGTTAACAGCCTACAATTATGGATACATATCACTGTACACAAAGGTGAGTTAACCGCTCACAGTTACAGATACATATCACTGTACACAAAGGTGAGTTAACTGCTCACAGTTACAGATACATATTACTGTACACAAAAGTGAGTTAACAGCTCATAGTTACAGATACATATCACTGTACACAAAGGTGAGTTAACAGCTCATAGTTACAGACACATATCAATACATAAAGGTGAGTTAACAGCTCACAGTTACAGATACATATCACTGCACACAAAGGTGAGTTAACAGCTCAGTTACAGATAAATATCACTGTACACAAAGGTGAGTTAACAGCTCATAGTTACAGACACATATCACTGTACACAAAGGTGAGTTAACAGCTCATAGTTACAGATACATATCACTACATAAAGGTGAGTTAACAGCTCACAGTTACAGATACATATCACTGTACACAAAGGTGAGTTAACAGCTCACAGTTACAGATACATATCACTGTACACAAAGGTGAGTTAACAGCTCACAGTTACAGATACATATCACTGTACACAAAGGTGAGTTAACAGCTCATAGTTACAGATAAATATCACTGTACACAAAGGTGAGTTAACAGCTCATAGTTACAGATTCATATCACTGTACACAAAGGTGAGTTAACAGCTCACAGTTACAGATACATATCAATGTACACAAAGGTGAGTTAACAGCTCATAGTTACAGATACATATCACTGTACACAAAGGTGAGTTAACAGCTCACAGTTACAGATACATATCACTGTACACAAAGGTGAGTTAACAGCTCATAGTTACAGATACATATCACTGTACACAAAGGTGAGTTAACAGCTCACAGTTACAGATACATATCACTGTACACAAAGGTGAGTTAACAGCTCATAGTTACAGATACATATCACTGTACACAAAGGTGGGTTAACAGCTCATAGTTACAGATACATATCACTGTACACAAAGGTGAGTTAACAGCTCACAGTTACAGATACATATCACTGTACACAAAGGTGAGTTAACAGTTCACAGTTACAGATACATATCAATGTACACAAAGGTGAGTTAACAGCTCATAGTTACAGATACATATCACTGTACACAAAGGTGAGTTAACAGCTCACAGTTACAGATACATATCAATGTACACAAAGGTGAGTTAACAGCTCATAGTTACAGATACATATCACTGTACACAAAGGTGAGTTAACAGCTCAGTTACAGATACATATCACTGTACACAAAGGTGAGTTAACAGCTCACAGTTACAGATACATATCATTGTACAAAAAGGTAAGTTAACAGCTCACAGTTACAGATACATATCAATGTACACAAAGGTGAGTTAACAGCTCATAGTTACAGATACATATCACTTTACACAAAGGTGAGTTAACAGCTCAGTTACAGATACATATCACTTAACACAAAGGTGAGTTAACAGCTCACAGTTACAGATACATATCACTGTACAAAAAGGTGAGTTAACAGCTCACAGTTACAGATACATATCACTGTACACAAAGGTGAGTTAATACCTCAACGTTACAGATTCATATCACTGTACATACAGGTGAGTTAATACCTCAACGTTACAGATTCATATCATTGTACATACAGTTGAGTTAATATCTCACAGATACACAGAGACAACACAGCTTAAATTTACAGACACCTATTGTTGCTTATAAAGGAGATGTAACAAATCTTTTTGACGTGTATGACACATAGTGTGTAATAGCATTAAAAGTGAATTTAGGATAGTGAAATTAAGTGTGACAATTTGAAGAGTTAGTAATGACTTCTACGGTAAGTGTAAGACAATGAGCTGCAAATTTGACATCACAAGCATTGTGATAGAATTACCACTGTTAGTGTAAGAGAATGGGCTTCAAGTCTTGACATCACAAGCACTGTGATATGATTTCCACTGTAAGACAATAAACTGCAAGTTTGACATCACAAGCATTGTGAAAGAATTACCACTGTAAGTGTAAGACAATAAGCTTCAAGTCTGACATCACAAGCACTGTGATATGATAACCACTGTAAGTGTAAGACAATGAGCTTCAAGTCTGACATCAAAAGCACTGTGATATGATTACCACTGTAAGTGTAAGACAATGAGCTACAAGTCTGACATCACAAGCACTGTGATATGATTACCACTGTAAGTGTAAGACAATGAGCTTCAAGTCTGACATCACAAGCACTGTGATATAATTACCACTGTAAGTGTAAGATAAAAAACTGTAAGTGTGAAATCTCAAGGACTGTGGAATGACTTTGAAAGTAAGTGTGAAATTGTGAACTTTAAGTGTGACAATTTGTTGTGTGAACTTCCAAAGTGTGTGACATCTTCAAGTGTGTAAATTCACTTCTATAGATAATGTAAGGTGGTGAACTATACAAGTCACATCTGGAAGAGTGTGAATTCAACAGTAAACTTATCACTGAGATGTTTCATACTAATTAAAAGGGGAAAAGATCTGTTGTAAAAAATTGTAAGGGTTGAAGACATTGAAAAGATTTTACATGAAGCATATGCCTCTTTGTTTGCTAAAATGTCGCTTTATGGCACTCACAAATTTTACTGTAATATGTTGGTGGTCAATTTTAAATGTTGGAGGAGAGAACCTGTTACCATGTACCCAAGAAGAGATCAAGAGCCTTCCACAATTTTACGGTCAATCTTTCACACAACAACAATTCAGGTCCAAGTGGTGCTCAAACCCCCAATGACAACACTTCATAATTTAAAGTGCAATGCTGAAACATGTGACAAAACAACAGACAGCAACAGAGTGCAACAGGTCATATGAGTGAAAATAAGAAATAACAACAAGATGGGTTCATGAAACACTAATGCCTCTGTTCTGCAACAAAGTCCAGAAAAATGATTGATCAAGGTCACTAGAAAACCATTCAAAAATTCTGACCAAGGTTAAAGTTTTTGCAGGCAAACAGACCAAAAATTATATGTATCTTTGACTACAGGGGCATAAAAACATTTAATAAAATTGAAATAAAATGTAGCAATAATCAACAGATCAACGCACCTGACAGATTGATATCTAAAACAGCAGGTTCAAATTTGTTCATTTTCTCATCTTGCAGTATAATACCAGGGTCAGGTGGTTGCCCTTTCACCATCCTCTTTAATTTGTGACGTTCTTCTCTTTCTTGTTGTATTCTGGAGAAAATTTAAAATTACTGTGACATAAAGGCATAAAACAAGCATTCTGAGCAATACTGGTTGACTACCTGTAAAATCATTATCATGTGAATGTAGAGCGTTTTCAAAACTTTAACTGAAGCTTTAACTAGAGTGACATAAATGCATTCCTTATGAGTGGAACATATTGTTGATAATATATGATTGAAAGTCCTTTTGGTGTTTTGTATTTTAACAAGGATCAGATACACAAGGGATTTATATCCTCAACATATGGGTCCGGTAAAAAGGCCCCTTTCCAATGCAAAATTTACAATTTTTTCCCTAATTCTGAGCAAACTTTCTCAAATATGTTTACTGTACAGCTCACATTGGAACGGCAACAAAGAAGAATCTCTCAACTTTAAGTACCAGTAACACTAAATCAAAATTTCCATGTCTTCAAATGAAAACAATGTTGTGTCAGTTACTTAAAAGAAGTTTAATGGATAAATTTTGGTGTCTTAACTGTTATGAGTAAAATAACCATAGTTACTTTCCCCCCCCAATTTGGCCCAGTGGGATGTAAAATTCCTAACTGAAAGGTCACAGGACCCTGTAAAATAAAGGCCTATTAACCCTTGCATGCATTCATTCATAGCAAGTCAACCTAGCAAATACTGAGAAAATCTATTTTATTTTCATTATATCCACTGTAATTATTTCATATCTTCTGAATTACATGAATAAGTATTTTATGTAATTTATATTATCATTGACACTTGTATGGCCTTAGGCTTTCCCACAAGGACACCTGTGGTAAACAGGATGTAGTTACATCAGGAATTTTACTTGGGTCACTTTGGGGTTACGTTACAGGACTCATTCCCAATGCAAAATTGGTTGGTATTTTACCCCAAAATATGCAAAAGTTCCCAATTTGGAATTTGAAAATAAAGAATAATATGCTTCCAAACAAAAGTCTCTAATTAAATGTTTCTGTTTAAGTTAAAATATACATTATCCCATTTTTTGGGGGGACCCTGAACCGAGAATTTCAGAGTTACAATATACCTAAGAAAAGACCACCAGCCCTCCCAGGTAATATAGATAACTTTCTAACACAATCAGTTAAAGTTCCAGCGGGGCTAGAATCTGTGCTGACTAGAAGTGAGAGACTTCATGGTTTAAAGTGTGATGCTCTAACCACTGAGCCACAGAGGCCCCCAGGACAAGTAATGTACATAAAAGTAACAATATTGTCCTGAGACAAGTTTTAAACCTTTTCCCTAAGTGACATATTGTAAATTAAATATAGATAATCTGCACATTATATATCAAGTGACCTGGTGCTGAACAGTCAGATTTATTTCACTTCAAAGAAGTGCACTATATTTGTCAATGTTGCCTTATCCTACAACATAACCAAAAGGCCATTTCAATTTATACTGGCCTTTGCAATTTCAAAATAAAGAATAAAATGCTTTCAAACAAATGTCTCAAATTATATGTTTCTGTTTTAGTTAAAATATACATTTCCCCAATTTTTGGGACCTTGAACCCACTATATAATATCTACCCACTATATAGCAAGTGACCTGGTGCTGTACAGTCAGATTTATTTCACTTCAAAGAAGTGCACCATATTTGTCAATGTAGCCTTATCCTAATACATAACCAAAGAACATTTCACCTTATATTGGCCTTCACATGCGTTATTATTAGTGTGATTATAAAAAGGCATAATCAAATTCTTACAAAACATTTAACCATTTCAAACAATAGTTATACATACTGTTTAAGTTCTTCTTTAAATATTTCTAAGTTGCTCTTCTTCTGATTATCTTTCCTTTTTTTGGTGCTTGATGGTGTATTCTAAAATGTACAAGAAATTGTGACATTTTATTAGACAAAATAATTTTCATTAAACTGTAGGTAAAGTGTGACCAATAAGTAAAACACTTGTACATATACTTAACGACAGATTCAAATAACATCAGAATGTACCTCAGAAAATAATGCCTCTTTAAGTATAGAACTTATACGGGTATAAGCATCCAAAAATTCTAATATGTCAAACTGATAAAAATGGTATGAGCTGTTGAACAATGGTGCACAGTATCATTATAATGGCAAGCACAATTTACAGCAGACATTTGACATGACAGGAGTAACAATACTTACCCTTAGATGGATAACCACAGAACAATTGACAAAACTGTTCCTAATACTGTATACCTAGTTATTTTCATCCCCGGTTATTTTCACCTTTTCAAGACAGAAAACATATTCATTCCATCTTAAATTTGCCCTCAATCACAATAGCCCCATGAATGGCTTCAATTATCTAGTTTGAAAATTTTGCTTTAGTTTTAAATTTGCCTTCTCATCTATGGGTCAAAATTACACAAGAGCAGAAATTTCCAGGTATACAAGACTTGTATTTCTTCTATGGGCTCATTTTGCATGCTGATAGATTTATATCCATCATTTTACAATTACTGACTTTTAAATAGGTCATTATCAAGATTTTTCAACTTAAGAAAACTTATATTCACTGAGCAGGAAGGTTGATAACAACCTTTTAAAAGTCTATAATTGTTTTATTACCAAACATAACAAGAGCTGTCAGAAGACAACATAGCTTGCCAATGGCAGCATGGTATCTCATATATACTGAAATTTTACAAAGAAGTAGGTCAAAGGTCATTATCTAGTTCACAAGTCATATTTCCTGAGGGTGAAGCCCGAGGGGAATATGAATTACCACGGGTAAACAAAACCTCATATCTCCCTACAACCAGGGCAATAATTTTTTTTATTAAACCAAAATACTGAATCAATAAAGACTGTCAAATAAGCTGCAAAGTTTTTCACATGAGGGAGACATGAAGCACGCGAGGGACATGCGACACACACAGGGAGATATGATGCATGCGAGGGAGACTTGAAGTGTAGTCTCCATGACATGTGACAGCTCTCAGCCAATCCATGACTGAGTTTTATTAATGAGGTATAATGATATATAAATATTACATTCATGAGAGGGTGATATTGCATATTTTCACCCTGAGGAAGCCTTGTTGACCGAGGCGAAGTCGAGGTCAACAATGCTTTCCAAGGGGTGAAAACATGCAATATCACCCTCTCATGAATGTAATATTTATTTTATTATACCGATTGTGTCCTATTTGTTTGCTTTAACATATTACCAAAGATATATTACATCTCAACTATTAATCAGCAAGCTAAAAAATACAAAACAAATAGCCCACAAATGTTTTGGCTATAACGAAAGCTCTCAATGGAACGAACCGTATGCGCATAACATTGGCACATTTGACATATTTTAATGTCACCCTGGCTCACTGTGACGAACCGTACATGCATAATGTTGGTGCATGTGACATTTTTTGGAATGTCACCCTGGCTTCTTTGTCTTTGTTAAATGAGTGGGCGACATTGAAAATTTTAACATCTCTCTCAACCAATCAGATTATGAGGTGTTAACAGACAGTATAATAAATGTATATATGCTCTGCAGAAAATTTCAAGTACAACAATTTTACTTACGTATCTTGTATCAGTATCATCATCATCTCTTTTTTTGGCCTCTTTGACAGACTGAAATGTTGCGGCTAGTTCTGCTAGTTTGGATGTTGGTTTGTACAGCTTGCCTCCCTTGGACTTTTCATCTCCTGAAATGTATTCTGGTTTTGTAGTCTGCGGATTTAAGTCTCATCATTACTAGCATGATTAATATGTAGCTATTAGAGGACTAAGTATAAACATTGTTATGATCTACAATCACAATACCTATGTTAAGGTCAACTATACCAGTATAAATAATAAGACATAGGTAAAACCTATGGAGAGGATGAAAGCATTCATCAACAGTTTTATATGTTCAGTGTTTTTTACAACGTAAATGTTCCAGTCATTCACTCATTGTTTTAAATAAAAAATTAACTGGCTGATTGTTTTCTTGGTGTTAAAATTTAAATAAAATCCATGTGTTATTTATTAGTCATGAATTAAATGTAACATTATGTCTTTATGCTATATATTTTACTCTGTCCCAACGTATCCATCATTCTGTGCAGTTCACATTACCCAAATAATGGATGCACTTCATGATTGGGTTCATTGTACAACACTAGTCATTATGGCCTAGTCTCAGTTTGCAAAACGTTTGCTAGTATGGTATATTATTACCTAATTTGCAATGCGCTTTTAAGAAATGACCTTGTAATTCTGTCACTTTGTTTATGCCTTGTGCAAATTCCCGATGTGAGAAGATTTTTTACTAGAAGAAGTATGGGTCCCCAGATGTAGTAGAAATAAAATGTGACATTCTCTACATATAAGAGGGCTTTGCCCTCTATTACATGGTCACCTGTGGTTTTTTTTTTCTATGTTCCACCATGAATACTTCACATACTGTTTTAAAAACAATTCAAAAAGTAGAAAAAAGAGGTGGGCACTTACAGTCAAAATTACATAAAACTGTTAAGTTTTTATAAGGCACGGTGGTAAAGCTGTAGTTATTACCAAGGACACATATGTTTAATAAAGTGTCATTTCTATACTAGATCTCCGCCATGCCATACCTATCAGGGCAAAACAAATATGTTTTATAATGTTTCATAAAAATCTTCTGTAAATATTATTGTTACATGTATCTCTGAGAAGGAACAGTTTCTATAAGTGTTAAAAATCACAGGTCTAACATGGACTGGACTCTGGTTTGATTTTTCATGCTGGCATGTTGAATACTCTCTCACCTAGCCAGAGTATACATCAAGCACCTGTTATACAAGATACATACTCATCTAGTGGCTGAGTACCATACAGTCACTAGATGACTATGCAACAAATTTACCCCACCTCCGAACATCATTACATATTGATATATATATATATACAATGATATACCTTTTACATACACAAACAGCACCATATCTCAAGTTGTTTAAGGATTCCAGGTCTATATATTATATAAGGCCTAATTGTTTAGTTTTTTTTAATCATGTCTGATGCTAATTTCAAAATGTAGTTTCACATTCAGGATGCAGCATTTTGAGACTAACGTAAAAATGAAGCATAACACTTCTATAAACCATGTTCTTGCTAAAAAGTCAAATAAATATACATCACATTGCAGTATTACAAGATTGAGATTCTCAGTTTTGCATCCAATATTAATCCTAGTCAATCTTATGTTACACAGTGTAATTAACATTTCTAATTACATATACATGTTCTTATTATAGACTTATAAACTCTACGTCTAACTCTTTCAAAAACCTGAAAAAGATTATCAATGTTTTTACATTCTGGTTTTATTTTAATAATTCATAAATTTGATATCTGCGATATCTGTCAATTCATTTGGTCAACTTCATTGTTGCTTATGGGGATGCCAGCTTCAATAGATACTCCAATCAAATTTTGATAAAATACTTTCAAAAACTTACTGATAGGTTTAGTATTACTTTCTTCTTCATGTCCCCAGTGATAACGGTTGTGTCTCTTGTCTTTGTTTGAATTACCTTTGTAATGATACAGGCGTAGATTACATACATTGCTACCTTTGAATGATTGCTATGGTAACAGTTCAGGGCAGCTAAGTTCAGCCCTCCAATGTATATTCATGTATGTATTATTTTTTATCTATCCAAGCAAATGATCAAATAGCACCCAACGCATGATTGATTCTCATGGGATAAACAATAAACATGTGATACTCTATGTCATGTGTTAAAATCTGTATTGAATCTAATTGTTTTAACTCATCAACCCCTAAGAAACAATGAACTCTTCTAAAAACCAATGACTCAGGCAAGTCCAAATGTCTTTAGGGGCGAACGGGTTAAAAAGATCCATTGTACAAACCTTCAGAAGGAACATTCATCATGCTTATTTTCCATTCATCCTATAGCTGGCAATGTAAATCTATATGATTTTTCCCCCTTTTCAATTATCATTCATTTTTCTTTTTATAATTTCAGTCTAAAGTAAATGATTTTAATCACAAACTGGAAAAAAACTCAGATGGGCAGGGAATTGTTGTTTTAATAAATTCACATTGTATGGGTTTTTTTTAAATAGAAGCAAAACATGAACTTTTTAAAGAAATTTAACCCCTAAAAGATATCACTTGACATTTGAGTGTTGACATATCATAGATTTTTATTATTAGTTTTTATATTCCTATATGATACCTGACAGAAGCCAAAACAAGACTCTATAAAGTTTTTTTCTTTTTTTTTTATTTTCCTCATATCATATTCATACAGATCTTGTCAGGGGAACAAATGAATAATTTACAATATATTAGTATTAAAACAGAATGCAAATTTCTTTCTTCATTACATAAAAATAATGACACAGATGCCCCAACACACACACACATGATATACACAATGATATATACCCAAGGTATGTCCCCAGGCCATCAAATGCTGGCATCAGATTCATAAACTCTCCTTCAATACATATTATTTAGTTTTTACATAATTGCATCATTCTTATCTACTTCACAAAAGTTATTTTACTCACTGCTTGATTTGTCTGGGTTGACAGTACCACCTTTGATCCAAGTTTTACTGTGTTTTCCTGAGTCTGCGAATGATGCGACAAATTCTTCATAAACCTGGGCTGTCGCAACTTCATCTTGCTGTACAAAAGTAAAAAAAAAAATCACTGAAATATTTCAACTACACAGGAATCCCATTATGTCGAAATCGGAGGAGTCAAAATTCTGGTTAATATGTAAAAGTTGAACGACCAGTCCAGATTTTGATAGATAAATATGTTTATTAAAATTTTGTTATCTTGAATTCTAGACATCTCAAATTTGGGGTTGACCATTGAATTTCAAGATAACGTTGTTGCTGTATTGTTAACGCCCCATTCGAGAATCTTTCACACATATGGAGACGTAACCAAATGCCGGTGAAGGGCTTCAAATGATGGCCTATGCTCGGCACTTACGGCTATTGAGCAGTGAGGGTTCTTTAACGTGCCGACATCTACTGTGACACAGGACCTTGGTTTTTACTGTCTCATCCGAAGGACAGGAATCTGACTTGCCACCGACTGGACTCAAACTTACGACCAAGAGTCAAGCACGCTACCAACTGAGCCAGGCCGTTCAGATAACAAGATTCCACTGTATATTCTATCATTCAACTTTTTATATTGTCCATCATATTCCCCAAATATCAATTAGAATTTCCAATATCTGAACTGTCAATATGTTTCCTTGACCTCTGGATTTCTTTGTGACTCTGGTACACAATTTATATAATACATTTAGATACATAATTGATAAAAAATTTCAGAAAAGTACAATTCTGAAATAACCTGAATCTTATCACAAAAGAATGAGTTTTAGTTTTACCTTTTTCTTCAGCTCTTCTTGCTCTCTTTTTGACAATGCTTTTTTCCCAATGTTCATAGTTCCGACTTCAAAAGCCTTTAGTTTACTGTCTGATATTGTCTGTAAAATGTCCACACACAAAAAAATTACGATTCAATTATCAAATCGGCTTATTAAAAATCCACAAATACATTTTACAACATACTGTTGTAGGCAGAGAAAAATGAGTGGCAAGACAGAGAACAGAACCCATGGCCAGGACCTTCCGAACATTAGCAGGATGTTCTTACCAACTGAGCTATCTGGGCCTACGGCTCGACACCCTCTGCACCATTACACTCTCCCCCACCCCTTAACAAGATTTTTGATCCCAGAAAATCTATGAGACTCTTAACACGCATCACAATGGGTTATTTAGTTGGGACGCTAAATGAAGGCTTGCAGGTGGGGAAAATGTGTGACCAGACCAGGAATTGAACCTAGGACCTTCATAACACCAGCAGGATGCCCTTACAAACTAAACTATCTGGGCCAACACCCTCTGCACCACTACACTCTCTCCCCTAATAAGTTAATAAGATTTCTTGCCTCAGAAATCTACAAGACTCTTAACACACACTACAATGGGTTACTTAGTTGGGTGCCAAATGTAGCTGGAGGGAAAAAATATATGACCAGACAAGATATTGAAACAAGGACCTTCCAAACACTAGCAGGACGCTCTTACCCCCTAGGACTTCTGCAGACCACAAAATAACACAGGAGTGAATGTTTGGGTTACGTGGAGGTTATGACAAATACAAAATTACCAAATCTATATTAAATAAGTGTCATTTTGGTTAATACCTGTAATTTTGGTGAATGAGTGTCATTTCAGTTATTCTATGTACAGCATTTTATTTACAGCAATGGGAAATAAGCATGTTAAAAACAACGTGTAAAACTGTCAATTACTGCTTTTGCCCTCTTCATATGTAGATCTAGTCACTATGTCTTATCATTTATGATTAAAATAAATATGACCAAATGACAAATAAAGAAATTGTGTTTTTCTGGTACAAAAACCTGTCCATGACAACTGTGAATTCCAGATACGCAGTGGAAAATACTTCCTTGCGTACTCGAACACATCACATGTGATATAATGTATCATTATCAATCGTTTATTTATGTGTAGGTTCTGTATAAAAATCTTAATCACCCTCGTTTTCTCGCTTGTGTGAAAGCGTGTTTCCACGCCTGCTAAGTAATGCTATCCATGCCAGAGTCAATAAATGAGAATCATGGCTACAATTATCTACAATCAATTACAATCAAGTGCAATGCAGTTGACTGTTTACAGCTTGTTTGCAGAAATCTCTGAATACTTTTTGAAAAAAAATAATTGATCGTTACCTTCGCTGAACCTGGTGAAATTTTATCATTTTTAAGGCCCCATGGTAGAGATTTGTCCGCCATTTTGGACTAGTGCGCTAACTGTACTTAATATTTAAAATCGGTTTCGGTGGAGATTAGAAATATTCCGGATATATTAGCTTTATTATTTGGGGGGGGGGGCGGCTTCGGCATATTTCAACAAACATCGTCATTCCCTTCTATGTACAAAATGTCAGATACCAAAGTATAAATCGTCAGGATGTCCAGGTTACATATACAAATCTGGTGAATATTGGACAACACGTTCATACTTGCCAAGTCTCCCCCATAAATAGGGAAAGTCCCTATTTTTTATGTAAAATTTTTATATCTTTTTCAAAAATGCATATTTCCGCATGAAAAAATTTAGATTTTAATATTAATTCTTACTAAAATTTAGTCTCACTCATCAGATTGAAGAATCTCCCCATGAAAATTGTCGAGGTTGGCAAGTCTGCATGTACCTCTTGAAATCTAGAAGTGGGATCAGGTGTCATAGAACAATAAGCATTCCTCTGATTACCGGTCACATCCGCCGTAAGTCCAGAGTCAGAATCGATCGATAAATGTGAGGAACAAATCCTAGCTATAATTTATTTACCAGGGGTTTTACCTAAAAGTGGGAACAGTTCCAACTTTTAGGTAAAACCCGTATTAAATAAAAAAGTGGGAACATGACAAATCAGAAAAGTCACTCTATTCCGTTTCTAGTTTGATCATGAAATAGGTTATCATTTTTCTTACATAATGGATAAATACATTTTATATAATTTATTGGTTGTTACTGTTAGAATTTATCCCCATCCGAAAGCACTATCGCGCCTTCATGACGTCATCATATCGTCCTACCATCGCCATGACACTACTGCTTCGCGCATGTTATGAAAGAAGACTGACTAAACGGTGGATTGCTTCATTAACCGAGTAATGTAATGTTATCCAGGTGTTATACTGGTTGGACAACGACTGGTATTTGGTGGCACCGTGTTAACACGCAAATTGTAATAAAACATAATTTGTTATATGAATCTACAACGACTCTGTTGATAAATTAGATGAGAGAGTCTTCAATAAATTAAAAACTGATGAACCATGAAATTCAGTGGAAAATACAAGACTAAAATTTATAATGACGCATTTTGCAAAAAACAACGCAAATTGTAACGAAATTTTAAGTTTCATTCTACTTCATTTCAACCTTGCAACTTTAGATATAAAAGCTAAGATAGGACTTCATCTTTTACAGTGGTTTCCTAGTCGTATATAAGCTTTCGTTGGTTCATATCATCAGCGATATATAAATCTAATATTAGCTTTATATATCGCTGATATCATTTACTTTCAAAGCTTTTTATCGGATATATAATTTTACTATCAATGCCGAGCCACGATTCATAGTCCAGCATCATCCGATAAAACCATTTGAACGAACGACGGTTTACATTATACATAGGCGTCGGAACCAGGAAGGGGGGGGGGGGG
>BROG01000819.1:0-295717 GCA_030159075.1 Atrina japonica
GACAAACACTACAAAATATCACATCTAAAAGTTAGACATTACCTGGTTTTGCGAGAGCTCCTGCCAATAGTAAAGCAAACACACAGAAGCTTAGGGACGCCATGTTAACAATGTATTAGTATTCCGTGGTTAGTGATTTAAGTTTATAAATATATATGCTAATATGAAAATAATTGCCAATTGGATATATCCTGTTACACCGATATGTGCAGTGCACCTATAATCTACATATGCAAATGTCACGATTTGTAACATCGGCACGCGTGATAAAATACTATAAATAATGCAATGAAAAAATGATTAGACATTAAGTAGAAATTGATTACCTTTTTCAAACTGAGTTGCCTTTGTCCACAGCCAACACATGTAAAAAAAAGAAATAGATACCAATAAATAGTATACCAATTAAATGATGTTTGCAATATTTAATAACTTCTTAAAATTAGTATAACAGTCATAAGAAAGTATTTGTTTTGTTTTTATCAAGCCCCCCCCCAGATTTTTTCTCTTATATAGAGATGTCACCAGCTTTTAGTGCCACAAATTTTGACCTATGCACTGGCGTGAATCGATTAAAAAAAATGTACGTGTCACGTCTGTCGTAACACAAGATTTCTGTATTAAATATCACCCAATAGACCCCTGATTGTCGAAATCTCGGCAGGTGTGACCGATCGCCAGGGGGCGCTTACTCCTCCATGACACATGATTTCATCTCCAGATTCATTGGAGATGATCCGTGGAGGGATCCGTGTTTGTGCAATATTCACCAGATTTGTTTTTTGTATCCTGGACTTTCTGAAATTTATCAACTCGTTGATGTTGTCGTAAGCGTATTCACCACAAACAATGCACATTTCGCAGTATCGTGTTAATAACTCAATATATTGATGGTAAATTATACATATAAATGCATTCCAGATACATTAACTCAATTTAAAGATTGAAATTTCCAAATCACACTTTTTTTTTCGTAAATATTTGCTTTTTTAATTAACGAAAAAATTTCAATTCCCTGAAAAATATGGGTTTTGAAGACTTGTCGAAGTATATACTATAAAAAGTCAATCCGGCGTCCTTGATAAGTTTAAAAATACAGTAAAATCTGTATATAGGGGCCACAAAAGGGACCAGACAGTACTGACCTTTATGTGCAGGTGGAACTTATAAACAGGTTCAATTTAGTTACAATATGCAGTCAAGGGACTTTTCAAAACTGGCCTTTATAGACAGGTGATCCTTATATAAAGGTGACCGGTATACCAGGTTTTACTGTATTTTAAATTTACATTGAAATGGTACTTTTCAAATATTGTTTTGCATTACACTCTTGACCTTAAAAGTGATTGACAGGATTGTTTACAATTCTTGTGCATGATTATTATGGAAATTTGTTTGAGGTCCAGTTGAATATATTGGCATCTCGCTAGTGTAAGTTGGACATTAGGAGCTGTGTCGTTAACGTGATCTTAACTGGCAAAAAAATCCATAATAAGAAACAAAATTAGATTGTCCTTCAAGTATTTTGTTTCTATTCTAAACGACTGTGCATTTGAACAATTAAATTAAATGTGAATCTGTAACTTTTATGTTTGATCGTATATTCGCGGGAAAATAGATTCCTGTTTCGACTATCTAAACATTCTTGGAATAATCGTTGAAACGAGGCAGGCGTGTTCGTAGTGAAGTGTGAAGAATTGAAATACGCCATTAAGAGAAAGAAATTTTACACATCGTCACGTCACCTTTAAAGAAGTGCAAATTTTTGTAGCTAGGGGCTTTGATCATATTGGGTTAACGTTACATTGGAATCGTACTGTAGTTATAACATAAATCGCACACGCTTGAGAAAAAGACTATAATTAGACGTCAAATATAAATCTTGTTTTGTTATTCCTTTGAAAATGGAGGTCAGACTCGTGAGAGATTCAATCTTCACGTCTATATCTAAAGCTTCATCATATTTGTGCCGTAATTGTCATTTAAATTCATATGTAAAACATATATGATAAGTGTATATCATTAGTGATAATATCCATCTACAATCATATTCGACAAAGCGACAACAAGAATTATTTGTGTATAACTTCCGTAAGAGGTTAATCTCTCTCTCTCTCTCTCTCTCTCTCTCTCTCTCTCTCTCTCTCTCTCTCTCTCTCTCTCTCCTTCTCTCTCTCTCTCTCTCTCTCTCTCTCTCTCTCTCTCTCTCGTTGTATCCACAAAGTATAATTTTATGCTTGTATATATTGTACAACATGAAGGGTCTACAAAAACAAGTATCTGGCTGGTGATTGTTGGAAATATAAGAGATGCAGTCATTACTCCCCAGTACCTCTAAAGATGTATTTGTGTTGTATGCATAGAGTTCGAAACTGTTTGAAAATGGGGACATTGTTATCAGAGAAGAATGTGGCTTGTGACTACAGCTAAGTGAGAGGGCTAATTCTAGAGTTAGAATTCCCCTCTAAGATGGGGGTGTGTTACTCAAAATTACAGTTGGAGGAATTGACTCTCTCTCCAAAGGCGGAATGCCTACTCTGGTGGGGAAGTCTGTCTATAGAGAAAATTTATAGCTCTATAATACCGACAAAGCGCAACGATTCATGCAACCACATAATCATTTCGATGGTAATGATTTAAAGAACTGCACACTCTGTATCCATATTTTGTCATATTTAATGAATGAAAATTAACAAGTAAAACTTTTATTTTGAATTTGTTTTACTGAAGTGCCCCTTAATAATATATTTGAATCTAATTTAAAAATTGACCAATGGCGAGCTTTTATTTGTCACCATAGTAACCGATGCCTCTGTTACATATACTGCTGGATTCGTAAAACAAAGGAGTACAACCTTTTGCTTTTTTTAATCAAATTATCTCTTTGTACTCATTTTCAGTGAATTTGACAAATTGTGAATCTTTGTGCATCAACAATTATCAACCCCTGTGTAGTTATGAACCTTTAATCCACAATTCATTTCTTAGAGGTAGGTCACATGACTAATTATCTCCTTTATTTTGAACTTCCGTGTTTAGAAAAATCTTGTGATATCGTGTACCCGGAAATCGATGACGTCATTGGACAATAATGGACTGACGGCAATGAAAAAAACAACAACACAGTATCTTGGTCCGAATCGTATGCTAGTCGCGTTGTGAAAATGTGCTTCTGATAAGTAAGTTCGTCGGGTATCGGTTTATGTAAGACAATGTCAAACGAACATAGTATCGAGGGACTAATCGGAACAGACGTTCTCAATTTACTGGTAACATAAGTCACAAGTTTATGGTACCATGTCGTAGCATTTTACAAAACGACATAAAATCAGAATATAAAAGTAATAGTCAAGATTAATGTCAAATAATCTTATATATTCAAAGAGGTACCAAATCGTGGAAGTGCTGATAATCAGAATTTCACATATGAAAAGTCAATAAATATTTTACATGTATTGCAAAAGATAATATAAGGAAGTTTTCTAACATGATAGCTTTTAAAACTAATCACACAATAGTATTTGTGTTGAATAATTCTTCCAAGTCATACCACACATTTATGTAGTAGTATGTTTATACTAAAAAACATCGAAAGAAAAACGGGAGGTAATATATATATATATATATATATATATATTGTTTTAACTGTGGTAGAGGAGAGAATCGGGTTAGCATTTGCCCAGACACAGATCACCGGCCTTCCAAAAGTAGCCAGGTGAAATCACCTAATCAGCTTAGCCTCCAATAGAATTCGAACACGCGCTGATTACCGGTGAGAGAATTCATTGTTAAAAACATGACGGTTATACGGCATGGTTTTATATGAAATTTATAAAAAGAAAAATTCGCAAACAATATTATTATTGTTTTATTCCCGTGTGTTTTTTTAGGGGTTATCACATTTTATAACAATGTATTGACTAATATTGTTTTAATTTATTGAAAAGATTTATGGTAGAAATAAACAAAATAAATGTATATATATATATATATATATATATATATATATATATATATATATATATATATATATATATATAATATATATATATATATATATATATATATATATATATATATTTATGAAATTCGGCGAAAACAAGCACTTTTGAAGTTCGGATATGACCTCAGAAAAGATATACCAATCTTTTCTTCAATTATTAGCATAAATTAGCATAACAAATAACATAATGATAGGCTATGGCAAGATTTGTATCATTCATTAATGTTCACAGCGCTTTGTATCGGTCTGGAAATTATTTGCGCAATGCACACGTTGGTATTACATCAAGATATTACAAATTAACAGTCACGAACTTAATTATCTTATGTCTATAAAAGTAAAAAGCTAACAGAGGGAAAACAAAGACAACGTCGATATGGATATCCCCAGCTTCATTGTGTTTGCTGTACTGATGGCAGGTGCTTTGGCCCAAAGATCAGGTAATGATACTAGAATTCAATAAGTATTCTCACAATAATTGTATTTAATTCTATTTTTCAGTTTAATTACCTCTCATTTATTTTCTAAAGTTAAGATTTTTTACAGTGGTTTCTCTTTGACGGATTTCGGCTATACTTTTTGAGAGATGATTTGGCCTTGTATAATACCAGTTTGTCTTTAGAAAATACCTTTAAAATTGGAGCTCAACTGATGAAGTCTAATTGACAGAAACAATATCGTCTAGAGTATAATAACTTTGGTAGTATGTTTAAAATATTTATAACCGATAGGTCGTTTTTACTGCTGGTGGACCGTTTGAGTTCCCTAGGGTATACATAAACCTAGTACCTGGTATTTCGGTACCAGCTGTTCATCTTATACTAAAGTAATATTTGGCACTGTTAACGTCATTTCAATTCAAATACTTTCTAGAGCTAAGATAGACATGTTTTACAGTGGTTAACCTTAGACGGATTTCGGCTATACTTTTAGACATATTATTTGGCCTTGTATAATACTACTTCCTCCTCAGAAGATAACTTTAAAATTGGAGCTCAACTAATGAAGTCTAATTGACAGAAACAATATCGTCTTGCGTATTATAACTTTGGTAGTGTGTTTAAAACATTTATTCACTGTAATAACTGCATTCTGATTACGATGTACTAGATTACACATTTATAAAAATACTTTAGTTAGAGACTTTAATATAAATTAATAAAATTGTAGAGATTGACTTTAAATATGTTCTTATAGTTATTCAAGCTTTTTATCGATTTTAAAACAATACCATGCAACCAATGTTTCAAAATGTGATATCCCCAAATAAGACGCACAAGGGTAAACAGGACTATGCCGGCAATGGTCCTTTGTGAGTCTTTATAAAACAATGTCGAATTACGTCGGGTTCTACGTTGCTGGGTGGTAGAAGGTTATGTTTTATGGCTTCTTTATCACATGTATTCGGTTCTAAGTTCGAATTCTAACAGAAACTAAGCTGATTTGGTGATTTTGACCGGGCTACTTTGGGATTGAAGGCCGGTGGTCCTATGTTTGTTATTGTCATACTTGAAGAGGAGCATCAATTTCGGTCTTCTATTGAAAATATACTATTTTGGTAAGTAACTGCTGCACAAGAAAACGTTTTATACTTACTGGAAACTCGTATATATATATATATATATATATATATATATATATATATATATATATATATATATATATATATATAATATATATATATATATATATATATATATATATATATATATTAAAAACATACTACCAATTGTTTCAGTCAATGAGACTTCATCATTTGAGCTCCGATTTAAAAGTTATGTGTATTTTCTAAAGAGAAAGTGGTATTATATTGTCTCAACATGAAGAAAAATTGCAATTCCCAAACGAGATAGGACCATGTGTCCGGAATAAGCCAGCGTTTTATCTGCTGGCATGCCACACCCGTCGCAAATGTTCCATGGAAACCTTTTTAGTACGATAAAAGGGTCAAATCCCGTAAAACACTCGTTTTTGGTTAAGAGATAAAGTTCGATGAAAAGCACGATTGACGAACGGGAGTCACTGTCCTGTCTGTTGCCGTACAATAAATGTGATAAAATATTCGTACAAATTCTGAATTACAGGATTTTCTGATCTTCGAATGATGAGGGGTGGGGGGTTCCGTGGTCGAGTAGTTAGAGCATTGCTCTTTGAACCATGAAGTCACTCACTTCCGGTCATCGCATGAGCCCGCTGGAACTTAAGCTTATTATTATGAAAAAGTTTGCCAGTTTACCTACAGAAGGCCGGTGGTCTCTTTCTGGGTACAGTGTAACCTGATTCTATCATCCACCAATAAAAACGAGGCGGCCTGGCTCAGTCGGTAGCGCGCTCGACTCTGGATCGTGAGGTCGTGAATCCGGTTGGTTTCCTGTCTTTTGGATGAGACAGTAAAAGCTGGAGGTTCCGTGTCACAGTAGGTGTTGGCACGTTAAAGAACCCTACTGCTCAAAGGTGGTCAGTGCCGAGCATAGGCCAACATTTGAAGCCCTTCACCGGCATTTCGTGACGTCTCCATATGACTGAAATATTCTCGAGTGGGACGTTAAACAACAATAAACAAAACAAACAAAACAAATTAATAAAAACTTGCCGCCATCATAAAACTAAAGCACTGAGTGTGACGTAAAATCTTATTCCATTATTATTAAAACATATTCGAATTAAAACACATGTTTAAATTATGTATCAATTAAATGGTTCCATTCTTTGATTTATGGTCATATGACAAAGGCACAAATATGTTAACGGTCTTAAACTAAATTCTAATCCCAAAACAAACAATTGTGTTTTAAACTCCAATTATTACAACAGCATTCAATTCAGTAACCTAGACAAAATGTTATCAAGAGGTCCTGTTAGGAATCTGTATGTGATAAATCATTCATATTGAAACCTTGAAGTTACTTTGCAATGCTGACTTTTTGTAACAATTTTCATATATTTTTTTCATTATTGTAAGAACAAAATACAGGGTGATAGTGCATCTTGCATATAACTGAATATCTTGGTCCACCTCTTCTCTGGCTCTCTGGCTCTCTGGCTCTGATCACAGTGTTATATTGTTATATTTCAACTGTATTCCATGTTCATGGTCATTTATGGTTATCATATTTTAAAGCCTTCGAATCCCCATGTGAGTATGGATTCATGGTTAGCAAAAACGGAGCTCCTATTGTATGTTCGATGAATGGTCAAGGCTGCAAATCCGGTCAATGTACTGCAATTGAAAATTCCCCTATACCTGTTGGTGTCTGTTGTAGAGGTAAGTATTTATTGTATACATATATACAATGTACTGCATTCCATTCAGATGGTTTAAAAGATATAACCTTAGATGTTTAAAAAAGAAGAAAAATATTTCAGCAAATTTGTTGTATTCCTTTATTTATTTATTTGATAGATAAACCCACACATGTTTCTGATTCCAGAGTATGTTCTCATATATATATATATATATATATATTATATATATATATATATATATATATATATATATATATATATATATATATATATATATATATATATATATATATATATATATATATATATGTATGTATGTATGTATGTATGTATGTATGTATGTATGTATGTATGTATGTATGTATGTATGTATGTATGTATGTGTGTGTGTACACGTACAAGGGCATTTAAAATTAATCATGCTATGTCATCACGTCTACATCACGAATATGTATTATGTAGGTCTACAGTTTATAAAATTTATTGTTTATTTGTTTGGAGCTTTATACCGAAGGTTAAAATCGCATTCCGGGGAGTTACTGTAAAAGTTGACATGAGTTTCTTAAGACAAAAACCCCTAATAGACGGAAAGGAAATATAAAAACGGATTGTTAATGGAATTCCATGGAAAATCGTTAAATTTAGTTTGGTGAAATATGTCACACTCCGTTTAAGGAATCCATACTACGCTTCAAATACGGTTATCCGATTATAGTAATAGGCGTTTTCTTAATATGGTTTATGAAATGTTTTACAACTTTACCGTAAAAATATTTGGAATATATGATGAAGTCAGAACAATAAGTACACGAAAATGAGTACCGGTACATGGAAATCACGTCTCAAAGAGCTGCAATTATGTTTTGACACAACTTTATGCCGACGGATTAATGAAAATAATAGATCGGATAAGCAACTGACGAGAAACATTTCATTACACAAATGGATATGTTGTGGTGAAAATGTGTCACTGCATGACCTGTCTTGGCACCATTACAAAGAAGCTGATTGATTTTACCAACCAAAAATGACTTATATTGTGGACATAATTTATTTATCTGTTTGTTTTGGTTCCCACGCCTCGTTTTCGATATCTTCTCATTTCCATACTTTTTTAAGAGGATATTATCAGATCTACACTCTTAGTAATTCCCTCGATTACCTGCTAGTAACTTATTAATTAGTATTTACCTTTAAAAACCTACCGAAATTATATCATTAAGTGCATACAAAACAACTTTATATCTGAACGTTTTCACCGGAACGTTACTTTAAACAATAAAATACAAATAAACAGATTATGACAGTTGCCATTTGAAGATCATACTTAATCCAAACATAACTCGAAAATTCGGTTAAACTATCTGCGAAATAAGATTTATTTACGTACTGGGGCTCGTTTTAGGAAAGGTCGTAAATCCTAAATCCTTAATTTTAGTCCTAACTACCATGACAACGCATCGCTGATTGGTCAGGTCTATGATAGTAAGGACTTAGGCTTAGGATATCGAACTTACGACCTTCCTCAATATGTTTGTTTATGTTTCTGTTGTTCGGATTGTTTTTTCTTTTATTTATTTTGTCCATCTGACTTTTTCCTGATTTCTTTGTTTTCTATTCTTTAAGTGTAAACGCCGACTTTTCTTAAAAAAAACTTAAAATGACCTTACATAAACTGCTTGCATTGGAATTTGCGAAACTTACAACATTGTAAATCTGTAATCTATTATCAGTATCAAAGACTTTTGGAACAGCGGATACAATGATTTAAGATATTCAAATATTGATAAGACATGTCATAAACTGAAGAAGAATAGTCTAAAATAATCTCATCTTGGATGACACAATAATAATACTGTAACTCACAATTTTAGAAGACAAGAGTGCATTGCAAATTTCCTCGTTAGTTAATGACGAGGGTTTTGAACAAAAAAAAATTTCATGATTTTATTTATCACTTAAACGGTGGTGACCCATTAATTGCAATAAGACAGTAAAAACCTTTTTATTATCGAGGTGATTTCATTACCTACGTTGTACAGTAATTCTTGTTTCATTATCTAATTGACATACGTAAGTCCCCCAGGGGCCTAATCTTCGATTCGGACAACAATACACGCGTACTTGACGATTGATATGTCAAGATGTATGAACAATTTTAAATTGAGATTTTACAATTTCAGCAGCTACAATCTCACCATGCCGTTCGAATTCTCGACCTACGACACTAACTACCTGGCTCCCTTTGCATGGTCTTGTTATGTCTGTACTTGTGCCGAATATTTGTTTTATTTACATACATAACATCCTTTGGTCCATGGTATAGGCGCAATATTCTTTTTCCACTACATGTATCTCCTGTCCCATTGCCCTTAAACACTTAAACTAGGTAATACCTTTCACCTGTATCTCTAGAACCGCATAATCATGTACAGAAGCCGAAGGAGCGATATTTAACATTAACTTTACTTTGTGTCGTACTCGAGAATTCGAATATATATTTTGATTGGTACCCACTGGAATGCTGACAATCTGTCGGAAAACTTTTCCCGCAAAAGACCACGAAGATGGTGTGTAATAGATACCCCAGCATCTTGATAATATCGTCTCCAGTGTACTTTTAATTGGAATCAGAATGTTCCTTGACTAAATAAGGTTTTTCAAAAAGAGTTTTGTATAATAGTGTTAATCTGATTTTGAATTTTTGATGAGGGATTGTTGTGTAAAGGGTCGAAAAATCAAAAGACTTGATGCTCGTTATAAGATTGAAATTTGGACATATTAAATGTTCCTATAATTTCTTTGAATTCTTTACGATCCTCATCTGATTGACTCCGCTTCTTGAGTAGGCCGTTTTACAGTAATTCTGAAGACCTTTTTAAATATGTGTTAGAAGTTTGGTAAGCAAAATAGATAAAGGCTTAGTGGATGACCCCTCGATGAAGCGGTGTTTAGGGATTTTTGTTCACCTTAGGATTCAATAGATATATGTCAATTCAAGCTCCTTGTCTCTTGTGGGTATTCCAAACGCAGCAAGATTGGATTTGTGATTATCTAATATTTCAGAGGTAGAGAAACCGGTTAGAAAGCATGTAGGATTTCCGGCAAGTGTGTTTAGTCCAAGTTCCTCTTGTTGGATGCTGGAGTAGTATCGCCTTCAGAAAAATGTGAAGTTGTTAGATGATTTGTCAGCAGGAAATTTTTTGTGGAGACGGGAAAGTTCTCTGACAACATCAGGGTCACGAAAAATTGAATTGTGTTTTGTGTTTATACAACGTTTAAGTCGAATTTGTCGTTTAAGAACATTACTGATTAGCTTAATCCACGTCGAACGAGTATCAGGTTCGACATCTTCTTTCGTAGAACAGCGTATGGCGTACTCTTCACATGCCTAAATAATAATTTCAAAGGTTTAGTATGTATAATATCTAGGTATGAGCGTGTTCACTTGATTTTGTTGTATTTATACTTTCTAGTTCGCTATGACATATCGCATTGGCATATGTATGAAAATTGTCATTATTAATTGACAATACTTGTCGATATATCTAAATGTGAAACTAAAGAACAACGCTAGCAATTTTTTTTTTTTTTGATTCAGCAGTTTCTGAATGACATATGCTTTTTATGAATGAAGGAACAGGTCGGCCAATAAAAGAGCACAATTGGTTCTCATAGTAATTCCGACAGTTTGTTGAAGGACAACGTATCCGAACATCACAAATATATTGACTATGGCAAATTCCAGCATGTTTTTCAATCAACTTCAGTGTATTTACATGTAGAAACAGAGTGGTATTGGACAAAATAAATGCCATGATACTCAATCACTAGATATTTAAATTTTCTGGTAGTACATAGAATAAAACCGTGTGTAGTATAATAACGTACAAAATATACCTAAAATGAAATAAATGTTAATATGTTTTGTTTAATCCAATGTTATATATAGATATTGTAAGTTGATTTTAATGATAATTTTTATGTAGACGTTTACTGCATGATTATATAAAACCCTCTATTCATTTGTTGCTATCTGTGATTGGTAATGTATTTGTAGACAGCAGTCCATGTGCATCTGGAGACCCAGAACAAAATAGTGCAGGACATGCATTGCAGTGTGAACTGACTCCAAAGTTTATATCAGAAGATTGTGGAACTGGTTACACATGTGAAACAACCGCTAAAGTATGCTGCTTGACCTAAATTAACAGGTATGAATCCATGCGCATTTTGAAAAAGTGAAAAAAAAATCTTTAAAAAGCTGTAATCATTACATAGCCGTAGTATAAATGCTTCTTTAAATAGAAAAAAGAATGTTTAAGATAGCGTACACTGGAACAATGTACATTTGTGTTTAACCGTTCCACATATGCTAGAAAAACCTTGCAAAATTCCTCCTTCTTTTTACATATAACACTATATTTGACAGAGCGTGATGTACCTAAAATCACACATATTTGAGTTTTTAGGACGACAATATAAATTATTATAATGATTTGGTTAAAAGTAACATATATTTTTATCATTTTTTATTTGCGCTGTTTTACAGACAATGCTTAATATTATATTCGCATACTTCAGAAATTACATATATAATTCCTTGTATTTCTATCACTTCAAAGATTCCTTAGTAATTTAAAGCCGACAAATACACATACGTATTGTTCGAAATACATCTTATGACTGTGTAAATAGTTATTCGGAGAAACCGGGGTCAAGCTACAGATTTGTATTTTATAGTCGACCACTGGTATATCATCCAACTCAGCGAAATGTTTAACGGCCGTACTCGAATACGAGTTCACTTTTAGTAAACGATAACTTGAGTCAAGTTAACATTTTAATGTTCATTGTGGCTAATGTGTTCCATCTGTAGATAACTTGTATCGAAGAACAGTGCCAACTGAAATTTCAGTACTCCTTCTTATCGACCTTGCTTTACGAAGATAATCCTTTAAGTGCGACTTTTTGGAGTAAAATGGCTGTCTGTTATAAGTTGTATTAATATGTCGTCAAGTACATCAATGCTGATTTTACCAGCTGTATGATTCAATGATTTGCTTGAAACGTCGTTTCATAATATATATATATATATATATATATATATATATATATATATATATATATATATATATATATATATATTATATATATATATATATATATATATATATATATATATATATATATGTGTGTGTGTGTGTGTGTGTGTGTGTGTGTGTGTGTAAATATATATGTATATATGTAATACATGTACGCACATATATAATATATATATATATATATATATATATATATATATATATATATATATATATATATATATATATATATATATATATATATATATATATATATATATATATATATATATATATATATACTACATGTATGTAAATATTTTGATTTATTAAGTTTCGGGAACTTGGTGCTGTTAAAAAAGAGATACGACTGGATCAATTTAATTAAAGAGTCTTGATAGCGCATGTGAGGCACAATTTGCTCCTACTGGAGTACCAGTCAAACAATTGTATTTCCAACAATGCCTCTATAAACAAAGTTATTCGAACGTGGTTATTTTCCTGGTATTCACCAATAAAGATACCTAGTGAAAATTAATTTGGGCTTTCTATGCAAGGATCAATTTTTCTTTTGCTGAAAATATTATCGTGAAACAAATTCTAAAAATGAACACCAGTGGAGAACAAAAAGGAATAGATCATTAGAGATAATATTTTATTGTTTATTAGGATAAATCGATATGTATTAGAATTTTATGATTTAATTTCTTTCTTTCCAGGAACCCATAGAAGATTTAACCGTTTATTGATATTATTTTCCGAAACGAAAGCAAATACTAATGACTAGTGTTATGATTCTGAGAAAGGTCACCTTTCTCCAGAAAAAAATACGAAAGTCACACGCAATAAAAATATAGCAGTCTCGATGTTTTATAAGTTAAATGGTTTATTTAAGTGTTACATGATGTTATATGAATGTATTGTATTCTAATCGGTTACAATATTAAAGAGAGTGACCGTATGAATCTTTGGTGGGAATTGGGCGAATTTGTTGTACAGAAACTGGTTTTAGTTTTTAACCAGATAAGTAAAATTTTCATTTGTTACATAAAAATGTTTTAAACCGGTTCAAAACTAAAACTGATTTTCCATTTGTTTTCTCCGAAACCCAAACTAGTTTATCAAACCATTCAAAATGTCGCATGGGGATGGTTAAGTAGGTTTATGAAAGTTTGTTGCTACAACAAAATGGCGGCGATAACATAGCCCAGTACTAATACGAAATACCTTTCATGTGTCTTTCAGGTATTTTGTGTACTTTGGGTAATAAAACTGTACCCATACTGATAGAGAGACGTTTACAGTATTAAAACGGTGATTAATTTAAATTCCACGATAATCAACTACCGATTGTTTCTTGATGATTTTACGTTTTTATTTAACAGGAAACTTGCTATAGAGTGATTTCCGGTTGTTTGCCATATTAACGGCTGATCAACCAAAATGTGGACACATCATAATCAGAGTTGATAAATATTTCGATAAGATTAATACTCTATCTTTCTATATTAAGTATTATTTATCCCTTACTTCTACATCCCATACAAAAAGAGCGACTGTTTACTTCTTTCTGTATGCTTACCCCATTATGGTAGTTTAAACCATTCATTTATTTAGCCATCAGTTTCGTATCCGATTTGCAAACTATTTTAAAACTATTAAAACTATTAACTGAAACTAAACCAGTTTATTTGGAACAAATTCGCCGATTATGTACCATAGAGCCTACTAGAAGAATAATCCCAAAAATCGGAATAATCGGATGTTGTAAGACATTGAAGAATCAACATTTAAGATTGTACGATCGATAGAGAATGCCCACTCCTCTGCTGCACCTGAACCCCTTTTTGGATGCCCTTGGATGTCCAGTCCCCAACTGATTTGTATATTGTCTCACTCTATATTCTCGCTGATTATTACAATATGATATCACAAAAAAAATAAACAATTATACGTTTTATGATTGACAGTCAATAATAATATTTGGGTTGATCAAGAATATGACAGATTCAGTGACAAGCGTAAATACTAACTTTTATAGACTTTTTATATGCTTTGACTGATGACCTTTTCCCCGATCTTAACCTTTTCATCGAACTTGACCTTTTTACCCGAACCCGATAGGTTTCGAAGAAGCATTTGCAATGGGTGTGACGTTGACTCCGTTAGGACACCTGGTATTCGCAATAGTTCTTCATGTTGAAACACTTGTTATTCTACATTTTCACCAAGCGTGGACTTTTCACCGAACTTCACCTTTTCGCACTTGAGATGTTTCCATGAGACATTTGCAGGGGATTTGGCGTGCTGGTAGGGGACGCCTGGTCCTACCCCGTTTGGGATTTGCGATTCTTTCCATTGAGACCGTTGTCATATCGAAGTTTTCGCATTCTACTCGACTTGGAGTTTTGAATGTCGATTGCTCCTTCTTCATTATATTTTTCATTAGTAATAATTGTTGACAGAAAGTCTGCACTTTGTCTAACGAATAATTGATAACCGTCTGAACGTATTCAGATGTGCAGAGCTTCACTAGTACTTTCGTAGATTTCTTCCGAGTGACGTCATTAGATGAACTTCATTTATAGCTGATATGAATGCCGACGACGGCAATGAGTACTAAATTGCCCCATATATTTGAAAAAAACCATGTCACAGCTTTCCTTGAACAAAAACTCTGTGATGAACTGCCGGAAATTTTTGATGATAATTTTGGACTTTACATCAAGGAAAATGGGACTAATTCATGTCCCACGTGATACCCGATAACTTTTGTGCGGTACTAGTATCTCCAATGGTGATGGAATGTTAGTCAACGTAACCTTCCCGCTGAAATGACGTTAGCCGGGATATTGTTTTTCACTGATAGAAATAATAGTCCCGCACAAACGTTATCGGGTATCACATAGTACATGAGTTAGTCCCATTGGAAAAGATACCTTGATGTCTGTTTGTTTGTTTGTTGGTTTTTTGATATATTGATAATTACGTGTGATGAAATGTCATCATCGACCTCTATAAGGAAACAGATATAAACCAAAACCTAGATTTCCTTTCTTGTCAACCGTCCCACGATCAAACGGAACATCCCGTTCAACATGGCACGGCGGATATGTGTCGTTGTTATTAATGAGAATATTCAAGGAATTAGATTACAAGAACTTAAAATGTATCTTACGAAGGAAAATTAATCAAATAATTAAATCTGGGATCACAAAGCAAAACAGCTTCGAGTTTCCACATTACTTAACAATCGCAAAAAGGAAATGAACTTATCAAATAATATTCCAATTGTTGCTGCCCACAACACACGGAACCACAATATACTATATGCTGCCAAAATATTCTTCCCAGTATTTGTACAATCGGAAAATATTAACAAATCATTTAACAGATCTAAACGAAGACCACAAATAAAATCTACTGTAATGTAGGATTAAGTTAAAAATTGTTCAATATAACAATTCCACTGAGAATCATAATCATTCGTTTTGAGTTTCACAGGTTCTATAAGGTGTAAAAGACTACCTCAAAGCCATTTAAAAATATACGGTCATTATGATTAATAAAATGTAACTTAATTTTCGTGAAATTAAACATTGAGTGTTAATGGCTCCACAGATTTATTCGAAACATCGAGAAATTCCACTCATATATATAAATTCAACTCATATATATATATTTATATATATATATATATATATATATATATATATATATATATATATATATATATATATATATATATATATATATATATATATATATATAAATCGCAAAAGATTTGATATGCCAGGGCGTGTTCAAGACATGAATATTTCAAATACAGAGGCAACCTGATAATTGATAAATTATATCGAGAACTGACAGGGATATCAAGAACTGTTTGATGTCAACGTTCCGCAATTTTTACGGTTGGTAGAATGACCTTGTTTGCAGTTACTCTATTTCACTAAATGAAATGCTAAGTTAAATGCTCCTAAGCGGTTGTTGTGTCGTCTGTATCAGATGTGACGAGGATGTATATTCCTCATTCATTTCATTTGAATTTGACGAAGGACTTATAGCAGATGTGAGTATGCTTTCTCACCATGTCATTTAATTCGTGTTGCACAATTAAAGTTTAAACTTCAATTGTATTTCATTTGGGCTTGACTGTGGACTAATGGCGGGTGTGACTAGTCGACAGAAGATACTGACTCATCCATGGCACCTAATCCCTCCTATTTGTTTCCAGAGGTCCGTGTTTGTCATTTATTACCAGATATTTATTTATATCTTGAACGTCCAAAAGATTTATACTTTGGTATCTGAGATGTTTTTAACATTGTTTTACAACGACCAACAAACAATTTTAAGCAACATACATAAACGTCTCTCCTTGGCATTGATGCTGACGTTAGCGGTGATTACTGTGGGAGAAAACCGGAGTACCCGGGAGAAACCCACGTGCCCGACCTGGCGACCACTCTACCATCTCATATACTCCCCTGGCCAATCCGATGATCTAACCCGAAGATGTTGAGAACGGGATGTGTTAACAATTGCGTTACTCAGACATCCAATGTCAAGTGTTCACCACTGTCTACTGGACATCCTGAAGATTAATACTTTGGTATGGGTGATTTATGTATTATTTGTATGGTACATATATTTAGTGATATTTGCACTTCTGTAATGTGTTTGACCGAAATGACAAGTAAAGCATGTCTGCTTTCTGAAAAGAAATTGAATGAAATAATAATTGTTGGCAGATTAAAATATGCATCTGCAGAATGAACATCATGCAATTCATCATAAGATCATAAGCGTTTTGCATATCAAAGTGAAAAATACGATAGTCATATGATGAAGCTTCAGATATAAGTGTGAAGAAGGTCAACAATGTAAATATAATCAATCATATAATGATATTGATTGGAAAATTTTCTTTATATTCACTTACGCATGAAAGCACACATTAAAAATTAGAGCATTCATCCGCGAAAAACATTGAAATTAAATGTGCGGTGATATATTTGGTTTAAACCGTGTAAAGGTGTTCTTCCACATACTATCGTGTTTCGGGTCAAATTATTTTCCGCTGAAACTTGTGGTAACTACTTGACGAGTTGAAATATATTACATCGATTACAAAACAACATGTCTGACTAGAAAACATGAAATTCGATTTCTTTTAATTTGGTATTTTACAACACACTCAGCAATTTATCAGTTATATGGTGGCGGCCAGTTTGGTGGAGGAGGAAACCAGGTAAGTCTGTAACATGGACGAGACCAGTAAACTGGCAGTCCTGCCCCCTTAAGTTGCAGAGGGATCGAAACCGGCACTGCATACCTTGGCATTACATTAGGATACTAGTTTTGCAAATTTACAATCACGTACATAAGCAGAATAAGCCTTTAAAAGTAAAACGCAAACAGAGGGAATACAAAGACATCGTCGATATGGAGCTTCTAAGCTTCATTGTGTTTGCTGTACTGATTACAGGTGCCACCTTTGGCGCGGTAGAATATACCAGTAAGCTAAGTAAGTTATTGTTATATATTATATATATATATATATATATATATATATATATATATATATATATATATATATATATATATATATATATATATATATATATTACGGCTGTCATTAATGAGAAATTCTATAATGATATATCGAATAATTTGGTACTTATATACATATATATATATAGATAGATAGATAGATAGATAGATAGATAGATAGATAGATAGATAGATAGATAAATAGATAGATAGATAGATATAGATTGGTAGATAGATATTCCATGTATCCGTTTTATCATCACAATCATTTCTATTAGGAAACTCGTGTATAATGCTTAAACCTGGGTCCATACCGTATCGACACCCAATTTTCCGGAATAGAAAACATTTTATCCATACCACATCGGCACACATTTCCGGAATAGAAGAAATTTTATCAAGTTTATCTTGTGGTACATATAAGGTTTTATAATGTCTGCTTATTTCATTAGTAATCATGCAAAAAATATACGAATACAATAAATATTTTTCTTTGAATATCTTTTTAAGCTCTAGTACATGAGTAAAGTATATAAAAATATTTGTCTTCATGTTGGTAGATAAAACAATTCGGCAAAATTTCATATGTTGAGACACGTTACATCCATCACTTATTCGTTCATAGTCACTTAATTGTGTTTAGATAAAAAGCAGGAAAGTTTGTAAACTTGTATAGGTTATATTTATTTTCCAGTTACATACTAAATTGAAGTATTTAGCCTAACATAAACGAACATATATCATCCCATATGCATTGTTGTTGATCTAACATGTTGCTACAATACATAGTCTTTTTTTACTTTTACATGTGTATGTGAGTATATATTCTCTCAATCTGTTATTTTCAAAGATCAGATTATCTGCTTGGTCTCCAAGCTTCCCAAAATTTTCAGCCATTTTATTTTCCGGTCCTTTGCTTTGTTTCCAATTTCTGTTTCTATCCTACTCTCAAAGTCTACCCTTTATTTGTAAAATATTTTGTTGCCATGTTTGAAGTACAGTGCGAAACAAAAGTATGTATTTGATTGGGGTTTTGTGAGTAGTCCACAGCTTATAGAAGAAAACTATCTTTGATAATCAATAACTATTTATAAAGGTGTTATAATCCAAAGTTTCACAAATAATTCAAAGAATTTGTGATCACTTGAATTCCTTTTACAATTGGTCCAGTTTTAAAATCACAAACCATCACTGTGTCATTTGATTTGTCAGAAACATTAGCGGAGCTGCGCCACTGCGTCTACACCCGATAAGTGCCATTTTGAACCCATGAAGATCAGTATTTAGGTTTGTAATTTTATTGATCATCAGTCATAACACTTATAATTGTTTTGTTTTTGTGAGATCATATTGTAATAATAAGCGAGAATATAGAAATAACGAAAATTTACAAATCACAAATGACGTTGATGAGACAATATACTATTCAGGTGGAAATTGAAGACACAAGGACCTCTGAAAACCCAGAGGTAGGACAGGTACCGCAGAGGAGTGGGCATCGCCCTTTCGACTGTAAAATATCAAATATTAATTCTTCAATGTGGTACAGGTACCGCAGAGGAGTGGGCGTCGCCCTTTCGACTGTAAAATATTAAATATTAATTCTTCAATGTGGTACAGGTACCGCAGAGGAGTGGGCATCACCCTATCGACCGTTAAATATTAAATGTTGAGTCTCCAATATCTTAAAATATCCGACTATTCACAGGACTGGGAATAATCGTTGTCAGTGTATGGAATGCTCATTCGTCGAATATGATTTAAAGTATTTATTATATTCCTGTCAGAGATTCTAACGAACACTCTCTTTAATATTGCGACTCGATTAGTGCGCTGTCTATAGCACTATACCGGAGGTACATCTACCCTCGTTTTTATATTGTTGACACAGACTGATAGGACATCGATTGTATCTTTATAACAAACATCAATGACTCATTTCCTTTTTCAATACAAATACTCTCAGATAATTTTGCTATCAATTTTATTTCACTCGAAAGAAACAATACATTCAAATCGTCAATGCTTGACTTCAGCGTACAATAACAATAAAATGTTACACTGCTCAACTTCACTTTGAGATTACTTTATTTTTTACTCTGTCTGATGTTCGTACTTTTTTCTCTAGGAAGATGGTATTTTTCGGGATCATGGTGTTAGTCCAAAACGGGAATTTTAGCTTTCTTTGTGGCAGAAAATATCAAGTCCTGTATCCTCATCTACACGAAATAAATAAAAGTTTAAAGTTCTATTACATATCTATTCATCGTAATTGGCTATTAATTGCTTTAACCAAAACACACTTTTTCGAGTTTTCGACTTTAACTACTTGTTCTAGATGTACAAAAACAAATAAGAGATACACAGCATAAAACATCTTATATTCCTACATATGTTGTGAAATTTTGTCAGGTCCAGTGTGGTATCCATATGCAAATAGTAAGTTTGAATTATCAATTGTATTTGCAAAGTGCAAAACCTGAGCCTCTCAAGCTATTTTCACAAAATATATTGGACTTTAAGATTTGTATACCTGTATATATCTATTTTTTGTTATTATATACTAATCTAAGTACAGGAAACAAATTTGGAAAAGAAACACAGCTAATGCCCCTTTATTAAAAGAAATAAAATTATAAACTTCTATTACATATCTATTCCTCGTAATGGGCTATTAATTGTTTTAACCAAAACACACTTTTTCGAGTTTTCGACTTTTACTACTTGTACTTGATGTACAATAACAAAAAAAGAAAAAACATAAAAATCTTATAAGTCTATAGTTTTTGTGAAAAATGGGTTAGGTATGTTGCGGTATTCATATACAAAAAATAAGGTTGAGTTATTCAATTGCAATTGAAAAAGTGTCAATCACAGGTTTCTCAAGCAATTTTCACAGATAGTAATTTAAGAAAGTTTATGCTTGTGTATATCTCTTTTTTGTTATTGTATACTGTTCTAAGTAGTACAGAAAAAAATACATTTGAAAAAACACAGTTAATGTTCCTTTAATGATAAAATATGTTTCACGAAGGATACCATCATATTGACAGAATGATCTACTCTTATTGACAGTACCTTATGTTCCTTTATTTACTGATGTTTAAATTTACTCCACTGTATTACTTTCAATAAAAGTAAAATTTGATTTGTTTGCTTGCTTGTTTATTGTTGTATAACGTCACACTCAGGAATATTTCGCTCATATGAAGACGTCACCAAATACTGGTGAAGTGCTTCAAATTTTGGCCTATGCTCGGCACTTACGGCCATTGAACTGTGAGGTTTCTTCAACGTGCCGACACCTACTGTGACGTAAGACCTCGGTTTTTACTCCCCGAAAGAAAAAAAAACAACCTACTGCCGGCTGAACTTGAACTTACGACCTCACGATTAAGAGTCTCGCTCGATACCGACTGAGCCTAACTGACTCCAGTAAAATCTGATCATCCAATAGAAAGCCCAAATGAATTTTCACTATGTATCGGTCAATATCAGGGAAACAGCATAACTATGCTTATAGAAACATTGTTTGAAATTACATTGAGGTGTGCAGTGTCTGATTGGTATTCTGATGGGTGCAATTTGTGCCCCACATGCTCTGTGAGGACTATTTAAATAACATGATAACTCATACTCCCTTTTTATATGTGCACCGAGATATTTACATGGTTATGTAATAAATAAAGTATAAAATAGTACTGACAATACAAAAGTTATAGTTTTATAATAATCGCAAAATATAAATGTTCAAGACGATCATTTCTGTCAATAAGGCCTCATCATTTGAACTCGAATTTAATATAAATGTATATTTTCGAAAGAAAAATTGGTATGAATAAAGCTTCAAGCACATCATTGTAAAAATCAGGATTGATGTATTTGACGACACATAATGTTGTTGAAATGCAACAGAATGCTGGTGGGTTCAAGAAACTACATAAACATTCCTCAATGCCTATTGTTCATTATGCGACGGTTTCCGATAAAAAATTGTCTTCACACGAACGCGCCTTCGTCTTGATCTTCATCTATGTCCTCAAATGCTTCTTCTAAGATAAAGATGGATACAATAATTTCTTTTCAAAATATCACTTATTATAGTTCGTCTAGTGACTGATCTTATATAAACCATGCGCTGTTCAATGCAGTGCTATGCTTCTAACAACGAGGATAATCGATACTAGCTTTTCCAGCATACATTGGATCTATCTTGAGTCCCCGAGGGTATACATAAACCTAGTACCTGGTATTACGGTACCAGCTGTTCATCTTATACTAAAGTAATATTTGGCACTGTTAACACCATTTAAATTCTAAAATTTTTCTAAAGCTAAGATAGTCATTTTTTTACAGTGGTTACTCTTAAACGGATTTCGGATATACCTTTAGAGATATTATTTGGCCTTGTATGGTACCATTTTATCTTTAGAAAAAATCACATACTTTTCAAATTGGCGTTCAACTGATGAAGTCTAATTGACAGAAACGATATCGTTTTGAGCATTGTAACTTTGGTATTATGTTTATAATATTAATACCTAAAGTAAAAGTCAGTAAAATGTCCAGGACATAGATACAAATTCGGTAAAAATGGACAAACACGGACCAGTGGAGTCCAAGAGATGGGATCATGTACCATGGAGGAGTAAGCATCCCCTGTCAACCGGTCACACCCGCCGTGAATCCACAGTCAATTCCAATGAAATAACCGAGTAGTGAATCCTCGTCACAATTGGTACAGACGTCTTAAACATGGAATTTAAAAAGGATTGATTTAGTGTCTTGAATCGAGAAGAAAAGGTTTCCCAATTGAAACATAAGCCACTAAAATTAAAAACGAAATAACAGCATATCCCGGACCCCATGAATTCATCTCTTAGTCGGATTTGGCAACACATTTAGATTTATTAATTGGCCTTGTATGACAACTTTTTCTTTCGGAAATATACATTGATATTAGATTCGACCTATGAAGTCTTATTGACCGAAAAGATTTTCTTGAGCCTTTGATGCTTGCTTTCTTTTGAAGTTTTGTTAATAAGATTTATATGGCTTGTTTATGTTGAATTATGCTGAATATTCAAAAGGATAATCAGTGTGATTTATTAGCATATTGCCCAGCGTATTTTCCCACATTATTGTTTTGTTATTTTCATGTCTCAAATAATAATGTATCTATTCCAATGGGACATTTATTCTCGGACAATTCCATGAACACAATATCCAGAAGTAAGTTAACAAGAATCATTTGAATTTTCTGAAATTTGTTCATATGCATTTACCTGTTTTACTGGTTGGATAGGACAGCATACTCTATCCTTACACTTGTACTCGTCATTACAAGTAAATTCTTTAAAGCAAGCAAGTGCTTTTCCTTCCATCGCCAATGGTGGCTTAGAACCTTCACATGGACTAAATTCTACAATTTAGGTAAGACACATATCAATTACAGTTAGCAGATTATAAACATGGTGTTTGAAAGAATAAATCAAACAAATCACATCGGGATTAGATATGATCTCGAAATTCAACTTTCACACACGCTTCATACTTAGACATTTTACTTAATATAAACACAGACGGGGAATTAGCAACTAAGCTATACGATAAACGCGACGATTTCGGCTTTCCCATTGTACATTTTCCACATTTAAGTAGTTATATCCCTCAGTCGCCCGCATTGGAGTTTATATTTCACAAATGATCCGATATGCCAGGCACAACATATGAAGATTTCATATACAGAGGTAAACTACTCACTGACAAATTATTGACACAGGGATATCGAAAACCGCGTTTAATGTCAACGTTCCGCAAATTTTACGGTCGGTATAATAGTCTTGTTTGCGATTACTCTGTTTCACTAAGTGAAATGTGGAGTTGCCTTTTCGTTGGCGGTTGTTGAGACGTCTGTACCAATTGTGACGAGGATACACTCCTCACTTGTTTCATTGGACTTGACTGTTGACTCACGGCGGGTGTGACCGGTCGACAGGGGATGCTTACTCCTCCATGACACCTGATCCCACCTCTTGGTTTCAAGAGGTCCGTGTTTGTCCATTTATACCGGATTTGTATTTATGTCCTGGACATTCTATTGATGTATACTTTGGTATCTGAATTTTTTATATTTCAATATATGTTTACAAATGAATTATGAGAGTTATATAACTCTAGATCCACATTGTTATATTTTCAATACAGACGTGATTATATCGCAAAGCATTACTATTAGTATGTCTGAAATACGTAAGTATGTAAACACCACTTGTGAGTGTTAATAGAGAGACCGTAGTTCATTGTAGATCTCAATTCATATGTTTAGCGTCATATCATCAATAATACGTATATATTGCTGTCGTAGTGGAAGATTGAACTAAGCTTGCAGAGCGTTACAGCTACATTGCACATCCCAATGCTGTCGTGACTAGTGACTGGCTTATTATGGAAGTTTAAATGGTCTCATGTCAGGAAATTTACAGTGTTAATGATTGCGCAAACTCCGATGATTGTGCAAACAAAACGATTGATCAAAAAGACTTTTTTTAAAACGGATTTGGCAACAATTGATATTTCATCTCAAATATTGTATGATACGACTTTTTCTTTTGGACATATACATTTATATTAAATCTAATCTCAATTTATGAAGTCTTACTGACAGAAAAGATCGTCTTGGGCATTTGTTTTGGCTTCTTCCTAAAACTACAGCTTTAGTATTGTTAATAATATATATTTGATATGCGAAAAATCTCAGACACCAAAGTATAAATCTATAAGATTTCCAGGATATAGGTACAAATCTAGAAAAAAGGGGCAAGCACAGACCTCAGGGAATCAAGAGGTGGAATCAGGTGTCATGGAGGAGAAGGCTTCCCCTGTTGACCGGTCTCACCCGCCGCGAGTCCACAGTCAAATCAAAATGAAATATGTGAGGAACAACTCCTCGTCACAACTGGTAAAGATGCGTGCCATGAGTACATACGTGCGCATGGTAATCATTTATCATGCGTAATCAATAGATCACATTCCATAAGATATACCAGATCATTCATTTTCATAATACATTGTTGCAACGATGTAAATATTTTCATTAATTATATCTTGTAATGTTGATATATATATATCTATATTTATATATATTATAAGCTGATGTAGATAAATGTCGTACATGTAGATATACTGTTAACATTATTAGCAATATCAAGCTTATATATATTTATGTTTAATCCTAATAAATATTCCATTGACTTGGTATGTATCTTATGAACGTTATAACTGCAGAACATTGATCGATGAGTATTATTGTTCTATGTTTCATTAAACAGTCTAATAAGAAACACATACCATTGCAACAGATTTTGGGATATCTGTCGTCTCCGAATAGTGAAACACAGTAATCTGAGCCGGCACTACAATCATTTGTGTCACTTGAACAAAATTTTAAACCACCATATTCGATAAGCTCTGGTCCATTAGCACAACTCCATGCTTTAAAATTAGATAAGGAAATAGTCATATGAATTGATAACATCAATAAAATAATCATCACCATCACCACCACCACCACCATCACCACCATCATCATCATCATCATCATCGCCATCCATTCAGGATGGCAGTCCAAGTTATCACTGTATGTATAAAGTATAGTTTCAATTCTTCAGTGGTAACAGATTTTATATCATATATAGGCTAGGCCTTCCCTATGTCAGGACACTATCGTCCATGTTTATTTATCATAACGACATATTTTTGGGTCATTCCTTTATAATAGGTGATTATAAAATATTCGTACATCACATTTAAAGAATTTCTCAATAGGGAACTTTCGAGTTACTCAGCATTATCGTTATAATCCTGCATTTAGTCTCACGTGTGTATTGTGAGAAATGTTCCACGTTATTTCCGGCTTGAATATACATAGATAGCCCAACTAGAGCAGTTGGTAAGAGCATAAATGTTTGTTCGTACACAAAATTAACTCGAATCGACTCCTAAACAATAAGAAACTTATCAGTCTCCATTCTCTACATTAGTTTTATACACTTATACATTTATAAGACCCTCACAAAGCTAAAACAATTGTGTTACCTAATGTATCGTAATAACGGTGCAATTTCAAACAATGCAATGAGAGGTAATTAAGATTAAAAACATAATAAAATTAAATAATTGAAAGAATACTTATAAAAGTCTAGTAACATTACATGTTAATGGTGGTCTTTGAGCCAAAGCACCTGTCATCAGTACAGCAAACACAATGAAGTTTAGGCACTCCATATCGACGTTGTCTTTGTTTTCCCTCTGTTTTCGCGTTGACTTTATAGACATAAGCTGCTTAAGAACGTGACGGATAGTTAGCAATATCTTGATACAATACCACTGTGTGCATTACACAGATAAATTGCATATGCGAATTAATTTGACATGTACTACCAATACAAAGCACTGTGTACATTAAGTGATGACACAAATTGGGCAATAACATATCATTATGTTAATAATTATATAATTATAACAAGGGCTAATTGTAACAGGGTACTGTTTGTAACACAATTGATATAGTGAAAAGTGCATATTGCCTGTGAAATATTTCAATTCAAATCAATACTAAAACAATATATATATATATATATATATATATATATATATATATATATATATATATATATATATATATATATATATATAATATATGTGTGTGTGTGTGTGTGTGTGTGTGTGTGTGTGTGTGTGTGTGTGTGTAAAAACTACACATTCCTTAATTACATTCTGTCATTTCTATTAAGCAGTAGTGTACTATATTTTAACCGTTTCCAATGGTTTGTGTCCTGTTTATTAACTGTTACATATAGATTGTTAATGGTAAATTTCTGATGAAATATTTGCAAAAGAGGTCAATGAAGCAGATTTGGAAATGGACATTATGTAATTTTTACTAAAAAGAACTAACCTCTAAGGACATTAACACACATCGAAAACGTTCGTTGCTATAAACACTTGATGATACGATTGATGGAAAAGGTAACATGGGTCTCGTCCTAACAATGTGGAAAGTTCTAGACCGATGACCGGGACTTTTGCTGTTTTCAAAACCGTTCGTTACTATAAACATTTGTTAATAAAATTAGCGGACAACAATGTAGAATATTCTCGAACAAGTGACCCAAGGAATTATACAATCGTCTTGTACTAATTCTTGAACTTCATCATGACTATAAAAATCCGGGAAGCGCAGAGAGAGAGAGAGAGAGAGAGAGAGAGAGAGAGAGAGAGAGAGAGAGAGAGAGAGAGAGAGAGAGAGAGAGAGAGAGAGAGAGAGAGAGAGAGAGAGAGAGAGAGAGAGAGAGAGAGAGAGAGAGAGAGAGAGAGAGAGAGAGAGAGAGAGAGAGAGAGAGAGAGAGAGAGAGAGAGAGCACATTGGTAACATCGGGAGTGGACGGAAGTACCTGAGGAAAGACTAGATGAGTGTTTTCGCTTTTGAAATTTGACTTCAAAATATTGACTGTGAAATCTCAGCGTGAAGTTTAATTTTTTCCAAGCTTTTGTTGTAACTATATCTATGATAAGGAAAACTATACGATCTATTGCGACCCCATATCCTCAATTAACATTTATTAGAGTGGATTGATTGCTGTTCTTTTAATTCTAATCTTGCTTTATCTGTTACATGTTGCATAATGTCCCAAAACGGTGAAACAAGTCAATGTTGATATCAACCAGCATTTATTTACATACCAATCTGCAATTGTTTTTAACAGGTTTTGAGGAATAAAAGCCATAAGGCTGAAACAACAATCGATGATACCAGTAAATTTCATATTTCATCAAAATCAGATAATGTTGACATTTTGACCAGTCAGAAGCCTCGGTTTACCATAGATGACTTGAAAACCCTTACCATTGAATTCGCATCCCCTAGATACCAATAAATGCTAAATTTCATTAAAATCGGACAATATTTAAATTTCGACGAATCAGATGCCTCGGCTAGCCATATGCGGCAACGAAGCCCATATCATTGAAATCACATTCCCTTAATACCTTTGAATTCCTAATTTCATCAAAAATCGGACAATATTCAAATTTTGACCAATCAGAAGCCTCGATTAGCCATAGACGCCATCCTTTTATGACGACGTCGCAAAATTCGTTGTGCACATCTGCACAACCAAACCTATAATCATATTACGTTTCATTACAGTCCGTCCAGTAGTTTCAGAAAAAGCATGCGGACAAGTTTCGACCAATCAGAAGTCATGGTTTGCCACAGACGCCATCTTTGAAGATGTCACATATGTAGTAAACATCTGCACTCCCACCACTATCATCGTTAGAATCTGTCAAGTAGTTTTCGAGAAAACGAGCGGACAAGTTCATCACTGAAGCCAGAGAATACATCACCAGCCGATTGATTAGATAATTCCAATTTTTTTCTCGGGAGCCTACTCTTGAACCCCTTCGCCAAAGAAAGATAGATAGGTCGTAAATCTGTGTCTGGATGCTAATAAGCCGCATCCCTTCTTCACTTTTAAGTTGTTATGTGTACGTGTTTTTGCGTCTGGAAGCAGAAAAATGTCTCTCTAAAATTCTAATTTTTTTCTGAAAGATGTGTAAAACTTGACTCCATTACGAAATTTTGCCTTGATCTTTCGATCTGCTTCGCGATGATTTTCTGGATTTTTACCTCCTCCAAGCATGGAACTTGTAACCAGAACAAACGAAATATTGCTATGCAAAATTTAAAAAAAATAAAAACCGTTTTCATTGAGGCTCGTATTGTATAACAATTTGATATACATATAATTGTGTTATTCTCAAACACACACTCCCTCCATGGAACAATTTCTAAATCCGTATCGTATAGACATTTCTAGAAGTACGTGTATGTCTTCTGCTGGACATTATACTCAGAGACAGCGAGGTTGCATATAGTGATATTAGCATACAAGTTTTTCCTTGTGTCAAGTTTTAATTTTTGTAATTGCCATGTTTTGACTTTTGTATTTACCCGCCAATAATTGTGATGTTTTTCTTTTTACATCCACCACTTTTAGAAATCCCGGCATGTTTTTTATCAAGTTTAGTTTATTGATGTTTAGAATCAGGGTGGTGTTGGAAAAAGATAAGTATATCGATAGACAATCACTACATATTTAAATTTTTGGGCAACAACCCAGCTGACAAAGCATCTAATAACCACTAAACCCACAAGTGACACGGAACTTGAATTGCAATATTTTAATTGGATTCCAAAGACGCACAAAAATCCCTATAAACACCGCTTCATTGCGGGGTCATCTAAGTGTTCCACCAAGTCTTTATCTGTTTTGCTTACCAAACTTCTAACAAATATTAAACAATGTCTTCAAAAGTACTGTATAACGGCTTACTCAAGAAGCGGAGTCAATCAGATATGAATCCTAAAGAATTCAAAGGTTTTGTTGGAACATTTAAAATATCTAAATTTTAAACATATTACAAGCATCAAATATTTTGATTTTTCGACCCTTTACACAACAATCCATCATCAAAAACTCAAAAACAGATTAACAACTGTTATACAAACTCTTTTGTATACAAAAATGGAAATGGCAGAGATAAATCTTCGGTATTAGGTCATGAAGTTCCTTATTTTGTTAAGGAACATTCTGATTCCAATCAAAAGTATACTGAAGACGATATTATCAAGATGCTGGGATTTCTGATAGACAACATCTTAGTGATTTTTGCGGGAAAAATTTTCCATCAGATTGTCGGCATTCCAATGGGTAACAGTTGTGCATCTCCCTTGACTGACATATTTTTGTATTCATATGAAGCGGAATTTATACAGTCTCTGCTCTCCAAAGGAAACAAAGAGTTAGCATCTCGGTTCAATTTTACTTACAGGTATATCGACGATGTTCTGTCCATAAATAATTCAGAATTTCAGAATTACCTCGGCCAGATGTATCTTGTTGAGCTAGAGATCAATGAGCAACACATCTGCTCCTTACCTAGATTTACTCCTGTCGATCGGAAAAGATGGTCAACTTCACACATCTCTATGACAAACGAGACGATTTCAATTTCCATATCACAAACTTCCCGTTTCTAGGTAGTAATATTCCATCTTCTCCTGCCTATGGCGTTTTCATTTCACAACTGATACGTAGTGCCAGGGCATGCTCTTCTTATGAATGTTTTATTCTGAGAGCTAAACGACTAGCCAATGAACTACTTACATAAGGTTACGTTGTTGAACGCTTGGAGTCATAGTCGGAGAAGTTTTGTGGTCGATACGGGGATTTTGTTAAACATTATGAAGTCCCCCTCTCAGAGAAATTAGATAGTATTCTGGATCACGGCCACAGACAGTGACTCCGTTCCAATCATGTTTTTCACCGAACTTGACCTCATCACAAAACTTGACCTTTTTACCGAATTTGACCCGTTCATCGAACTAAAAAGGTTTCCATGGAACATTTGCGACGGGTGTGGCATGCCAGCAGAATACGCTGACTCCTTCCGGACACCTGGTCTTATCCCGTTTTGGATTCTTAATTGTTCTTCATGTTGAGACCATTTGTACATCTAATTCGTCGTGTTATAATGGACTTTTGATTATTGATTGGTACTTCTTCCATTTTACTTTCACTAAAATTAGTACTCGAAAATTTAAATATAAAAAACATGCTGGAATTTTTAATAGACAATATATTTGTAATGTTCGGAGACGTGGTCTTTCAAGATATTGTCGGCATTCCTAAGGAAACCAATTGTGCCCCTTTATTGGCCGACCTGTTCCTTAATTCACACGAAGCTGACTTCATTCAGAAACTGCTGAATCAAAAGAAGAATAAGTTAGCGGTGTCCTTTAGTGCAACATTTAGAAATATCCAATTAATAATGACAATTTTCATAAATGTGTGTTAATGCGATATATCCCAGCGAACTAGAAATTAAAGATACAACACAATCAAGCACACACGCTTCATACTTAGACATTTCACTTCCTATTGACACAGACGGGAAAATGGCAACTAAGCTTTACCACAAGCGCGAAGATATCGGATTTCCCATCGTAAATTAGAAATATCCCACAGTCACCCGCATATGGCGTTTATATTTCACAAGTGATCGGATATGCCGGGACATGTTAAAAAAACAAGAAAAGTCGGGTAACATAAGATTTCATATACAGAGGTAAACTACTCACGGTCAAATTATTGACACAGGGATATCGAAAACTGCGTTTGATGTCAACGTTCTGCAAATTTTATCGTCGATATAATAGTCTTGTTTGCGATTACACTAAGTGAAATGTTGAGTTGCCTTTTCGTTGGCGGTTGTTGAGACGTCTGTACCAATTGTGACGAGGATTCACTCGTCACGTATTTCATTTGGACTTGACTGTGGACTCTCGACGGGGATGACCGGTCAACACGGGATGCTTACTCCTCCATGGCACCTGATCCCACCTCGTGGTCTCCAGAGGTCCGTGTTTGTCCATTTTTACCAGATTTGTATCTATGTCCTGGACATTCTATTGATTTATACTCTGGTATCTGAGATGTTTTTATATTTCATCTGTATGTACTTCCACCGGACAACCATTTTTAATATATTGGTGAAAGTCATATGAGCTGAAGAATATAGTACCACATTTTGAACACGACGGGTAGCTTTCATCATTGTATATATTTCTCATATTCAGTGATGTCGACCACGGAGTGGATTGGTGATAAACGTAATCCTGTGTACCCATTGGTCGTTAAAGAACCCTCACTACTGAATGGCCGTACTTGACGAGCATAGTCCAATATTTAAAGCCCTTCTCTGGCATTTGCTGAAGTCTCTAAATGAGTAAAGATTTTTGAGTGGGACGTTAAACAACAATAAACCAACAAACAAACAATTTTTATCTGCAGGTAGTATGAATTGGTAAAATGAAAGTAGTTTTCCAGTACTAATAAAGCAAATATTAATGGAAAATTGGTGAGGTTCTACACATTTCGTAACACACACGCACGCACGCACACACGCACACATGCATAGAGTGTCAGACGGGGCGTTTATATCAGCTATAAATCAGTTCCTCATATGACGCCAATCAGTGATGTAGATTCGTATATAACATGATGTAACACCAAGATGTTTCATTCATAAGATATTTTATACTTGAATGTTATACATCGAAATTCGATGGTCCATCATAATGAGACTGTTCACGTTTAAGGTAAAATATTAGATTCAATTCTTTTGTTTTTGTTTTCGTTTGAAAACTACGATATGTAAATACATGAACGCATATAACGAATGAACGCTTGTCAGGATGACATTACTGCCAATATTGATGCCGTTTGGGAGACAGATAAATATTCATTGCGCCCCAATGGACGCCATTCTATATATTTGTTAATAAATGCACTCGGGCAAGCGTTCATTCCTTATATATATATATATATATATATATATATATATATATATATATATATATATATATATATATATATATATATATATATATATATATATATATATATATTATTGAAACGTTGGACATCTGAATACGTTCAGGTGGTTATCAATTAATCGTCAGATAAAGTAAAGACTTTCTGTCAACAATTTTTATTAATGCAAAGTAAATTAAGAAAGAGCAATTCGTATCAAAAACTCCAAGACCATTAGAATACGAAAACCTAGATATAACAACAGTCTCAAAATTGCGATTACTAAACGGGTGGGACCAGGCAGGAAGGAAACGGCGTCCCCTGCCAGCACGCCACGTCCGCCGCAAATGTCTCATAGAAACATATGGAGTTCGATAAAGGTAAAGTTCGATGAAAAGTTCAGCTTGGTGTAAATATAGATACAATAAGTATTTCAACACGAAGTACTATTAAGAATCATAAACGGAATGAACCAGGTGTCCGGAGGGAGTCAGCGTCCCCTGTTATCATGCCACATCAGTCTCAAGTGCTCCACTGAAAATTCTCGAGTTCCAGGTTAAGTTCGGTGAAAATGTCATCAGTCAAAGCACATAAAGCGATCATAAAGTTTAATATTTTGTTAGTTTTGTCACCGAGTCTGACATAGTCTTTATCAACGCAACTTATTGTGAGATAATATTTTAATAATACACGAGAATATAGAAATAATGAAAATTAACAAATCACAAATTATCAGTTGTAAGTCATAAATACCATAAATAAGTACCCGGCCATCAACACAGAGTGGGCATATACCGTAACCACCATAAATAAGTACCCACCCATTATCATAGAGTGGGCATCTACCGTACCCATCATATATACGTATCAACCCATTAATACAGTGTGGGTATCTACCGTACCCATCATTAATAAGTACACACCCAATATCACAGAGTGGGCATTTACCGTACCCATCATAAATAAGTACACACCCATTACCTTAGAGCTGGCATCTACCGTACCCATCATAAATAAGTACTTATCTATCATCACAGAGTGGGCATCTACCGTACCCATCATTAATAGGTACACACCCAATATCACAGAGTGGACATTTACCGTGCCCATCATAAATAAATACCCATCCATCATCACAGGGTGGACATCCACAAAACATACCATAAATAAGTCCTCACCCATCATCTCAGAGTGGACATCTACTATCGACCGTAAAATCTTAAATGCTGATTCATTAATGTCTAAAAACATCCGATCATTCAGATGATTGGAGGACTGTCGTTGCCAGTGTATGGAATACTCGTTCATAGAGTAGGCTCTAAAGTATTTAATATTCCTAATAGAGATTCTAACAAACATTGTCTGTATTATTGGAACTCGATTAGTTCATTGTCTATAGCACTAAACCGAAGGTAGATCTACACTCCTTTCTTGAATGGGTGACACAAACTGATAAGAAATCGATTATATTTTAACAACAAATATCAATTACTCGTTTCCATCTGTAATACAGAAACTCACAGATAAATTTGCTTTCAATTTTATTTTATTCCAAAGAAACAATGCATTCCATAAACATAAAAATAAATAAAATGTTATACCATTCTACTTAACTTTGCAGTTACTTTATTTTTATCATGTTAGATGTTCGTATTTTTTCTGGAATAAGATAATATTTCTCAAGATCATATCATCATTAAAAAGTGAGTATTTTAGCTTTCTTTTCGGCAAAAAATGCCAAGTCCTGTAGCCTCATCTACAAGAAAGAAATAAAATTATGACTTTCTATTACATATCTATTCATCGTAATGGGCTATTAATTGTGTTCACCAAAACACACTATTTCGAGTTTCTACTTTTACTACTCATTCGGCCATTGAGTCAGGTTTGTTCTTGTGATAAACAGCAAACTGTTCCAAAAGAAGTAACATGGCGAAATGGCCGAATGACAGAAGGACGCATATCGCTTTGTTTATGTTTTGGAAGGGGCTTGAGCTTTGGAAAAATGGAATAACTTTTAGATTTACTATGAATGAACAAACCATTTCTCTGTTTTTTGCTGTTTGTACGTTGCTGAATACTTCACTGGATGCACAATTGTATATTTCTGCTGAAACGTCTGTAGACACGGTATACACAAAAGTACAGGCAAGATTCGAGGAGTATTGTTCAGCCTCTGGGACTTCGCACGTTTCGCGTTGCGATTACAGACATACAATGAAGACCGATATAACTTATCCGCCTTTTGGTATTATGTTTTTAATTATTATACCTGCTGTGGGACTTGATTTTCCGACGAAACAATTACAAATATGTCAGCTGTATGGGGATAGGAAGTGGGAATATTTTTATTTAAAGTTCAAAAGCTTTTATCTTCGTAGTTCAGCTTTAACATGCATGTTTACTGCACAAATGTCAATAAACGTGTCTCGAAGCAAACGTTTGAATACGTGCTGTAGGTATGACGTATAGCTAGTGTTTCCAGTGTTATTTATATCACTACAGCGTCATAGGGAGGAACTGTCAGATGCAGATTTTAAAAAAGTAAATGTAGACAGTATAGATTGGATTTGCCTAGCAGGCATTTTAGCGTACAGATAATTTTAGAAAATATATTTCAATGGAGATATAGAAATTTAAACGGACTGTCAGAAATAACAGTGCGAAAAAGTGAGAGTTCTGTGACTGTGGTTGCAGCAGTGTATGCAAAGCCTACAGTGATTTGACCTTTGTGAACTTATTAGTAATATATTGAATTGGGTTGAAAGTGAAAATAATAATTAAACTTATTCCCGTATTTGACCATTGTAATGCATAAATTCCATCATTGGGGCTTCATAAACGCCATTATTTAACCTCCTGTGTATACAGGGTGGAAACAAAAATGGTGTTTTGGTCGGTAAAATATATTTACAGACTGAGTTTTCCCCGGATTTTCCCATGGTAACGTATTTAACTTTACTTAGCTAAAAATTACTCTTAGCATATTTGTGAATTTCACTTAAGAATTATTATTTCTTAGCTAAGAGTTTATTTTCCAAAGTGTCACTTTAAGTATAAAACTTAAGAATCTTTATGCCGGCTCTGGTCAGTGCAACACAGTTTGACTTTTTCTTACATAGTACTTAAATGAAGGACATTCAATTTCATTTCTTATTTTTTCACCTCCTGCTACACAGTTAGGATAGTGAAAGTACAGTCGAACCTACTTAAAATTAATCCTGTTATATTGAAGTACCGGTTTATTTGAAATGTTTTGGTTCGACGGATGTGGATATTTTCCACTAGCTGTAAACAGTTTATTTTCATCGGGAAAAGTGCGGACACTTTGGCTTACGCGTCTTTGAAACAAAATGAGATTGTGTTAACTCTTTCAATCCTGCAGACCATAATAGACAGGTCTTAAACAATAGAAAAGCACATACCATTTAGATACAGTGAACCCGCTTTACAACGACAGTCATTATAACGGAATGTGCGGTATCCGGCAAGAATTGCTCGGGAATAAACGTACATGTACATAAAAAGTACTCATTACAACGGAATATTCGGTATCCGACTCCGATATTAGATTTCGAGAACAAATGTACAAAGCTCATAGTAAATAAAGGCTTTACAACGGCAATACATCACATTAGCACCCACTTGCTGATCCGGCTTTTGTTTTCAGTCTTGATTTTCGTCACGGTTGAGATCACAGGTAAAAATAATAGTGTCAATAAAACAATTACACAGTCAATTTTTCTATAATCTGCACTGATAGGTGATGGCCTAGGTGTCAACGATTAGCGCTTGAATCATCCTTACTTGTACAGTAGGCAGTAGGCATAATGTTTACAAACAGTCGGTAGGTTCCGTTAGAACTGAAGCGACAGGAAGAGAAATATAAGCTGCGTAGAAATTAAAAGAAAAGATAAATAAATAAATAAAAGAAATAAATATTGTTATGAGGTTCCGATACGGTACATGTCCATGTCGATGTGGTTACAATGACGGTTCTTTCAATACTTGCGATAGCCGTAGGCATTTTAATAAAACTTTATCTATGAAACGCATTTTTAAGAGAATTGTATCAGCAATTGGTGAGCTTTTTATTTAGGCAATAATGAATCTAACTCGAAATCAGGAGATACTACTATTACATTCGGGCATTTTGGGCATTTTATATATGATCCGTGCATTTCACGACATCACTGATTTACGATATGCGACAAAAATAATTGTGCATTGATGTTTACAGTATTAAGTTGCATATTAAAAGGTTGAAAATAGTATGAAATGAAATAATAAGATTTGTTGTTGTAAGTTTATTTATTTACATGTACACATACGTGTAAATGATACTTAAGGGAGCTAACAATGAAATGCCCAACACATCAAATTTATTACAGTGACAAATTCAATTTAACGTTATTCCTACGTGGGAACAATCACGGTCGTTATAAAGAGGGTTTACTGTATTCAGGGATGAAAGGATCAAATAACACAGTTTTTATATACTATACTTAAATGTGGACCTTGTCCCCTCATTGAAATGGTTAGCACGCTCTCCATTTTCACCTTGTTTTATTTGTGAGCACGTGCATTCTCAGATAATAAAAACAATTTCTTATTTGCTTTTAAATATTTTCTATAATTAGTACTTTTATAACCAGAACCCAGTAAAGATAGCAAAATTGTGGGACATTACTCTTAAATCTTACCTAACACGCCACCAATCTTGCAACTGAGGTTATCGTGCTAATTTTACAAAATTATGATATCATAGAGGGAGTGACACCATAACACCACAGGCCGAAATTTGACAAAACTGGTTGTTGTCATATGGAAATACAGACCGAAATACTTAAATCGTGCATCAGCAGTGTAATGCATTACATACGTATTTTGTTATACTTTTGGTGGATTTTCTCACAATTATATTCAAGAGGTATTTGTTTTAAGTTTAATAGAAAATGATTTTAAATATAGTGTTTTATCTTTACAATGATATAAAAGTTTATTAAAAATCCATGATAAAACTGCGCTAATCACTGAATGTGGCGTCTTGTGCGACGTCAATGATATGTTCAGAAATAAGTTAACAACAATCATTTCAAATTCCGAAATTCCTCGTTAAGTACTTACAGATTTACTGATAGTTTAAAGAGGGCAGCATACGAAATACGGACATTGGTAATTACCAACACAAAGAATATCACTTCGATATTTGCCAACTATAGTTCCGCACAAAGCTGCATTGTTTTCGCCATCCCGTTGTGGTTCACCATCGCTACATGGATTTGTGCCTACAATTTAGGTAAGAAACATTAATCACAATTAACAGGAGTTGAATAAAATGTTCAAAAGAACCATGTAGAACATTTGACATCTGGATTAGATATGATCTTGAAATTCAACTTTCAATATCTGTTCATCCTCATAATTTGTTTAAACAAATGAATAATAAAAATCATGTCACTGTAGATCGACATTTTACATTTTCAATTTAGACGTGATCAAGTCGCATATTATCAACTTGTTTGAAATGCGGAAGTATGTAACCACCATGTGTGAGTGTAAATAGTGACACTTTAGTTCATTCTAGAGATCAATTTCACATTCTCATGCATTCAGACATGATCATTTGGTATGACCGTCATACCATTACAAAAGCATATATATTGTTGCCGAAATCGAAGATTGAACTCGGCTGTACTCGGTTTGAACTAGGTTGTAATTCTCGATGCTGTCGTGACTAGTGACAAGATAACGCTGGGAGTTCCAATGCTCTTGTGACAGGTCAGTTACAATTACAGTGTAAATGTTTTCGCAAACTAGTATGTAAATAAACAAAATGATGAAGAAGAAAAACCTTCTTAAACGGACATGGCAGAACATTTATATTTAATATTTGGCCATGTATGATACCACTTTTTCTTTCGGATACATAAATTGATATTAAATTCGATATAGTCCAATTGACATAAACGATCGTTTGAAGCATTTGTTTTGACCACTTTTTTAACATTATAATTATTATTAATAATATATATTTAACATGCATGTGCGTAATCAATAGGTCAAGATCTCGGAAAGTCACATGCCAGAAGGTGCATCAGATATATCCATTTATTTTATATTCATTTTCACAAGAGATAGTTAAAACGTTTTGAAAATATTTTTTATCATTTGCATCTTATAAAGTCATTTGTTTATATCTTATAAATATGTTTGTATTATAAACCGATGTAAATAATGACGTACATGTTAATATCCTAAATATCCTTAATATTCTTAACAATACCAAAGTTTTATATATATATATATATATATATGGATGTCAAAACAAATGCTCAAAATGATCCTAATAAATATCTCATAGACTTGGTATACATCTTATAAAATAAGTAAATATTTTATAAACAATATGGAAAACCGTCGTGGCTCCGCGGTACAGTGCTCGAATCGCAACGAGGGGGATGCGGGCTCGAGCCTCGGCGGAGGCGGCTAGCTTTTCCTGTCCTTTGGATGAGACAGTAAAAACCGAGGTCAAAGTAAGTGTCTATACGTTTAAGAACCCTCACTGCTCAATGACCATAAGTGCCGAGAATAGAAAATAATTGAAGCCTTTCGCCGGCATTTGGTGAGGTATCTTCTCAGTCTTGAGTTGAACGTTAAAGAAAAGTACAAGAACAATATAAACAGTATAATTGCAGAACATTGATTGATGAGTATTATTGTGTCATATTTGATTAAACAGTCAAAAAAGAAATACATACCACTGCAACAAAATTGTTTAGTGATTACTCTGAATGAATATGGACAGACACCACCAAATAGTTTCCCATAGGCCTCGATGCTAATTTACAAAACTTCAGGTCACTGTCACTCCCATGTTTATTAAATCTGGATCAAATAAGTACCCTGTGCTGAAAGATCAATATTTTTGATAACAAAATATGCAATCAAAAGTATAGGTTGCCGTTGCATTTCTACTTCAAATTTTCACATGTTTACAACTCGTAGTATTCCGCACCAAAGGAAAATATCTATTCTCATATGACCCCTCCCTTTCAATTTTCAACCGTCAACCCTATAATTTCCAAAGTACTACCAATATTCATGTATCTTTTTTATCACCTTAATTTCACTTATTAATGGCAAAACTATTTTTTTAATTTAATGACCAATCAGATCTCTGGGCTCATTTTACCCTCCGCACAACTTTGGGTGTCCATAATGTCTGCGCCCATGTTGTAAACAAAGCAGGTGTTTTTCCTATAGGACAGACACCACCAAATAGTTTCCCATAGGCCTCGATGCTAATTTACAAAACTTCAGGTCACTGTCACTCCCATGTTTATTAAATCTGGATCAAATAAGTACCCTGTGCTGAAAGATCAATATTTTTGATAACAAAATATGCAATCAAAAGTATAGGTTGCCGTTGCATTTCTACTTCAAATTTTCACATGTTTACAACTCGTAGTATTCCGCACCAAAGGAAAATATCTATTTCTCATATGACCCCTCCTTTCAATTTTCAACCGTCAACCCTATAATTTCCAAAGTACTACCAATATTCATGTATCTTTTTTATCACCTTAATTTCACTTATTAATGGCAAAACTAATTTTTTCATTTAACGACCAATCAGATCTCTGGGCTCATTTTACCCTCCGCACAACTTTGGGTGTCCATAATGTCTGCGCCCATGTTGTAAACAAAGCAGGTGTTTTTCCATATGGTGTAGGTTTACAGTCTGCCTCGACAGGACAACTAATACTTGGACAACTTGCAATATTTCCATCGTTATCAAGCTGGGGTCCATTCACACAAGACCATGCTTTAAGAGTGATATAAGAAAATAGCAATACGACGTGAATATATCAATAAAATGATGATGATGATGATGATGATGATGCATTCTTATAAGAATAGCAGTTATCACTTTATATATAAAGTATAGTTTCAATTCAACAATTATTATATATATAGGCTAGGCTTTCCTCTATCAGGACACTATTGTACATGTTTAGAAATCATGACACCGTACTCTTGGGTTATTCCTTTGAAAAGGTGATAATCAAAATATTCGCGCATCATATTTAAAGGTTTTTGAAATAATGAACTTTCGAGTTAGCTCGGAGTAACGTTATAATCCTGCATTTATTCTCACAAGTCACGCTATTTGTTAAAAATGTTCCTTAACGTTATTTACGGTTTCAGTTATACATAGATAGCCCCAATAGCGCAGTTGGTTAGAGGATCCTGCTAGTGTTCGGAAGGTCGTGTGTTCGATTCACTGTCTGTCCGAAATTTTTCTCCTCCTACTAAATTTGGCATTCAACTATATAACCTACTATTGTTTTTTAAGAGTCTCTTGGATTTCTGGACACAGAATTGCTTAAATCCGCTAATTTAAATGAATATTCCGTGTATCTTGCATACATTGCGAAAGCAAATATGAAAACTGGTGGTACACATGAGAAAAAAAAATAGAAAATGCTGACTAAATGCACGGTCATAGCAGTTGTCCGGGCCTGGGATATCTATGTGATTCCCGTAATACGGACGTCATTACAAAGTTTCCAGAAGGTTTCAGTTTGTGGAAACTTTGAACCTGAATTTTCCTTTGCAGTTTCAGCATTGCGGAAGTTTCCACAAGAATTCAGTTTGTGGAAATTTGAAGTCTCCTCTGCAGTTTCACGATTGCGGAAGCCATTATAAAGTTTCCGCAAGTTTTTGCGAGGTTCAAGTTTGTGGAAACTTTGAACTTGAAGTTTCTTGTACAGTTTCAGTGATGCGGAAACCTTTATAAATGTTCCGGCAAGTTTCTATGAGATTTCAGAAAATTTAAAATGGCAGTTTTCTGTTAGTTTCCGCGGCATTATGCAAATATTATACAAAGTTTCAGTAAATTAAATTGGAAGTTTCTTAATCAATGTTCTGAATGTTGAAAATATTTTAAAGTTTCCGCAAAGTTTCAGTTTAGTTTCTTTACATTATAGTAATTTAATCCAGTAATTAATCATTTTAAATATTTTATATGTTCATTTTCATATTATTCGATTCTGTTGCACAAATATGGTGTTAAGTATTTTAAAAAGTTCGCATAATTTGGTCGATATGTTATCTCGACGTTGATTGGACTGAAAGCTAGATCCAGGCTATTTTGTTCAAAAGACACGGCCCGACGGCACGTCGATTTACCCCGTTCTACCACATACTGCCACGTATTTTCACATGCAATCCCATAAAACCACATACTACTATCATATATGTCATTTTTACATTACAAATTATTTTCGTTAATGAATATGATTTAGCAATAAATTGAAGTCGTATAGGTAAATTTAGTAGTGAAACCGAAACCAGATTAGTTTGTGTTGTATCGACACATTACCACATGACATACTACCACATAATAACAAATACTACCACATAATAACACATACTACACATTATAAGAAGAAAAAACAATAACGCTCGCACACAAAAATAAAGGTCGCAAAAAAGAGTACTGGACGTGCACTCACTAACATATAGACGTATCACCATAACAACCCATAACCATGTACTAGTAAAACAGGAAACACCTAACGGAAAAGTAAGTGAAAACACGAAAACGGATATAACTGATTTTATCCGAAGTACGGTTATATAAACTGGAACGTCTATGTAAATATATGATTACATGTATAGGTGTACCAAGGTAAAGTGGCACATCCGGTTTCAGTCAAAAACCAAAACAATACGGTCTACTTTCCAAAAATAGGTTGTACAGGTAAAACGTATTGCTTTGCACGAACTCCGTGTATTACTGAATCTATTATACCTATATATGTGAAGACAAATTTCGTGGTAAGGAGTAAAGATAAAGGTTTCTATAGAACATTTCCTGGATCCTGCTATGTATCCTCTATAGACTTTTATTAAGTTTAGGTATCCAATATAAATATGGTATCTCAAAATCGGTATCAATGCAAGGTTTAAAATTGTACTAGAATAAAAACAAAATTGGTATTTTTTGTATTTGGTTAGTTAAAGATTTAAACAGAATTTTAAGAAATTAACATGGATAACTAAATAGCAAGCTAAAATTAGACAAAATGAAACAAATGTTAGAAAAGAAGTTTTTGGTTTAAATATTATTTATATTTTCTCATTTCAACATCGATGTTTTTGCAGTTATAATATTTATGTGTAAAATGTATTAGTATAAATGTTTCAGACATTTTGTTAAAAATAAAAATAAAGATAAGTGGTCAAATGATAGGGAAACGAAGAGATGAGTCTTCCATAAAGCCAGTTGCACAGCATACCAAGCGGTCAACCACAAACAAGCTGTATATCAAGAGACAGCGGTAATCAAGTCAATAACATTCTGAGTTTTGTACTAGATCACATACAATAACAAATACCAGAAATGAGAATTACCAAGTGAATTTATTGACATACATGTATTTGTCAAACAAAAGAAATTTAACGCATAATGTATATGGCTGAAAAATATAACGTTGCAACAGTAGCTGAAAAAGATGGATTCAATGACATTGAAATGGCAATAATTAATAAAACTCGAGATGAACGAATTACAGAAAATGGGCGATGTGACGCCCAAAGAACAAAATGAAGATAAGATACCCAATAGAAGATCCTTGACAGATGTTGAAGTCGGTGACCACGTGATGAAGTGAGAAACCCGATCACAAACTCTATTGGAAATAATTTTAGATATTCAAGTGATTTAAGAAAAAAGAAACCCGGCCGTGAACTTTATGCGACTATCACGCCGGGAATTTTGCGATGATAAAATAAATGACGATGAAGATTTCGTAAAGTAATAAAGATGATTTTAATTTTGAACTGATGGTAGGTGGATTCAGGAAATTCCTAAATCGCACCCGTGTTTCCATACAAAGATCTAAATCCTAACTAACTAAAATACAAAATGTACATAATATATATAGCACTATATAAGTCACTAATTGTGTGTAATTGTTCCTTAATCCCTTTAGCAAATAAACTAAGTATTCTCACCTGTCCAGCGTGTGGTGACAGGTGACACTAATTGTCGCTCTATTGAAGATATTTAACGTGTAAACATCACAATAGATAGTAATTGAATTTCTCGCTTTGAAATGTAACAATGGAAAAATAAGATTACAAACGTCTGTGATTTATACACATAAATGAAATTAATTCTATATAAAACGTCCAAATATCACAAAATATAATTTTCTGTCTAAAATGTCAATTTATCACGGTGATAAGTTCCTCCTCGGTCGGGTAAGACGCGTCCTCGCGTCTTGGATTTTTTTTAAAAATATCCTGTATTGTATCTAACCGGTGGTGGCGCTTGGTGAAACCGTCTGTTGTTGCGTTGTTGTTGATTCTGTTGTAATTTCGATCGTATTAATGTCTGAAGTTCTGCGGATAAATGTTGAATTGAAGATTGATTATTAATTAATTCCTGACTTTGTTTTTCTTTTTCACGTTTTAGTTTTGAAATTTCCTCTGATTGTTGTCTAAAATGTTCTTTTAAGTCTCTGTTGGCGGATTCACACTCTGATAATTTGTAATTTAATTCTGAATTGCCTAATGTTAATAAACATATACCTTTTGATTTTTGCACATACTTGTTGAGTCCTTTCTGAAGTGCAGTGCAACGTTCCTGAAGTTTTTGAGTTTCGCAGATTTGTTCCTGATTCGATTTTGATAATTTTTCGAGTTCTCCAGAAAGACGGTTATTTTCAAATTCCAATTTTTTGTTTTCCATTAAACGCTGACGTAGCTGTTTATGAACCGTAATTGTCTGCTGTTGGGATGAATTTGATTTACACACACTTATGAGATCTTCGTTTTCTAATCCATAGAAAGGGAAAATTTGCATATATTTCTTCTTTTCCAAAAAATTTTGAATCCTTAATTTATCTCGTCTCCTTTTGGCACTGGACTTGGACTTTTTACGTAACGGTTGTTCTGTGATCTTTTGCGTAACTTCCGCAACAGCTACAGACTTACACTGGCGATGATTATGCGCACATGGTAAGGCAGCACTAGAAACACTAAAACAACATTTTGCAAAATGTCCAAGTTTTCCACATTTGAAACAATGGGACTGTTTGGCACTACACGAGAACAGGTGATTTGGCAGGAATGGTTTTCCGCACCTGTAACATCCCGAAGAAGTGTTGTCACAATGTCTCCTTAATGCCATTTCTGGTAACATCCAGAAACACGGAGTTTGTCTATACACAGGTTTTCCAGTATAGCTGTTGTACATGTTGTTGTTCTGCATTCTGGTCGTAATTTCCAGGTTTACAGATGCTGTGGGGAATTTTCAACTCGCTTTTCTGTCTGAGGTACTGCTAGGAAAGTGTATCCAGCTAAAAAGTGGATACCCGGATTCTAACACCAATTATCACGCCGGGAATTTTGCGATGATAAAATAAATGACGATGAAGATTTCGTAAAGTAATAAAGATGATTTTAATTTTGAACTGATGGTAGGTGGATTCAGGAAATTCCTAAATCGCACCCGTGTTTCCATACAAAGATCTAAATCCTAACTAACTAAAATACAAAATGTACATAATATATATAGCACTATATAAGTCACTAATTGTGTGTAATTGTTCCTTAATCCCTTTAGCAAATAAACTAAGTATTCTCACCTGTCCAGCGTGTGGTGACAGGTGACACTAATTGTCGCTCTATTGAAGATATTTAACGTGTTGTTTCAAATATAACAGTCACAATAGATATAATTGAATTTCTCGCTTTGAAATGTAACAATGGAAAAATAAGATTACAAACGTCTGTGATTTATACACATAAATGAAATTAATTCTATATAAAACGTCCAAATATCACAAAATATAATTTTCTGTCTAAAATGTCAATTTATCACGGTGATACGACTCAGAAGGAATTTATAACAATCAAATTGAAAATATCGAAGTGTTATTCGAATTCATTGTAAAATCAAAAGTGTGATTATAGTATACTAAAATTATTAGAGGATGAGTATAAATATAAACATAATAAAATTGGTGTCACGACATAAAATATAACATACACTATACATATGTAAGAAATACGGGCAGCTACTTTAGTTACACTATTGAATTCATGACAAAAATCTGGTAAACACATTGTTAATTATAAGCATCGAAAATATCATATAGAAATAAAATTTCGACAATTGTTCAGCTGCAAGTTTAATAGGTCAATATCTGTCATCATCATCCTTGGTAAACAAGTTTTGTCACATTTTCATCACAGCTGAGTTATTGATTCTTAGTGGTTTACAGCTGTGCTTATTTCAATCAACTATATATAAAATATAACCTTCTCATGATATATATATATATATATATATATATATATATATATATATATATATATATATATATATATATATATATGACAATTGTTTTTGAAAAAAAACATGTTTATTACACCGAATGACGCAGGAGAATACATATCTAACACGAGGCAGAGATATATGTATATACTCTGTATGGATGAATGTAACACACCCAGACTTGTTGCTCATTTAAATATATATATATATATATATATATATATATATATATATATATATATATATATATATATATATATATATATATATATATATATATATATATATATATATATATAACTTCTAGAAGGTTCGATACTTACCGGTAAATACAGGTGACCGTTGACCTACTTTTAGTCTGCTATATTTTCTATATTGATGCACAGATTGATTTTTATAAGAGAGACAAGTGGTCTCCTTTTTCATTCACGCAAACTTTAACATGTGATTGGTAATACGTTTCATTATCACTCAAAAAATAAAAGAATAAATACTCCATCATCATCTTCGTCACTTACGTCAGATACTCTATCATTACCATCTTCCATCATTTTCTTCCAGTGGACAACTGACGCTGTAAATAGTTTAAGCTGGCGATCATAGTACCGCATTTTGAACACGGTGGATATCTTTCATCATTATATACATTTCTATATATTCGATTGATGATCAATCTTATCCTTTTTACCAATTGGTTATATTTGATAATATACTTTTCTCAAATCTTGAGGGGTGGTTAAAAGGATCGTATAGAATTTGTTGTTTCTAGTAAGATATCTCCTCACTTCGATACTCAGTATATGAATTTGCGTCTTGAGACTATTCTACAGTCAAATGGTGACCCGTTTCCTCATGGGTTCTTTTGTAGGTTATATAAAGAATTTCAGATACCAAAAGTATACATCATTAGGATGTCCAGGATATAGGTATAAATCTGGTAAAAATTACCATAAGTACCATAAAAGTACCATAATACTCTTGTGGTAGAATTCACATTAAAGCGATTGATTGGACTGTTAATAATTCTTGCTGCGCACGATTAATATGCAAATGAGTTTTGGTCAATCTTCCCTTACTGTGTAATGGCACATACTGACTGCGAAGTTGGGCATAGAGGTTGCGTCATTCCTCATTCAGTTGATCTCAACTGATATGAAACTCATCATGAATATATATATATAATTATATATATATATATATATATATATATATATATATATATATATATATATATATATATATATATATATATATATATATATATATATATCTGTGTGTGTGTGTGTGTGTATGTGTGTGTGTATTGAATTCATTATTTGGAATATGAAATTCTAGAGATATAAAATTTTGATTTGATTTGTGAATGTATGCTGATGTTTTTCTTCTTACGTGTGGATATATAGGACATGAGACTGTATAGATACATATTATGCGACTAACTTTATAGAACTATATACTTATGAATTTATAGTTATAGATTATTTGGACAACATGACTTTATTCTTTTACATGAATATTCGACACAGAACTGTGTGTAAATGAAATCTGGAACATCTTTTTCTTTAAATTCTTAAATTCTAGACATTGTAATGTTTATAGATACATTTTCACAACATAACACATTTCTTATAACTATGTACAAAACATGATTTGTGTGCATATATAAACTTTGATAACATGACTTTTTCTTACATCGTACTTGTAGATTAGTTTGTGACAACCCTAATTTATTTTTCTCATATATTCGACATGGAGAAATAGATTAATTTTGAAAACGTAACTTTTTTCTGACAAACTTTGCTGTTTGCTAGTATATGGTTTATACACATATTCAATTAACTGCAAAGGGGGGATTATGCACTGTAAATATTTCTCTTCATTTTTTTTTCGGTTTCCATGTTTCTCTATATATGTTTTGGTGCTTGTATTTACATGTTGTATTGTCATTTGTTCAGAAATATGTGTTTTTGTACTTGTCTGCTTGCTACCCCTTCATGATAATGCATATAAGGGTATTCATTATATATATTTATTATTTCCCACAGGTGAAATAAAATACAATTTCACTATATATACTTACCTCTGCAACAGGCTATATAAGGAAAATGCAATTAAGTTATGATGAATGTATTTAAAATATCCTCAGCAAACTGTCAGGGACTTGGTTCCAAGGAAAAAAGATATGATGTTTTTAATTTCTTCAAATCCAATACTTTCAACATTGTTTGTTTGCAAGACACCCATTTTACAGCAGATGAAGAAATTTTATTCAAACAAAATGGGGCTATAAATGCTTTTTTTAGTTCTTATAGAGCCAATCCAAGGGGAGTAAGCATTTTCCTTCCTGATAGTTTTGAATATATCATTCATGATGTACACAAAGATACCAATGGAAACATGATTGCATTAAATATAACCATAGATAAATTAAAAATAACATTAATTAACATATATGCCTCAAATGAAAATAGTCCACAGTTCTTTAGTAATATACAGGGTGTTATAAATGAATTTGATAACTCTTCAGTTATAATATGTGGAGACTTCAATTTAGTCTTAAATCCAGAATTAGACTACTACCAATATAAAACAATAGGTAATCCTAGAGCTCGAAAAAAAATTACTTAAAATAATACAAGATGAGAATCTTAATGATATTTATAGACATTTGCATTCTGATACTAAACGATATACCTGGAGAAAAAAATCACCTTTAAAACAGTCAAGATTAGATTTTTTTATATCAGAAGATTTGATAAATAAAGTAGATCTGACAAAGATTGATGCAAGCTACAGAACTGATCACTCTATTATTTCTATAGAAATTAAATGAATTTGAAAGGGGTAAAGAACTGTGGAAATTTAATAATGAATTACTGCATGATCCAGAATATGTAGATAAAAATTTAGACCTTATAAAAAGAATTAAACTTCAATACTGTCTTCCTGTCTATAACAGAGATAACATTGAAAATATTCCTGATAAGGAATTACAGTTTATTATATATACGTGACCAATTGTTTTTGAAAAGTTTTCTTGTTGAAATAAGAGGAATAAGCATATCTCATGCAACTTATAGGAAAAAAGACAAAGAAAAAATGGAAAAACAATTGATCAAATATATTAATATATTAGACAGAAGAATATGCAACAACAGTGATATTAAAAGTTTAGAAGAAAAGTACAAAGAATTAGAAAACATTAGAAAATCAAAAATGTTAGGAAACGTTATAAGATCTAAGGCTATGTGGATCCTGAATGGTGAAAAGCCTTCAAAATATTTTTGTAAGTTAGAAACAAAAAATTACGTGAATAAAAGTATTTTAAAATTAGCAAAAAATAATAGTAATATTAAAACAGACCAAAAGCAAATCCTAAGTGAAGTAGAACATTTTTATTCATCTTTGTATAATAATTATGAGCATTTGATGGAGGATACTAATCTTTAAAATGTATTAGCTGATTGCAGTATTCCAAAACTTACAAAAACTCACAGTGATAAAATTACAGGCCAACTAAATGAAAAAGAAGTTTTAGAAGCTCTTAAAAAATGAAAAATGATAAGATCAGATGGGATAACGTTCGAATTCCTAAAGTTCTTTTGGAAAAATCTAAAATATTTTCTTGTTACATATCTCAATGAAGGATATAATAAAGGGATTATCAATTATCCAAAAAGAAGGAATTATTACCTGTTTACCAAAGGGAAATAAAGCCAGACACTATATTAAAATTGGCGTCCCATTACTCTTTTAATATAAAAACCTCAGATACCAAAGTGTAAATCAATAGAATGTCCAGGACATAGATACAAATCCGATAAAAAATGGACAAACACGGACCTCTGGAAACCAAGAGGTGGGATCAGGTGCCATGGAGGAGTAAGCATCCCCTGTCGACCGGTCACACCCGCCGTGAGTCCACAGTCAAGTCCAGTGAAACAGGTGAGGAGTGTATCCTCGTCACAATTGGTACAGACGTCTCAACAACCGCCAACGAATAGGCAACTCAACATTTTACTTAGTGAAACAGAGTAGTCGCAAACAAGACTATTATACCGACCGTAAAACTTGCGGAACGTTGACATTAAACGCGGTTTTCGATATCCCTGTGTCAATAATTTGTCAGTGAGTAGTTTACCTCTGTATATGAAATCTTCATATGTTGTGCACGCCCTGGCATATCGGATCATTTGTGAAATATAAACTCCATATGCAGGTGACTGAGGTATATTACTACTTAAATGTGGAAAATTATGTTACTTATAAATACGCATCAGCCTGTATAGCTGATAGAGTTAAATCCGTCTTAGACTTTCTGATATCAGATACATAAACAGGCTTCTTAAGTGGACGATATATTGGTGACAATACTCGCTTAATATATGATATAATGAATTTTACTGAAAACAATAATATTCCAGGACTTCTAATCTTAATAGATTTTGTAAAAGCTTTTGATTCAGTTGCATGGTCTTTTCTATACAAAGTTCTAGATTTATTTAATTTTAATACATCAATAATTAGATGGGTGAAACTTTTTAATAATAATATAAAATCAGCAATAATTCAAAATGGCTTTTTATCCAAATTTATTACAATACATAGAGGCTGTAGGCAAGGGGACCCTGTTTCACCTTACTTATTCATACTCTTTGCAGAAGTTCTTGCTATATTAGTTAAGAATAACAAAAATATTACAGGAATACATCTTGGATCTTTGGAACAAAAAATTACACATTATGCTGATGACACAACTTTTATATTAGCTGATTCAAAACTATCACTGTTCCAACTAATAGATACATTAGAATATTTTACAAATTTATCTGCATTAACGATAAATAATGATATTACAAAAACTTTGTGGACTGGAAGTAAAAAATTTAGTAAAGATGTATACCATCACGGATGGAAACTAACTTCAAATTTCAACCTCCTAGGTATAGATTTTTCGGTTAATTCCGATGAAAAATCCAGGGTCGACTATCTCTAGAAACAACAAACATGTATGTGAAATTGCACGTTAAATGTATATAATATAAATATATAAATGCCCAATTAACAGATTATCTTAATGCTTTCATCCCTGAATATGTGAATGGTATGATCTTTTCTATTATTTAGGACAAGTCTATTATGGTCTGTAGGGTTGAAAGAGTTAAAACTGCGCTTACTGCGCACAGGACTTTATCCCTTTAATTCCGGCATTGTGAGTGATGACATCATTACACCTTCTGTGGTGATGCATATAGCTGAGGTACATGAAGCAAGTCAGTTAGCAGCGGTTAACCAAACAAATAAAGGATATATAAAACCACGAAATGATGCAGAGTCAAATGTAACTACAATAGAATCTCTTACAGCGTAAAACACAAGTAACAAAAACTAAAAAGGCAAATGTGAAACGAAACAAATCCCAAGAACAACAATCAATGCAGAAGTAAGTGGAAATGCAAAATTTACGGTGGAACTTGTTAAAAAGAAAATTCACACTTATGATTTTCTTGTAAAAAGTAATTAAACACATTCGCTGAGTGCGTACTTAAATGTTTTAAATATTTCTGACGTATTCTGCAAATGAGCGCAATACTTTTGATCAGTAGTAACAATTGTGTATCGTCAATATAAAAACATGTCTAGTTACAAAATAAATTTTGTGTATTTTCACTTTAAAAATTACAAAATGTTAGTTGAGTTTAAGTACTTTAAGAAATTTTATGACTTCGGGGACTGGTGTAATGAGCCCATTGCAGTATTCACCTGAATATGAAAAAAAGAAAATAAAATAATATCAGGCAGCAGGCCACACTCAGGTACATTAGATTTACAGTTCATCAATTATTCTCCAATCTTCTGATCATATCAGACATTGATGCCATGCCTAAAATAGGGAAATGCGCCCCTTAACATTTTATAGTTCAGCTCAGATTTGCATTGTGAATATTAGCATGACTTTAATGCATTTTGGGTGTCAAGTATTGACCAATCGGTCCGAGTCTTAATATTCCCGCTCAAATCTAATCCGAATAATTCAGTCGTTATATTCCGTTCACTACAGGATGGAGAGAATCGAAAACGGAGCGGGCTTGAATTATTCGAGTTAGCCCAAATCACGTTTGTATTATATGTAGTCCATTAACCCTATCACTCCTGAGTATCTGAATGGTATGTTCTTTTCTATTGTTTAAGACAAGTCCATTATGGTCTGTAGGTTTGAGTAAGAGTAAACATGCTTAAATCCCCACTGCTGCATTCGCTTTACAGTCGTATTATCACTATTGTGTATACTTCTTTTTCATTATATGAAATACCTAACCAATATGCAAACATAATGTGTAATAAATATTGTAACACAATTAGTCCCGATAATCGTATAATCAGTTTATCTTATTCATAGTTCAACTCGTAAACAAAAGCAAAACAACATAATGTGTACCAGATGACAGTAAGGCGAAGCTAACCATAACGTTGCCGGAAGCTAAAAGGAGCGTGTGATAAAGTTCTTGACCAAGTTATGATCAAAGGTTGTGTTATGGGTGTTCGGATTGTCGATCAGCGTACACTCGCTCGGTGATGATTAAGATTGATGATGCAACTGACGGGAGGCGAGAATCATAGGTAGATGTATTAAAATGTCGAACGCTTGGACAGAAAGTATATCAACCAAACCATATCACTTTGACCAAAAAAAGGAAAATATTAATGGTCAGTCAGGAATTCGACCAGGTTAAGGATGTCCAGATAGTGATCAGAGGAAAGTTGCTCTGCGTAGATAGACTTAAGACGCCAAATTCGACTTTTATATAACAAAGATATGGTATAAAAGGCGCTGCTCTGCTAGAGACTATCTCACGACGAAAACTCTCGACAGACTCAACACACACCGCACGCCACTCCTGGACACTACACACTCGGACTTTGCGCATTTTACCAGCTGCCGGAACTTTATCATCTTGAACTAAGACTTACTTGAAGTTAAGTGTACTCTGAAAAGAACTATTTGATTGACAAAACAATTAACCACTATACGATCATTTTCTATAATCTTATTTGGCTAAATTTAAAACGCGGTCGAGTTCATTTGTTTTATTTTTGCGTTTTAATAAAGTGATATACCTGTTGATAAACTTTGTTTGTCACCATTTCTTTTACTTGTTGTGTTACAACATATAATATATTCATAACAGTTTTTGTTGTTGTTTGGTTTTTAATGAGAGTGTAAATGGAATTTGCCATAGAACAGTGCATTTATGTTTGTTCTTCAATAATACCAGCTGGAACCTAAGCTTATTTTTGTGATAAAGTTTGCCAGTTTACTTGCGGGGGGGGCTGTAGTGTCTTCTCGGGTAGGCTACATTGTAACCGGGTTCCTTAATCCATCATTAAAAACTGGCCGCAAGCATATAACTGAAACATTGTTAAGTGTGGCGTAAAACACAACATTCAAAATTCAAAAGATAATACCAACTAACAACATCTCTCTCTCTCTCTCTCTCTCTCTCTCTCTCTCTCTCTCTCTCTCTCTCTCTCTCTCTCTCTCTCTCTCTCCATGTATCTCTTGATGTTTGTGAAGTATGCATTGCACATAATGATTACTTTTTTTTTAACAAATTCAGGTTTATTATCATAAATGTTTTCTAAATTACACATTTTCATCAAATCAAAATGAAATCAACCAAATGCCTTTTTTGTTTGTGGTAGTGTGTCCCATAATGATTACTTTTCTTTTAACAAATTCAAGACATCTTTTCACTGGGGTTTATTATCATAATTGTTTTTTTTCTAAATTACAAATTTGTCAACAAATCAAAGTGAAATTAATCAAATGCTATTTGTCTGTGCTAGGGTGTTCCATTTCTTAAAAACTGATAACGCACAGTATGACCTCTAAATCTGGTGTATATGCTGATTGGAATTAAAGGGTAATTAGGTGGATGTCGTTACAAAAAAAGATTATTTCGATATTTCTTCTTTTACTACTTGTAATTGATGTACAATAACAAATAAGAGCTATACACGGGCATAAAAAAAATCTTATATTCCGATATATTATGTGAAAATAAGGTCAGATCCAGTGTGGTATTCTAATTTCATATACAAATAGTAAGGTTGCGCTAATCAATTGCAACTGATAAAGTGTCAAACCTGTGTTCTAAGTTAATTTTCACAAAATAAATCGGAATTTAAGAATGCTTATACCTGTGCATATATCTGCTTTATTTATGTATATAAATCAGATTAGTAATGTTGGGGAAAAAATGACAGAAACGCAGCCCCTTTAATGCACATGTAATGTGTCCGAGAAGCATTGAGAGCCGTCGTGGCTATAGAGTGTTCTATTTAGCAACCAGACGTTCGCGGGTTCTAAGCCTCGGGCGGAGGAGGCTGGATTTTCCTGTCCTTCGGATGAGACAGTAAAAACCGAGGTCCCCTTTCACAATAGGAGTCGGCACGTAAGTACCAAGCATAGACCAAAATTTGAAGACCTTCTCCAGGAAACCAGGAAATGGCCTATCAAAGATTTTAAGATAAAACAAATTTCTAGACTGAATCCAGAAAAAGGCTTCCAAGATATTTAAAAAAAAAATTCTGGACCCACTTGAATTCCTCTTGTAACATTTGCGTTCGTCGAAACTCAAGGTTTTTTTTTTTTGGTTTTTTTTTTTTTGGGGGGGAGGTTTTTTTTTTGGGGGGGGGGGATAATTGGGCTGTCAATTTAATGCATTGTTTGGGATAAAAACGAGTCGTAATGTAAAAATTAACTGTCTGTGCACTTCTGAGGAAATGTCCTGGGCCACGGGACCAAACGTAGTAGTCCTATACCATAGGACATCAGGTGGCGATGTTTACATTTTCTGTTATTTTATTTTATTTTTAATTTATTTTGTTTTATACTATTTTTATTTAATATTTTTACTATCAAACTGCTGTATTTCAAAACAATAAACATGTAAAAACATGTATCAACATAAAATCATGAAATAATGAAAATGCAATGTGATGGACTAGGGGCAAACGGTGGTTTTGTGTCTGGAAGCTAGAAAATGCCTCATCGGGCTTCCAATTAATTGGAATTATTCAAACTTTTATCTCGGGTAGCTTACTCCCGAGCCCCGTAATCATAACCAAATTCCACTTTAATTACAGGTTAAATTAATCTATCAATGAAAAGTTCTTAAGGATAAAGAGGTCATAATTAAGTGTCTGGAGGCAATTGCTAATTAGGCCAAAATTGTGTTCCAATTTCAGGTTACTTTTTTGCTAAATCAACCTTCTTTTGAGAAGGATTATCATTGTGATTTTTTAGTGAAATCCAGGCGTATTTTCCGTTTGTTAGCAGACATATGCGTTCACGGACTTACAAATTTCAAGTGTTTTCTGAAAGATGTTTGAAACCCGACCCCATTACGATCCAACACTTAGTATTGTGTGTAGTGACCAGGAATGGATTCAGGCAGAAGCGCAGGGGAAAAATAGTCGTAAAACATTTGATTTTGAAGTAAAAAGTCGGAAAATTAATAACAAATTTCCAGAAACCTTTGCTCCTCGCTACGCTAGGCGACGATATTTACATTTACAACCCCTCATAGCATAGAAACTTCTAGTTAGATCGTGTCTAGAAAGCTTCCAAATTTCATAATTATGTTTTTAAAAATAACTATGTTAATAAATTATTGCTTCATAATTTATACAACAATTTGTAAAACAAAACATGTTCAATAAGGCTTGTATTATAATAGTCTAGTGTAATTCTGTTACCCTCACCCCCAACCCTGAACAAATTCTCGATCTGCATCCTAGGTCACTGTGATGATAAAAAGCACGACCCTTCTAACCTAAAATCCTGCATCCGCCTATGCATACAGCAGTTCTGGAGAAGAAGATTTTTATAGAGGATTACCCCCATAGTCCTATTTTTACCCACTCTGGATCCACCCCTAAGCCGATCTGGCCGAAATGAACTATCTTGATAGAGGACCTTGAGTACATGCTTCCTATTAAGTTTCATCAAAATCTCTTCAGCCGTTGTAGAGAAGAAGTCGACAATGTGAAAAGTTGACGGACGGACAGACGACGGACAAAGGTGACCAGAAAAGCACAAGTGAACATACGGTTCAGGTGAGCTAAAAAAACTAGCGACGACCTTAAATTTGACATTTAGATATATCGACGACGTTTTGTCAATTACTAATGACATAATTATATCAATGTTATATATCCCAACGAACTAAAATTTAAAGACACAACAGAATCAACCACACACGCTTTCTACAAGGGCATTTTACTTGCTATAGACACAGACAACTATTGGACAAATCTGATTATTTCAGCTTTTCCATCGTCAACTGTCCATATTTAAGCAGTAATCCCGCAATCAGCTGCATATGGTGCTAATATATAACAAATGATCCAATATGCCAGGGCGTATTCAACATATGAACATTTCATATACAGAGGTATACTATTTACTGATAAGTTATTGCCATAGGGATATCGGAAATCACGTTTCATGTAAACGTTTCGCAAATTTTACGGTCCGTATAATGGTCTTGTTTGCGATTACTCCTTTTCACTAAATAAAATGTTGAGTTACCTGTTTGATAGCGGTTGTTGAGTCGTCTGTAACAATTGTGTCGGGGATTTGTCTCTCGCTTAATTCATTTCAATTTAACTGTGGACTCGCGGAAGGTGTGACCGTTCAACAGGAAATGTTTACCTCTTTGTGGCACCTGACCCCCACCTCTGAAATTCCATAGGTCTGCATTTGTCCAGATTTGTATATGTATCCTGGACATCCTGAAGATTTATACTTTGGTATCTGTAGTATTTTATATAGACTACAGTGTGAATTCAACGAGGAGTCAAAAATTATTCGCAATATTTGTAAATTCGTCATAACCGTGTACCTTACAGTCGAGTCTCTCTCTTCGAATGTCTGTTTCAACACAGCACTATGTCCTATTAGCAATTTGCGTAAATTCGTCATAGCCGAGTACTTTATATTGGGGTTTAATTCCAAGGATCTTGTTGTTTCAATTACCTCTTATTCGCAATATCCGTAAGTTCGTCATATCCGTGTACACGTACTTTATATTTGATTTTCATTCCATGACTCTTTTGTTCATTATTCTTATAAACATACTACCCAAGTTATAAATGTAGTGTTGAAAAAAGGGTAAAAAAAATGCCCAAGACAATCGTTTCATGATAAGGCTTTATCAGTTGAGCTCGCATTCAAAACAGTTGTAAAGTTCTGAAACAGAGTGGCATCCTACAAACCAAGAAAATAATCTAAATGTATTTCCAAATACGTCTAACAGAAACTCATTGTAATTTAAATGGTGCTATCCATTCTCTCAGCATGTTTCAATGACTGTGATTTACCTGCTGCCAAGAATTTTTCACTATGTGGAGACGTCAGATCAATGAATGGAGGCTAAATGCAGTGCAAGTACATTTAAATGACACAAGACCTCTTATATCATTTCTAATGCTGGGCGTTTGGCGGTTGTGACAATATATATATATATATATATATATATATATATATATATATATATATATATATATATATATATATATATATATATATATATATACTAGCGGGAAAAAGAAACTATAGAGTCCTATATAAAATATTATGTTGCATTATGTATATCATTAATTAATATAATGCACTGTCTTTCAATTCAAACATCAAATCACGCATTATATCCATTATGGTTGATACGAACAGTCGCTGAAAGTAACGGGGTGCAAAAAAAGTTTCACAAGTTTAATCGCGTGTATGATCCTTATTTGCACTGATTCATTTTTCACACCTACGACGCAATGAAATGCCTGGGGAATGTTCCGCCATATGCACAATAAAGAACGACGCAAAGCGTCCAACGTAGGAGGGGGGTTTAGCTCTTAACGTAGACGTCTTCTTATTTCATCCCAAACATGTTCTATAGGCGATAACTCCGGTGACATCGCAGGCCACGGTAACACATTCATGTTTTGCTGCTGTAGATAGTCACTGACAACGCGTGCGGTGTGTGGTCGTGCGTTGTCCTGCTGCAAAATGACGTTACGCTGGTTGTTGTGAATGAATAGAAAACCAATTTTGCAATATAAACAAAGACCCATTGACAACCAGCACGTATTACTGCTGTAAGGCGGAAACAGGTTACAGACAGGGCACAGTAGCACAGTTCTGTATTGATTGTTCACCTGCTCACGCATCTCATGTCCTTCCACTTAGGGATGCGGCTTGTTTTGGACTGTTCCAATAGATCAAATCACAGGTACCAAAGTATTAATGAAAAGAAGGTTCATAAGAAAATATACAAATAAGTTGAAATTGGAAAGACACATATTTCTAATTGTTGTGTGTTAATTGTTGTTTAACGTCCCACTTAAGAATCTCTCTCTCTCTCTCTCTCTCTCTCTCTCTCTCTCTCTCTCTCTCTCTCTCCGTGTATCTCTTGATGTTTGTGAAGTATGCTTTACACAATCAATGAACGTAATGATTACTTTTCTTTTAACAAATTCAGGTTTATTATCATATATGTTTTCTAAATTACACATTTTCATCAAATCAAAATGAAATTAACCAAATGTCTTTTTTTGTTTGTGGTAGTGTGTCCCATAATGATTACTTTTCTTTTAACAAATTCAAGACATCTTTCCACTTGGGTTTATTATCATAATTGTTTTTTCTAAATTACAAAATTGTCAACAAATCAAAGTGAAATTAATCAAATGCTATTTGTCTGTGCTAGGGTGTTCCATTTCTTAAAAACTGATAACGCACAATATGACCTTTAAATCTGGTGTGTATGCTGATTGGAATTAAAGGGTAATTAGGTGGATGTCGTTACAAAAAAAGATTATTTCGATATTTCTTCTTTTACTACTTGTAATTGATGTACAATAACAAATAAGAGCTATACACGGGCATAAAAAAAATCTTATATTCCGATATATTATGTGAAAATAAGGTCAGATCCAGTGTGGTATTCTAATTTCATATACAGATAGTAAGGTTGCGCTAATCAATTGCAACTGAAAAAGTGTCAAACCTGTGTTCTAAGTTAATTTTCACAAAATAAATCGGAATTTAAGAATGCTTATACCTGTGCATATATCTGCTTTATTTGTGTATATAAATCAGATTAGTAATGTTGGGGAAAAAATGACAGAAACGCAGCCCCTTTAATGCACATGTAATGTGTCCGAGAAGCATTGAGAGCCGTCGTGGCTATAGAGTGTTCTATTAGCAACCAGACGTTCGCGGGTTCTAGCCTCGGCGGAGGCGGCTGGCTTTTCCTGTCCTTCGGATGAGACAGTAAAAACCGAGGTCCCCTTTCACAATAGGAGTCGGCACGTAAGTACCAAGCATAGACCAAAATTTGAAGACCTTCTCCAGGAAACCAGGAAATGGCCTATCAAAGATTTTAAGATAAAAAAAAATTCTAGACTGAATCCAGAAAAAAGGCTTCCAAGATATTTAAAAAAAAAATTCTGGACCCCACTTGAATTCCTCTTGTAACATTTGCGTTCGTCGAAACTCAAGGTTTTTTTTTTTTTTTTTTTTTTTTGGGGGGGGGAGGTTTTTTTTTTTTTCGGGGGCGGGGGGGGATAATTGGGCTGTCAATTTAATGCATTGTTTGGGATAAAAACGAGTCGTAATGTAAAAATTAACTGTCTGTGCACTTCTGAGGAAATGTCCTGGGCCACGGGACCAAACGTAGTAGTCCTATACCATAGGACATCTGGTGGCGATGTTTACATTTTCTGTTATTTTATTTTCTTTTTAATTTATTTTGTTTCATACTATTTTTATTTAATATTTTTACTATCAAAGTGCTGTATTTCAAAAAAAATAAACATGTAAATACATGTATCAACATAAAAACATGAAATAATGAAAATGCAATGTGATGGACTAGGGGCAAACGGTGGTTTTGTGTCTGGAAGCTAGAAAATGCCTCATCGGGCTTCCACTTAATTGGAATTATTCAAACTTTTATCTCGGGTAGCTTACTACCGAGCCCCGTAATCATAACCAAATTCCATTTTTCAATTTCAGGTTAACCAAATCTATCAATGAAAAGTTCTTAAGGATAAAGAGGTCATAATTAAGTGTCTGGAGGCAATTGCTAATTAGGCCAAAATTGTGTCCCAATTTCAGGTTACTTTTTTGCTAAATCAGCCTTCTTTTGAGAAGGATTATCATTGTGATTTTTTAGTGAAATCCAGGCGTATTTTCCGTTTGTTAGCAGAAATATGCGTTCACGGACTTACAAATTTCAAGTGTTTTCTGAAAGATGTTTAAAACCCGACCCCATTACGATCCAACACTTAGTATTATGTGTAGTGACCAGAAAAGGATTCAGGCAGAAGCGCAGGGGAAAAGTAGTTGTAAAACATTTGATTTTGAAGTAAAAAGTCGGAAAATTAATAACAAATTTCCAGAAACCTTTGCGCCTCGCTACGCTCGGCGACAATATTCTACATGTACAACCCCTCATAGCATAGAAACTTCTAGTTAGATCGTGTCTAGAAAGCTTCCAAATTTCATAATTATATGTTTTTAAAAATAAATATGTTTCCCCATAGTCATAAATAAATTATTGCTTCACAATTTATCCAACAATTTGTAAAACAAAACATGTTCAATAAGGCTTGTATTATAACAGTCTAGTATAATTCTGTTACCCTCACCCCCAACCCTGAACAAATTCTCGATCCGCATCCTAGGGCACTGTGAAGATAAAAAGCACGACCCCTCTAACCTAAAATTCTGCATCCGCCTATGCATAGAGCAGTTCTGGAGAAGAAGATTTTTATAGAGGATTACCCCCATAGTCCTATTTTTACCCACTCTGGATCCACCCCTAAGCCGATCTGGCCGAAATGAACTATCTTGAGAGAAGAAGTCGACAATGTGAAAAGTTGACGGACGGACAGACGACGGACAAAGGTACCAGAAAAGCACAAGTGAACCTACGGTTCAGGTGAGCTAAAAATAAAAACTAGCGACGACCTTAAATTTGACATTTAGATATATCGACGACGTTTTGTCAATTACTAATGACATAATTATATCAATGTTATATATCCCAACGAACTAAAATTTAAAGACACAGCAGAATCAACCACACACGCTTTCTACAGGGGCATTTTACTTGCTATAGACACAGACACTATTGGACACATCTGATTGTTTCAGCTTTCCCATCGTCAACTGTCCACATTTAAGCAGTAATCCCGCAATCAGCTACATATGGTGCTAATATATAACAAATGATCCAATATGCCAGGGCGTATTCAACATATGAACATTTCATATACAGAGGTATACTATTTACTGATAAGTTATTGTCATAAGGATATAGGAAATCACGTTTCATGTAAACGTTTCGCAAATTTTACGGTCCGTATAATGGTCTTGTTTGCGATTACTCCTTTTCACTAAATAAAATGTTGAGTTACCTGTTTGATAGCGGTTGTTGAGTCGTCTGTAACAATTGTGTTGGGGATTTGTCCCTCGCTTATTTCATTTCAATTTAACTGTGGACTCGCGGAAGGTGTGACCGTTCAACAGGAAATGCTTACCTCTTTGTGGCACCTGACCCCCACCTCTGAAATTCCAGAGGTCTGCATTTGTCCAGATTTGTATATGTATCCTGGACATCCTGAAGATTTATACTTTGGTATCTGTAGTATTTTATATAGACTACAGTGTGAATTCAACGAGGAGTCAAAAATTATTCGCAATATTCGTTAATTCGTCAAAACCGTGTACCTTATAGTCGAGTTGAACTCCGAGGCTCTCTCTTCGAATGTCTGTTTCAACACAGCACTATGTCCTATTAGCAATTTGCGTAAATTCGTCATAGCCGAGTACTTTATATTGGGGTTTAATTCCAAGGATCTTGTTGTTTCAATTACCTCTTATTCGCAATATCCGTAAGTTCGTCATATCCGTGTACATGTACTTTATATTTGATTTTCATTCCATGACTCTTTTGTTCATTATTCTTATAAACATACTACCCAAGTTATAAAAAGGTTAATAAAAATGCCCAAGACAATCGTTTCATGATAAGGCTTTATCAGTTGAATTCAAAACAGTTGTAAAGTTCTGAATCAGAGTGGCATCCTACAAACCAAGAAAATAATCTAAATGTATTTCCAAATATGTCTAACAGAAACTCATTGTAAAACCGAATTTAAATGGTGCTATCCATTCTCTCAGCATGTTTCAATGACAGTGTTTTACCTGCTGCCAAGAATTTTTCACTATGTAGAGACGTCGGATCAATGAATGGAGGCTAAATGCAGTGCAAGTACATTTAAATGACACACGACCTCTTACATCATTTCTAATGCTGGGCGTTTGGCGGTTGTGACAATATATATATATATATATATATATATATATATATATATATATATATATATATATATATATATATATATATATAATATATATATATACTTACTAGCGGGAAAAAGAAACTGTGTAGTTTAGTAATTTCATTTATAGAGTCATATACAAAATATTATGTTGCAATATGTATATCATTAATTAATACAATGCATTGTCTTTCAATTCGAACATCAAATCACGGATTATGTCCATTATGGTTGATACGAACAGCCACTGAAAGTTAGGGGGTGCAAAAAAAGTTTCACAAGTTTAATAGCGTGTATGACCCTTATTTGCACTGATGCATTATTCACACCTACGACGCAATGAACGAATCGGTTTCTGCAGAAATGTTCCGCCATATGCACAATGAAGAACGACGCAAAGCGTCCAACGTAGCAGGGGGGTTTAGCTCTTAACGTAGACGTCATTTCATTTCATCCCAAACATGTTCTATAGGCGATAACTCCGGTGACATCGCAGGCCACGGTAACACATTCACGTTTTGCTGCTGTAGATAGTCACTAACAACTTGTGTGATCGTGCGTTGTCCTGCTAGAGAATGACGTTACGCTGATTGTGGTGAATGGATAGAATGACGTACTGACTTTCACCAAAAGGGTCCTTGCATATGTTGTAATCCCAACCTAGACCATAACGCCACCCACACCACGCTAACCTCGTCCCAAGGTGAGGCCAGAGCAGGACGGGACGGATAGCAGGACGTCGAAGACGGATGTTGTCCTCTCGTAATCTGTTCCTTACGGTACGAAGACTTATCCGTCGATGCCCAGGGATGCTTCTAACGGTCAAAGAAGCCGATTAGAATCGATTACGCAAATGCCACGTGCGTATATACGTACCTTACCGACGTGACGTCACACGCGGACGTCCTGATTATGGGCGGTCCCAAACGGTGCCAGTTTGTTGATATCGTTTCCATAAAGCATTTACATTGTTAATATGAACTCCAAACTGCCTTGCCACATTGCTTTGAGACCTCCCAGCTTCCAGCATCCCAATAGCACGCAAACGATCCTTTTCAATCATGGAGGCATCTTTCAATAAAAATTTTATTCCAAAAACCAATGTTTTTCTGTTTCAATACATTGAATACTGTCAATAAATGCAAGAAATTCTAATCGATTACTAACCATGTTTCATTTGGGCTCGAAACTCAAGAAAAGCGTGCTGTGGCCATCAAGGCGAACTGAATGCAATTTTTAACAAATTGAGTACTCAAACACGCGTTTAGTATGTTAAACTATGCCTTTGCCTTTAAGAATAAAGAGCGATTAAAGAATACTTCTTAAGTTTTTATTTAACTTTTAAGTATACAGTTTCTTTTTTCCGCTAATATATATATATATATATATATATATATATATCTTGCCAACTTAAGGGTCTACCATTTGAGCATAAATTTTCTTGACATTAATTTAAGCATCATACATACATAATTATAATATGTGATATGTGAAAAGATGCGAAAAATCCAAGATAGTGAGACTTACACACACACTATTTATGTATGTATGTATGTAACACATAGATAGATAGATAGATAGATAATCACTTTCCAAAAGTTGATAGACAATATTTTTTACTATATTGTCATATCAAACAACATAATTAAAAAAAGATATGAACCCATATCCTATCTCATTTCAATAGAATTTTCACCATCAAACAAGGCATGTTTCCAAGTTTCATTGCTTATTTGGATTTTAATTTTCTAATTTGTACTTTAAAAAAATTAACAATTTAAACAAAAACTAAAAGTTAGATATCCCAATTTCACTTACTCAAACAGAGAATTTTCATCATAAAAGTAAACTTTCTGTTTAATTAAATAAATCTTTAAATTCCAAATTAAGAAAAATTAAAATTTAAACATCTAATGAAACTGTATTCAATTCTTTGTTTAACAGCGAAAATCGATTTTAATATGAAATATATTAATAGTTAAAACTAATAATGTCTCTAAACTTTTGACAAGTGGCTGTAGACAGATAAGATGGATAGATATTTAGATAGATAGATTGAAATATATAAATAAAATGAACACTATAAAAATTCTTACAATTTTATTACAATAGTATGTAAAAGCGTGTACCTAGAACTTTATACAACAAACACAGGACTATATTGTCATTGATCTGTCTCTAAAACAGACAACATAAATGTAACAAGTATTGATATTATCATAATAGCAATCACTGCATGTATACTGCTACTATGAATTAGCTATAACACCATCACAACCACTTCTATTTGAAGATAACATACTTCCTCCATCTCCACACTAACACGACTAATGAAACCAAGAAGTCTTTGTGATCAACATGGGGCTGAAAGTGTTGTAATGCTATCTTAGAACATAACAAAAATAAACATAAATTGACCTGTACAAAACAAAAAGTTTGTTGTTTATTTTCTATGTAAAAACAGTAATGTACAGCATATGCTACATAAAGAGACAGTGGTAAATATAGCAGTATACATGCAGTGAAACAACAACTGTCACAACCAAGGGAGATAATCAGAACATATTTCCCATTATCACAGTTTCGTATTTCAACGTAATTACTATCAATCTGAATTCAAAATCATTCATTTTCTCATTCATTCTGTAATTTGATAGATTAATTAATTTTATTCTGCCAATTTTAAACTTAATTATCACTTGATGAATACTGAGGGAATGACATTGGCAAGGTAAGCAGTGTTATGACGTTGAAATGCTGGAATGTCCCATTCCTACAACATCTTTCTATGTATGTATATATTTATCACTCGCCTCCCCTCTAGGGCATATTGAACTATTCTGCAATAAAGAAATATATTGCTCATCTGGGAAGACTCAGAGTGAATCTGAATGGTTAAAACTCTCAAAAAAACTCAATAAATTTGATGAATCCGGAAAAAAAAAATAAAGCAATGTAAAAATCACACTAAAGCATCATGATTGCAAAAATGAGTAAACACTAGTGCATCATGATTTAAATCAAAGCTCTGGTTTTATTTTGAAATAATTGCTATAAACAAAACAAAATGATAGAGCAAAACTTATATATTAATAACATATAAATGAACATCTATGTTACCATGGTTACAGGAAAATTTCACCACAGGCTTTCAAGACATGGTCAAGTACAGAAGTGACATGAGGTAATAATGTCAAGGAAATGAACTGAAAAAAATCAAATTGTTTCAAAGATAATCTAAATACTTTAATTGAAAGGTGGCCTTTACAGCAGAGTTTTGCATCAGGATCATTACCACTAGCGGATGATTTAACATATATTGACCTATGACCTTGAAACTATGACCTCAACTTTCAGACTGGCACCAAAATTGTGTAAACAATACAAAAGCCACCAACTCTCAAATGTGGCCAAGATATTAACAATCTTAACATACAATAGTGTTAACTAAATAAACTGCAGCAGAGACATAACTTCTATACATAAACCCTTCATCATTGATCGATAGTTGCCTCGTTCCAGTAGTAAGGTTTCACTAAACAGTGTTCAAGATAGCGGTTGACACATGCAAACTTGTTTTCATTATTAAATCCCGACCCAGAATTGTCCTAATTACAAAATGTGTAAAAAAAGAAAAGGGGGTGTGGCTGGGGTAAATAAATAAAACTTTTGAAATACATGGGAAATAAGAATTTGATTGTTTTGAGATTGACAATAAATAAAAAAAAAAAAACAATTTAGCTGAAGATTAGAATCTTGAATCATGTCTTCACTTGCTTCGTTACTATGCATCCAGAAACAGTTTGATTATTTGTCAAAGATTAAATTGAGACTCGTTGAATTATTTCATAAAAAGCATGCACATAAGGAATGTTCAGATACCACCAACAAAGTAAGCTCTTGGAAATATATTTCTGAGGTATAGCTGATTAATAAGATCCATGCCATATACAAAATTCTATTCTATAGAATTTCGTTTCAAACTTTAACAACACACCCATCATCTAAAGTACAGTATACATACAAACTTAGCAAAAATAAACTCGGCAACTTTGAATATGAAAATTCTTATTTATATTAAACAAAGCAAAAAAAACACAGTAACATACGTTTGATTATAATAAATATTTCATTTTCATATTTACTGACAGTGGAGTACAAAAATGTCATAACTTTTTAATTTTCATGTTTTCGGACAGAGGAGTACAAAACGTTGTAATGAATTATTTGCTCTCCTAATTGAAGCTGGAATCCACTTTAATTTTAGCTTTTCTTTGATTTGTGTAATAATGATTTTTTTTTTGTAGAATTATAGAAGTACATGTATCTAACATCAAACACACACACACACACACACACACACTCACACAAAATTACTAATATTGCGATGAAAGTCACATGACATCTTTTAAAATTCACAAATGCTTTTCCATATGAAGTATATCCAAAACAAATTGTTACCATGGCAATGAGTAACACTCTAGCAAATAATACATACACAAACATGCAAATTCATGCAGACACACACACACACACACACACAGTTACACATATTTGGTGGCGATTATAACATAAATCTTATTTATAACTTAACAGAATCAGCCTGAAATTTACTGGTAACTATGGTAACTTCAGCTGAAAAATTACAAAACTATCATGAACAGACTGTAAATTTGCTAAAATTCTTGCATCAGAACTTACACACACAAAAAGAAAAATACATAAAAATACATATTAAACTATTTTTCTTAAACAAAGAAAAATTTTTAAAAATGTTTGCTTTGATTAATATCTGCGCAATAAATAAGATTTAATATTTACAACTGTAACTCTGTTATCATTATTCTGTGTGACACTTCTACATTTTGATACAAGCACCCTCTAGATGTCAACACCTAGAAGCATAATTGCAAAAGAATTAGAGGTAAGGGAGATAAATCTACGCTAACTACCAAGAGTTACCATTCTTGAATTCTAAGAACTGGAACACAAAATAATCTACATTAAACTAGAATTTGTGCTGCTACAATGATCTAAATAGTAATACAACTAAATGATATGATGAAATAGTTTATATCTGTGCATTAAATATTATTGTTCTGCCATGTCATAAGTCGGCTATGTTTTCCATTTCTATATTAACTAATAATGAAAATCTTAAAATTCTGAATGATGAAACGTTGCAACAAATAAATCTGTAAATTGTCATGAATACATTACTTCAACATGTTCAAGGAGATGTTTACCTGATAACGTAATGCTGTGGTTCTATTCTAACTACATAACAAATATTCAACTTTAGTTTTGAAAACTGAAGTAATAATATCTTTATAATTTATCGTTGTTTTTTTTTTTTTTACTAACAAAAATCACAATAGCTCACTCGAGGCTTCGACTCAAGTGAGCTAAAACAAATTTCACTGTTTCAACACTATACACAGTATACAGGCAATATTACTGCCATGGACACACATATTACTATTACTTACAAAAAGAGCTTGAACTTTGATATCTAGTTTTAGCTTTGACCTGCATTCGCCTTCTCTTTTTCGGTCACAAATTCTCAGCTGACAATATTTCTCAGCCAATGTTAATATTGCATTAGTTTGTCCAGTTTACTTTCTGTTTATAGTTTCTCTTCGTTTATGTATTTTGAATTTGGAACAGTGTTTTACAAGTTTCATGCCACACTCAACAATTTTTTCAGTTATATGGTGGCAGCCAGTTTTTAATAGTGAAGGAGAGAACCTGGTTACAATGTACCTGGTTACAATGTACCCGGTTACAATGTACCCAGGGTAAGAAACAGAGGACATCCACAGGTTAACTGGCAAACTTTCTCACAACAATTTGTTTATGTAAAAAAAAAAAAATTGCAGGTATCTAATTGCAATTATATTTGCACAGTTGTAAAACTGAAAACCTAAGATTTTAATTTAACACAGACTTATTCAGCTGTTAAACTGATTGCCTGGTGATTTTTGTGTGGGTTTATCTGTGTGAAAATTTGTCAAAACCACAAAAACTAAAACTGAACAACACAAACATTTTTTTCTGTAAAATATTGTAAATTATGTCATGTATGCATGATAAAATCACAAGAATACTTTGAGACAGCTCAGATTCACATTTTTTTAAAAAAAATTCAGGATCTTGTCAATTTCATTCCCAACATCCCTAATCAATTTCATAATAAGACAATATAACTATTTCACTATATTTAACCAATTCCTGCCATGTAACTCATTTTTCAAAGACCATAAATGTAAAAATAAATAAAAAAATAAGTACAAATAATATATGAATAGATATATTTAAAAAACATTAAATGAATAGAAATAAATATTAGATAGAAAAGAATTTTGTTGGGAAAAAAATAATTCAATTTCTTCACATGAAGATGTTATTAATATTTCCTGTACATTATAAGAGTTATCTCCCATTATCCACTTAAAAAAACCCAGACAAACAAACGAAGAACATAGAATGTGAAAACTTTGTATGAGGTGAGATCTGGTATTTGACATTTACGGCAATCTATTTCAAATCAGGGATGCAGGAATTCAATTTCTTGTAAACTCCTAATATCAAAATATAGTATTCCTGGTTTAACTTTGTAGTACTCGAACCATTACATGTTATCATTTCCATATCCTTCCACCCCTTTTAACAAGGAATAGACTAATCCGGCACAGTAAAAAATTCAAATTCTATGTATAATTTTTATATCAATAGAAATGGTGATATCTAAAATTAAGATTTCTACACAGCCCTAGTTAATTTGTATGAGTTATATAATGGGGAATGTAGTGTAGACACATTAATAGATTACATGAATAACTTATCCACCTCATCTCCCCTTGAAAAAAAAATGGACTCTACTGTAGCATGTTACAATCAATTGAACAGACTAGTCCAAGTGTGTCATTTAGGGGTGAGCATGAAATAAAACAGTATAACCTTCACTCCATTTCACACATACCTTTATACTTCTATATATGTATATTATACAGTACCTTCCAAAAATAAATACTGACCCAAATAGTTTTAGCATGGAATGAAAAACATCAAGAGATATCAATTTATGTACATAATCACAGATCAAGACGTTGTCTCGGTCATATAAGTTTTTATAAAATGACTTTTTTTACAATAAGTTTTTAGAGAACAATTGTTATCTGCCATTAAGATATACAATACTGTAAATGGGTTTAATTTTTACAGGTTTTAACTTTCATGTAATCTCTCTCCTAACACTATTGATCGTGGCTTTATTCCTTTTTTTTTTTCGCGATTGAGAGTAGCATAAAATAATATCACGTCCAGCAAATGCGACCTGTAAATATATATTACTTACATTTATCATTCATCAAACCTTATCCGCTGCGTCTTAAATTCAGATTCATCAACATGGTGAATATAACAAATAAAAATACTTAATTTTGGGGTTTGGTAATTACTTTTTGGTCGGTACTGTACAATCAACATTTTTTTTAACACGAGACACAAACATCAATTAGCATTCTAACTAACAGCATGTTTATCAAACACGAACAAGAAACCCCACATGTAAACCTTGGGGCACGTCTACTGAGTCCAGTGTCACGCTTGACGGGTTGAACGGGAATGTGACTGGAAACGAAAACTTTGTGTCCATGAGTAAAGTGTTGTCACTTTCGCCTTGCCTCCCCTTTAACTTCTCCTGTATCTTGCGAATAAAACTAACGGGTACTTTTTCCTCGAATTCATCTACTGGAGTGTATAGATTCAAAATCTTGACAATCTGAAATATCGAAAAAATATTTTAACTCATCGACTCCTCAAAAAACAATGGACTCTTCTTTAAATCAATCAGTTAGACCAGTGCAAATGTGTCTTTAGGGGTGAATGGGTTAGGTTTCATGACAATTAACTCTACACAGAGAAATCCAAAGAGAAAACTGACGTAAGAATAACAAGTTTAAAAGGGATTTTTTATGAATTTTTAGAAATAAGGGCCTATAAAAAATTACTGTATGCCTAGGAATTTTTGCCCCCAATTTTTGTTGGCCCTTTTATGACAGAAGGTATTCACTGTCTTAAATTCGCCTTAAATCACAAGTCTCATGGATGACATGTATATCCGGTCTACAATTATTTCATTTGAAATGTTGCTTTCTTTATAAATTCGCCCTCTCATCTAAGGGCGAAAATTATATGGGGGCGAAAATTTCCAGGTATACAGTGTTTTACAGACTTGTGTCTTGAAAGTCTCCAAGTTACTCTTTCATGAATTATTGTCATGTTTGGAGCCAAAATGTTATTTTTACATAAATTTATGTTATGCTATTGATAGCTCTTCTTTTATCTCAGTAAGTCTACAGCTGAATTTAGGGTGCAGTTTTTAAAACAACAAAAATAAACGATATGTTTTCAATGAAAAGAAAAACATTTTATGACAGAAGCGATAATCAGTAGAATTTTACAAAACTGTAAAAAAAAGCACCAGTCATGTTTAGACATTGGGTTTGTCTTAGACAGGATTCAAACCCCAAACTTTCTACATGGGGCAAAAATTATACAAAAAACAAAAATTAATTAATGTGACCCGATCAACCCAGCTAAACACAGTGGTTTCCTCACAACAAAGCTAAAGGCTAGACCAAAAAGATGGACAGATAGGCAACTGAACTTGTTTATACAAATTTTCATTGATATTGAAATATCCTATTGTCCATCAGCTCATGTAAAATATTTCGTTACAGATTTATGTTCGTTGTTTTTGGTTAACCACGTAAATAACGAAATTAAATACTCAACGAAAAATTTCTGATTTTACAGTTCAGCTATAACATGCTTTGCAATCTGGGTAAACAAATATCAAATTAAGGATCAAATTAACATACCTGTGGTGTAGTTAGTTTTGAGCACATTTCACATATGCTATCTACGTCAGCTACAGATTTGCGTGCTTGTAGTAGTTGGGAGGCTTGGATGACTGGCTCCAGAGTCCCTAGGGCTCCCGATTCCTGAAGTTTATTGTCCCGTAACCACTGCTCAAGGTGACTCAAGTTGTATCTGGAGGTCAAATGGCAAAAGGTCAAATTATCATACAATGGATAGTAAACTTTCAGAATTTATGTACCAGTTAATTGTGGCGACGTGTTTTTGCAACACTGTGACCTCAACAGATTTTGAAGTCCCATAACTCTGGCGGATGTTATAAAATGTTGGCCATAACCAACCTACTCCCAAGGTATCATTGCTATAAATTCTGATCTGCATTGGGTTGAGTCTCGCTCGAACCTAAGCTAATTTTTGTGAGAAAGTTTGCCAGTTTACTTGCTGAAGGACGGTGTTCGTTTCCACGGTAACGAGGATCTCTCCTCCATCATTAAATATGGCCGCCACCACGTGACTGAAATATATTCCAGTGTGGCGTAAAACATGATTCCAAAAAAAAAACAAACAAAAAATTTATAAAAAGCAGCATACCAAATCTGATTAAAATTTGAGGGTTGAACAATGATAACAGGCTAGCAAATAATTCCAACTGTTGGTCATGGCTCAACTCATAACACACTGGATGTAAAACAAAATACCAAATTTGATTTACAATTCGAGGAAAAGAAACTCCAGTTGCATGAGACCAAAATGTTTCAAACAGATAAATAGACAACAGACAGTATGACCAAAAACAATATCATGAATAGGTCCAGATCTTTGATCTCATGTACCCCTGAAACAGAATGGACTCCTCTGTAAATCAATGACTAAGACCAGTCCAAATGTGTCTTTAGGGGGTAAACAGGGTTATCTCATTGGCACAAAAAATGTCTTACCTGATTTGCATACCCTTGGACCAATTACACATGTCTTTTCTCAGAAGTAAGTTGTTAAGTGCACTTGCACATATGAAATGATAAATCTGAAATTAAAAGTAAAAAGATACATGTTTCTGAACACTTGTGAACAGGTAAATTTACACCAAATATGAAGAACAGAAATAATTGATATTCTTGTATTATTCTTCATATTTTGTTTTTTCCATGGTAACACCTTTTGGGTAAGTACAGTGGAACCCACTAATATTAATCCACGTTACATTGAAATATTGCTTTTATTTGAGATGATTTTGACTCCCCGGCCAAATTTCTTTATTCCCATCATAACAGGGTTATTTTGAAGCCCCTGTTTTTTCGAAAGAAAAATTGATTACCCTTGGATTTCAATACTTCCGGGTTTGACTGTACTTCTCTATTCTGGTGGGTACCACATGTAAAATACAGTGGAACCTGTCTTGAAAGACCACCCACTCTGCCACTTAAATGTGGTCACTCAAAAGAGGTTTAATTAATGGAGATATTTAACTGATTGGATGTCAAAATGTGGTCGCAACTCGTCAACCCTTGAAAAACAATGGACTCTTCTATTAATCTGTGACTTAGACCTATCCAAATGTGTCTTTAGGGGTCAATGTGTTAAAGTGATAGGTGGTCCTTCATGACAGGCTCTACTGTATCTTCAATCTGATTGTTTTGTTTTGCTTTACTGTTATGACATAAATCAACAACAACAAAAACAACAACAACAAAATAAAACAAGACAGCACAAGTGATACTAATCCCATCAAAATGGAAATATTGTGTAATACCTGTAGAGCGCTGACAATGATAATTCAATGAAATAAACAAAGGGCATTAACTCTGTAAATAAGGGAGCGCAGGTTACGAAATGCGAAGTAGTTTAAGATAATACCACAGTAAATCTTTGTATCAAGTTTCGTGAAATTCCATTGAGAAATAAACTTGTTAGAGCGCTGACAATAATATTTCAATGAAATGAACAAAGGGCAATAACTCTGTAAATAAGAGAGCGCGGGTTACGAAACAAACATGAACTCATCTGAGATATTACCATAGTAAACCTTTGTATCAAGGTTCGTGAAATTCCGTTGAGAAATAAAATTATAAATAATACATAGGTAAACCTATGGAGAGGGCGAAGGCATTCATCAACAGTTTTACATTTTCAGTTAATCCCTTTGGGGATTCCGTCGTGCTGCCCCCTGCCAAATAAAATATTGAGTGGCTGACTGTTTCCTTGGTGCTAAAACTTAAATAGAATCTTTGTGGTATTTATTAGTCATGAATTAAATGCACAAACATGTTTTTATGCTGTATATTTTTCTCTATCCTAGCCTATCCATCTTTTCGTGCAGTTCACATTACCATAATAATGGAGGGGCTTCGTGATCGGGTTAGATCTACAACCCTAGTCGTTTAGGCCTAGTCTCAGTCTACAAAACGTTTCTTAGTGTGGTAGTTTATTACTTCGTTTGCAATGCGCTTTAAGTAATGACTTTGCATTTCCGACATTTTGTTCATGTCACGCGCAAATTCTCAATGTGAGCAAAATTTTTACCATTAGTAGTACGGGTCCCCGTATGTAGTAGGAATAAAAAATGTGAGCTTCTCTACATATATGAGGGCTTCGCCCTCTATTACAGTGTAACATATGTACGTACACACATACTTACGAGCCTCAACCTATATAACATTCCTTTGCGAGGGGATAATAATGAAATAAATTCTTTACTTAAATTTACCTGTCTAAAAATCTGTTTGATGAGTTCCGGATCAACAGCATGTTGTGACAAAGCTTGACTATATTTATTGAGCTGAAAAAGAAAAAAACCAAAACAAATGAAGGTATGTGAAAATGAAAAAAATAATTATTCACAATTTTTTTAGGAGAACATTAATTCGCTGGCAAGACACTTTCTGGAGAAATTCTGGATAAAAAATAGAGGATTCTGTAAAAACTTGAGGACCGGTCCCTATTTTTATGGGTAGAATAATATATCAAATAAAAATTGTGGTTATCTTGAATTCCAGGTATCTCAAAGTAATAATGGTGGTCCCATGAGTTTTGAGTTAACGAGATTCCAATGTATATATATTTTTAAATATCTTTAAATTCACATTTCGGGGACGTTATTGTTATTTTTTACATTTCCATTAGAAAACCACTCCTAACCATTTATGAAAATAATTTCAAAAAATTTGATGAATTAATGGAATTATTACGTGGATTCCGTAGGAATTCTTAAATTTACCCTGGTGAACAAAGTGATATAAAGGGTGTGCTCGATTCACTGCTAGAGTACTGTTCCGGCAAAGTTTCAGAACATGTTACAATCGAATGTACCAGTTCAGGAAGTAGTTATTTCAAAGATGTCGATAAAATTTACATAATTCACGTTAGTTTATGGCTAAATTGCTTGCCCAGGACAGCGTTCCAGAGCATTTGATTGGTGTTCCACTTGTCTGGATTGTCCTGGACAGTGAAATGAACACACTCAGTGGAGTGACACCACATGACCGGCAACACCTTACCATTTATAAATAGATCAATGTGTTACTCGTTTTCCACGATTGATTAACTAATTAGCTAGAATAGGACTTTGAAAATACAATGAAAGGTCATACGAATATGCATTAAAAGAGTACAGAAGAGTTTATTTCCCCGGAATGTGGCTTTAAATATACAAGAACTTAATGTTAATTTTTTATGTGAAATTCACGATGATTTTTTCATGTCAAACCATAATTGACATTTAAATCAAAAGAAATAAAGATTGACTTTGTAATACTCACAGCTTTCATTAGGGAGTCCAATGACAGCTCCTTGATTTCGTCAGACAGAGAACTACTTGATCGTCCCCTCATGCCAGAGGGTTTACTAGCACTAAGGCCAGCTATTGCTTCATGTTCTAAAACGGCTGGCACTGTGGAAAGAAACAAATGGAAAACTTGTACAATTTCATACAAAATAAGAGTAACCTCCCTTTGTCCATTGTGACACATGAATTCTTGGCAGAGCACTTTTCCAAGGTAGACTTGGCAGTTTAACAAACAAGTCTATGAACCTTATATAAATATCTCTATTTGGTTATGATGCTGGTGTTAGGGAATGGTTACAAAGAAGGAAGTGAGGCACAGAGATCTTTGGAAAAAAAACAACATGCATTAGAGCTAATGATGAACATATACTATCCAGCATTTTTTTTTTAATGTCCCACTCAAGAAACTTTCAATGATATGGAGACATCACAAAATCCCAGTCAAGGGCTTCATATTTTGGCCAATGCTTGGCACTTATGGCCTTTGAACAGTGAGGGTTTTTTAACATGCCGACACCTACTGTGATACTGTCTCACTCGAAGGACAGGAAACCAACCTGCCGCCAGCTGGACTCACGACCCCATGACCAAGAGTCAAGTGGGCTACTGACTCATCCAGGCCAGCTCTACTATACAGAAAACTTCTCACATCCAACCACAGGGGCACGTATCATAGAGGATTTTTAAGGTAAAATTACTGGCTTGTGTGTTCTAGATAGTATAGTAGGCGGAAAGGGATGAAACAGTTTCGCTACCGCCAATTGTCAAATCGGTATTTTGACCATTTTTATTTCTTTCAACATCGCTACCTTTTGTGTTTCTGTTGTAATTTACCTTTAAATTTCATAAATATTCCTACCTTAAGACATGTTTTGCTCTCGGAAACGTAATAAAGTCGTTTTTTAACCACTTTCCTCAAAACGGACATATCCTATGACCGGAAGTTAACAGAACCATTCAGAACTTTTCTTGAGGTACCTCAACGGAAGTGGACAAAATCTGGTAAGTTCAGAAAGGTTAATACTCAGCACCAAATAATTCATAAAGCGGGAATTACAAACTGAAAAAATTGTAAAAATGGAAAATAGCAATTTTATTGCATCTTGGTGAGAATTTATTCAAGAAATTGATACCAAACACTGAAATAACATTATAAAATTTTATATATCACCAAAAACTTAAAACATAGAAAATGAACACCAGAAAAAATAAAAATGGTCAAAATACCGATTTGACAATTGGCGGTAGCGAAACTGTTTCATCCCTTTCCGCCTACTATACTATCTAGAACACACAAGCCAGTAATTTTACCTTAAAAATCCTCTATGAAACGTGCCCCTGTGATCCAACCTGAGGATTAAATCCATGTCACAAGCATGATTACCACTGCACTACTCGGATTTACTCTGCTACATTACCACAGTGAGCAGATCTTATTCTTAATTCTTGTCGTAATATTTAAGTTTCCTCACTTACCGACCATAGGTTGAAGTGTTTCCTCCATCTGTTTAATCATCGTCTGGTAGATCCACACCGCTAGATCACTGAACACCTGTCTGTATTCCGACAAGTCAAAATTACGTAAACAGTGTTCATTCTGACGGGATGTGTTTTCTGACTGGAATGCCTGAGTAGAAAGAAAATGATGAAAAATATTTACTACTGAAGAGCCAACATTACAGTATGAATATCCCTTATCTTGGTCTTCCCAGCCAATCAGATTTCAGGATTAGTCAAAGTTCAGTATAACATGAGTTTGAGACTTATGGTGCCAGGCCCTGAACAAAGCACCATTCTTAGAAGTTGATGGTAACTCCTCAACCCCTGATGTCAAATTTAGACTCACCCAAATCTATAGATAGTACGGTTTAATGTCATAATTCACGAGTGAACAAGTTCATATTGCACGTAAAATTATTATAAAATTTTGATTCTAAATCAAACACCCCTGAAATCTGACAGTGGACTTAACCATTCTTTGAAATGGGCAGGTCCAAATGTGACCTCAGGGGCTGATGACTTAAATAAGTTGTGTATATTATATATGACAAATACAGGGATGTAATTCCGTAATGGTGAAAAATGGAGGGAAATGACTCATATGTAGGGGTTTAATGATGGGGAAATAAAGACTTGTCATTGCACAAAAATTTTGGAAAAAAGAGGAATTCCTCCATGTTCAGAGGAAAATTCTCATCCCTACTTGAAATAGAACTGGATCGAAGATTTACCTTTTCTCCGCTGTACTGTTTCAAGGTGTGTAGAAGTCGACAGGTGTTGGCAAGCCAAAGTGTGACTCTGTCCAGTTCACTGTGGTGTTTCTGTTAGAAAGGAAATGCGATTTATGACATACAATAATGTATAATAATATATTTCCACAAATATACCATAATATGATTTTGAGACAATAATTGCTGAATATATCAGATTCTGATTTTTTTGTAATTAAGTCATATTACAACTTTTAGATAAATATATAAAGAAGTACATTTTAGGACATACAGTGAAACCTAGGGGCCACCCAAGGGACCAGAAAATATTGGCCTTTTGTGCAGGTGACCCTTACACAGGTTCAATTTAGTTGAAGGATGCAGTCGAGGGACTTGAAAAAACTAGCCTTTATAAACAGGTAATCCTTATATAGAGGTGGTTGCTATAGCAGGTTTTACTGTAATGTATTAGTTTATCGAAAGGGATTTTATTTAAAGGATTGCTGAACCAAGTTGTTTTCAAAACATGGTCATTTAAGACAGGTGGTCGTTTGAGACAAGTTCCACTGTACTAAGAAATATCTTCAAGGAAATAAATTAAAGATCTTGTGGCTAATAAGGTTACCATGACTGTTTCCTTGTTTTATCATTGTGGCACATCCCAGCAAGAATTTTACTCTTATACTGAGATATCACCAGCTTCAGGTGAAGTGGCACAAATTTTGACCTCTGCTATGAACTGACACCAATGCAGCAAGGGTACCAATACGTGTAATGCCTGCCCTGACACAGGATTTCGCCTCAACGTCTCATTCAAAGGACCTGTGATTTTCAATTTCTTGTGCTGAAGCTTGGCAAAGGAATGGTCAACACCTTTTCTAACCCTTTAAATCCCAAATATCTGAATGGTATGTTCTTTAGTAATGTATTTGACATGCCCATTATGGACTTTGGCCCAAAGTTTGGGGCAGTGGAAGGGTTCAGGAAGTCTTATCCCAGTATGACCCAATAAAGGAAATCAAACCTGGGACCTCCAGCTTGCGGGAGAGAGGCCTCTAATTGCAAGTGGTCTTTCTGCACAATTAGTGTTGTCCAATTCACATAAGTTGGTGGGAAGGAGTAAACTTTTGATCATGCTACAGACAGTTCTACTGTCAGTTCACATTAGCTGGTGGGAAGGAGTAAACTTTTGATCATCCCACAGAGGGTTCTACTGTCAGTTCACATTAGCTGGTGGGAAGAAGTAAACTTTTGATCATCCCACAGAGGGTTCTACTGTCAGTTCACATTAGCTGGTGGGAAGAAGTAAACTTTTGATCATCCCACAGAGGGTTCTACTGTCAGTTCACATTAGCTGGTGGGAAGGAGTAAACTTTTGATCATCCTACAGAGGGTTCTACTGTCAGTTCACATTAGCTGGTGGGAAGGAGTAAACTTTTGATCATCCTACAGACAGTTCTACTCATTTTTCAGTTATGACAGGTTAGGCCTACAGTAGAAATCCATTTTATTCCCCATTTGATGACAATAAACATGTTGATAAGTAGGAACCATTACGCTGGCAGATGTTATTTTAATGTCGTTATGTCGCTGCAGTACCTAAAATTTGAACTCATCCAGGTCAAGAACGGGTTTGCGAGATTCCACCACGTCAGGTTAATTAGATTTGACTATGGTAGTTAAGGAAAAGACCGTTGATGTTGAGATTTTCAAATGACCTCTAGAGATGTCTTACCTTGACACACTTCTTGATTCCGTTAATTGTGTTGGTTAGCAAAGAACGTACTTTCTCGTCATCGTTAATGTAGTCTGTATGTCTGACACACATAAACAAAACGTAGGCCGGTAACCCCGGTAACAATCCAGATGCAACCTTAGGCTTCAAATCTGAAAGAGTAAAAAAAAAAAAACATCTTTGAATATTTTGTTTTGGCTTGCTTAAATTTGGTTGGTTGTTTTTTGGTTTAGTTTTGGTACCCATTCACCCCTAAAGACATTTTTGGACTGGTCTAAGTCATTGAATTACAAAAGAGTTTGCTTTGTTTTCTACACACTCACCCACAATGAGAAGTTCACAATGAGAAGTTTGACCAGTACTATTTCATACTTGGAAGGGCTTTCTCAAAGGTATGTATTTGTTCATTTTTCATATTTTTGAGTTGTAGACTTCAGAAACATGACTTCTAAAAAGTATTGTCATATACACACAAAATTAACCCTTTCATCCCCGAGTATCTGAATGGTATCCTCTACTCCATTGTTTAAGACAGTCTACTATGGTATGTAGGGTTGAAAGGGTTAAGATGAGGAATCAGGGGGTCTTATCAAAAGCATTTTTCTTCAGATTTTACATTTCTAATTCATTGGTAGTTCTGTAACTTGATGGTCATGGTCCAAGCTTAACCTTATACACACTCATAACCACAATCAGTTATGAACAAGTATTGTTTCATATTATGGGGGAGCATCTCAAAAGTATATATTTTATTCAGATTAGGCCTCTAAATTTCAGTTGTATTTCTGTGACTTTACTACAGAAATTAGTGATTCGCTCCTCTGCACACTCACCCATGATGAGGTTTTTGACAAGCACCGTTTCATCCTCCTTACGATATTCCAGCATGCCCATGTACGACCTCTCTCTATGCTTCACACTGGCCATGTTGTCCACACTGGCTTGTTTGTCCTCCTTCTCTAACTCTGCGGCTATTTCAGCAGCTGTAAACAACAACATTTGATTTGATGGATATAGTACAATTTGATTTTTCGGGAAAATGATTTTCAGTCAATCAAAGAGCAGAGTTTACAAAGATTGGTCAGCCAATTTATGCATTGACTTTATCAGAGACTGATCAAACAATCAGAAAAAAAAACATTCATACAGATGAGTTGGCCAACCAATGCACAGCGCCTGTTTAAAAATCTAATTACCTTCTCCTTCTTTTAAGCGTTTGGCATAAACTTTCAGCATTTTCTTCAGTTTGCGTATTTGGTCATCTTTCTTGTCTTTGCTTTCCCGTAGATCCTGTTGAAGAATGAAAACGTATTTAAAACGTGTTTGAAATGAACATGCAGAGACAGCCACACAGACAGACAGAGAGAGAGAGAGAGAGAGAGAGAGAGAGAGAGAGAGAGAGAGAGAGAGAGAGAGAGAGAGAGAGAGAGAGAGAGAGAGAGAGAGAGAGAGAGAGAGAGAGAGAGAGAGAGAGAGAGACAGACAGACAGACAGACAGAGAGAGAGAGAGAGAGAGACAGACAGACAGACAGACAGAGAGAGACAGAGAGAGACAGAGACAGAGAGAGACAGACAGAGAGAGACAGAGACAGAGAGAGAGAGACAGAGAAAGAGAGAAAGAGACAGACAGAGAGACAGAGAGAGACAGAGAGAGAGAAAGACAAAGAGAGATTTATTTAAATGATGTTTTACGTCACTTTGACAATTTTACAGTTATATGGTGCTTGACAGATTTTAATGACAAAGGGGAATGCCCTATTTACACTGACTCTCAGTCAGTAATCTGACAAACATTTTCACATGAACATCTTAGCTTTCATCAAGGCTCGAACTTGCACTGACTAGAGGCAAAAGAGAGACAATATAGACCCAAGATATTGATACAAAGCCTCAGCCCTTGTCCTAGGGCATTATTATCCAGTTGTTATCTCTCTTTACTTACTAAGTTTTCTGATGTTAGTCTCGTGATCTCGTGTTGCATAGTTGCCTCGATCTTTGCCTCCGGACCAAGTTGTAGATTCTGTGGAATAGAGAAATCGTGTATCAAGGTATTTCAAACTCAATAAAAAATATACATATGTAAATTAACCCTTATTCACCACCTACAGACAGATCGGTAAAATAAAATAACACTTTGTACTAATAATCAATTGATAAATACATACATATATATATATATATATACACTCATTATATTTCTCATCCTGCACCATCTTTCCCCATCACCACATCTGTTCATATGTTTACGCAACTTGACATTGCTCCACAGCCATAGGATATTGTATAAGCAGAAATTTTAGTGAGGATTAAATTTTGGCATTAAATTCATTGCTCATCATAGGTAAGACTCATCTTCCTTTTAATCGTAAAATCAGTAAAATTACTTCTCGCTAAAATTATATACCATATTTTTAGGACAATTTAGTGCTAAATTTGCATCTCGCTAAAATTTCCACTTATAGGCTTTATTATATCTATACAACAACATGGACATAATTTGTCCTTCAAAACAAATTTGTTTTAATAGTGTTATATCCGTTACTATTCCATTTTTAATTCTCCTGCTGGTCACCAGTTTTGAAATAATGGAGCGGAAGACCTGCCACGGGCGGAGACGACGAACCCGAAAATAGACCATCCACATCCTGCAATATCTCAAACATTACATATCTAAACTATGAACATTAATACTTCACCACAAAATGTCCAGATCATCGATATAAATAGGTTTTAACGGTGGCGTCCTGATTTTAATGGTGGAGGAGATAAACCGGTTACATTTACCGTAAAGAGACCACCGGCCTTCCGCAAGTAAACTGGCAAATTTTCTCACAAATATCAGCTTAGGTTCTAGCGGGACTTGAACCTGCGCTGACAGGAAGTGAGAGACTTCATGGTTCAATGCGGGATACTTTATATACTCGGCCATAGAGGCCTATAATCGTTTCAACTATCTATACTGTTTTAAGTTGATAAGATCAGCCTGAATTCTTCAAGTCTCGAGTCAAATTCAAAAACTTATGCCAAAAAAAAACATAAGTCTGAGAATGGTAGGCCTATAATGCTATGCACATGCTATGGGAAGATAACTCCATCCCCTAATTTATACAATCTGTGGGTGTTATTCATTATTTTATCTTGTATAAAGAAGCATTTAGTGAGTATGATTGAAATAATACATGTCCCCCACCTGTGAAACCATTATCAAGTAAATGGTAAACAATTACAAAACTTTAAGCTAAGTCTCAAACAGACTAATGAATGGATCGATACGGACAAAACCTCTAGTCCACACCAGAAACCCATAGTCTTCACCGCAGTCATGGTGTCACCAGTACAGGACTAACAAAGACATATTCATACACAAACATACAAATAACCATGATGAATAAATCACAAATATATTCCTGGTCAATCGAAAACCGTGATTTTTTTTTTTCAAAACAATCCAAACTGGAAATGTCCTAAAATGACCATCCTCAATTTTAATCTGTGTCATTGTGAAGCGTTATACTGTATAATAAATTTGTCATGTTGATTATATTTCTAGAGCTTCTGTATCATGAAATAACACAAATATACTAATCAATACAATCTTTATACTTATGGTGATTCAGAATTTTTTTTATTAGATCTTTGCAAAGTTCAAACAACCAAGATATTCAAATTCCCATAATACTCTAGTTTACATTACACTACTTACATTACATTGCCGTTTATTATTTCAGTTAGTAACAATATACATACGATATATATATATATATATATATATATTTCTTTATTAGTAAATTGCTTCCTTTAAAACATGAACAAGTTGGTAGACTAAAATTTCAAAATGGGTAAAAAAAAAAAAACATTTCATATCAGTTAGTTAATGTATACAGCAGGTTTGTATCAGCAAATATTCTTAAATGCATGACACTGTAAAGTCTAGATTTACATATTTCAAGTTTATATCAGTCTTGTAAGTTCTAGTTTTACATCTTGTGAGTTCTAGTTTAACGTCTTGTGAGTTCTAGTTTTACATCTTGTGAGTTCTAGTTTTACATCTTGTGAGTTCTAGTTTTACATCTTGTAAGTTCTAGTTTTATGTTTTGTGAGTTCTAGTTTTACATCTTGTGAGTTCTAATTTTACATCTAGTGAGTTTTAGTTTTACATCTTGTGAGTTCTAGTTTTACATCTTGTGAGTTCTAGTTTTACATCTTGTAAGTTCTAGTTTTACATTTAGTGAGTTCTAGTTTTACGTCTTGTGAGTTCTAGTTTTACATCTTGTAAGTTCTAATTTTACATCTTGTGAGTTCTAGTTTTACATCTTGTGAGTTCTAGTTTTACATCTTGTGAGTTCTAGTTTTACATTTTGTGAGTTCTTGTTCTACATCTTGTGAGGTCTATTTTTATGTCTTGTGAGTTCCAGTTTTACATCTTGTGAGTTCTAGTTTTACATCTTGTTGAGTTCTAGTTTTACATCTTGTGAGTTCTAGTTTTACGTCTTGTGAGTTCTTGTTCTACATCTTGTGAGTTCTACTTTTACGTCTTGTGAGTTCTTGTTCTACATCTTGTGAGTTCTAGTTTTACATCTTGTGAGTTCCAGTTTTACATCTTGTGAGTTCTAGTTTTACATCTTGTGAGTTCTAGTTTTACATCTTGTGAGTTCTAGTTTTACATCTAGTGAGTTCTAGTTTTATGTCCTGTAAGTTCTACTTTTACTTCTTATAAGTTTTAATTACTGTATATGTCTTGAAAGTTATTGTTTGATGTTCTACATATAATACTTTTGTATATGATTACTCTCTGCCATCTTGGAAAATTTGAAGCATGGGGAATGTTCAGTAAATCATCCATGATACATTGTAAGTAACAGTCCAAAATGAAAATGAAAAATCACAACATTATTGTACCACAAAACTTGTTCTGAATCTTGACGTCCTTTTAAAACTAAGAAAGACACTGCTTATAATAACATACATACATGTACATTTCCCGTAGGTCTGACAGTCTCTCAAGATGTCCTTTTCTACATTTGTCTACAGTATCTATACTATACATTAACTCATTCACCCCTAAAGACACATTTGGACTGATCTAAGTCATTGATTTACAGAAGAGTCTATTGTTTTTTCAGGGGTTGATGAGTTAAACAAATCCAGTCTCTTAAAAAGGGGAGGTAACTATTGTAACTTACAATGGCTACTTGAATACTTGGTATATATAAATAATATTACATTGTGATTACACTTTAAAGATTAACTCTTTCACCCCCTAAAGACACATTTGGACTGGTCCATGTTATTGATTTATGGAAGAGTCCATTGTTTTTCAGGGGGTTGATGAGTAAAATACAAAAAGAAGCAAGTTAACTATATATATATATATATATAATTATTGCATCATCCCTCTAATATTTAGCTCTTTTTAAAGCATTTTATATAAGCAGCACTAAATATATAAATACATGTACTAAGATATTGCAGAGACCAAATATGTAGGATGTTGAATGCTATCTAGTCAAGAGATTAACCAAACCAGAACAAATACAGGTATGTGTAGCAAGCTCAAAAGGGAGGTAACTCTTGTTGATTTAGAAGAAAAACATATCTACATTTCTACTGTCTGGAATCAATGTCAAGAAAATAGAGATATATGTGAAAGTATAGTAGAGCCATATATATGGACGCAATAGATAGATACCAAGTTAACATCTGGTGACCAATCAAATTCATGTATTAAGTCTCATTATCATATGTAATCCATTTGAAAGGCAATGAGTCAAATTGTATATTTTCAATTCAATAAATAAAAGTCTCAATTTTTTACAATCTAAAGTAAAAAGGACAACAAAACAACCAAACCAACACAATTGAACAACTGAACACAACTTAATCCTTTCATCCCTCAGCATTTCCTGTTGACTTGACCCTGGCAACACTTGAGGACTGGTCCATTTTGGACTGTGGGGGATGGAAGGCTTAAGACAAACAAATAAGTATATATTCATCAACAAACTAACAGACTTCATCCGTATGCATGCATACAAACAACCCTCAACTGAACCAAAAGTTGATGGCATTCTCTGTAACACTAACAAAAAACCCATGCAAAATGAGAATTTATAATGAACTTAGCAATGGTCACCTGAAGCACACTGTGTAGGATGGTATAGGACTATGTGAAGTACAATTTCTGTAGTACAGGACAATGTGAAGTACAATTTTTGTAGAATCCATTTAGTAGATAGTTAAGAACACATTAAAAACAACAAAAATACACGAGTAGGGGTAAAAATTAACAGTATGCTAAGTAATTTGTGTATATAGAATATTCCCACCTTTATACACATTACTATGGCTTACATCACAGCTTCAGCTAGGGTCCAGTGGAGATTTAATTAAGTAAGCCCTCGTATTCTAGTCTCATTATGAGCCCAAAGTCACCAAATTTACTCAGTACTAAAAGTCATCTAACTTTTCGTAATTTCAAGATAAAAACACACTAAACTAATGCTGCAACCAGACATTTTTGATATTTATAGAATATAATTATACATGGTGATGACAAGTGTTGCTCAGTTCAAGAAAATCTTCAGAAATAACAAAACAATAATTTGAATACACACTCAAAATTTTTAGTTCCATACTCAACATGTTTTTCAAGTTTTAAGAGAAATTCATAAATTTTAGCCATTTTTTTTTTTTATGTGAAGGAAAAAAAAAAATAACGATGTGATTCCTTGTCGATCTCATCCAGAAGTTTTACAAAGAACTACCGGTACTTGTATATAGTCAAAATAGTAAAATAAAAGTCGAGCTCGAGTATTGAGTAACTTTGGTGACTTATGGTCCGCAGAGACCGTCAGCATCATGTAAAACTGATATGCCGAAATTTACATCTACATACATTTATACAAGATACAATGAAAAAAAAAAACATAATCATGATAGGATAAAACACAGATTTGATTAATTGGTTGTGGCCCTTTGACCCTGTTTAGTTTTCTACAGTGACTACAAAAAAGAAGAAAAAATACAAAAAAAAAAGGTGTGCAACCGATCCCACACAGTGCCTCTTCAACAAAGATATGATACATTTTGATAAATACATGTAGATATAGTGTAAACTCATTAGTACTGGTTAAGTTAGAAATAAACTAGATGAACTTATAATTTACATACTCTTGTAATACTGTTATACTGAAGAAAACAGAAAAAAAATTAAATGTACAACTTTCTATTCATGGCTGCTGATGGTGAGGAAAAGAGGAATCATATCAAAACCTTTTAAATTTTTTTTTTGGGGGGTGGGTGGGACGGGGTGATGTAACCAACATATTAAAAGACATAATTTGTTTGAAAAAAAAATATATTGGCTGTATAATGAGGCCACCCCATTTACAAAATAATTAAATGTGGGTTCCAAAGACAGATGGTCGCCTAGAAGAATTTTTATGAAAAATACTGTTTGATGCAGTGATACGCTGAATTTGATATTTTAAGACAGGTAGCTGTTAATAACAGTAGGTTCTTTAGACAAGGCCTACTGTATTACTTGTTGATATGTCATCTCTTTTAACCCTTACACCCTTAAGTATCTAATGGTTTGTTCTTTTCTATGGTCTTAGACCAGTCTATTATGGATTTTGGGATAGAGAGGGTTACATGTCCATTTAAAATGGAATGGGTTCTTTTAAAATGTACATATCTTTGAAAGTGAATTTGTGCAAAAATGAAAAATATCAAATTATGTAAAAATCATTACCTATATTTAACGTTTTTATAAATTACAAAAAATTGAATGAAATTATAATAATGTGCGATAAAAAGTGGTAAAAATATTATTTTAATAAGGTTATGCTAATAAAAAGTGCAAAAAAAAAAAAAAAAAAAAGATCTGAGAATTATGATTAAAAACTTTTTAAAAAATTTTTTCTTTGACAGACACTCAAAACTTATGTAAATGATGTGCGAAAAAGAAGACTTCAGATCTGCCGAGTCTACGGTAAACTGCCTTCACCAAAGTGAAAATTAATGGTTCCCTATATACCACAAAAAGAATAGGCAAAAAGGGAAAAACCCACAGAATCTTACTACCGAAGTCAGAACATTAAAGTGCAATCAAATATTGCTTTTAAATTTTAGTTTTGTTTGATGTTTTATGCCATTGTGAAAAAATAAAAATTAAAATGGAGAAAACACTGGTCATATGTCAAATAGACACATATCTGGACTGTTTTGAATTAAACATTTATCTTATCCAATGAAATTCCTAGGATTTATCATATGATGCACTAATACATATTCCTAGGATTTATCATGTGATGCACTAATACATATTCCTAGGATTTATCATGTGATGCACATCATGTGATGCACTAATACATGTAAGCAATAAGTTACTATTCTTTTTCAAAATGATGATTATCCATGAATTCAAAACAGTCTAGATTGACTCATAACGTAAAAATTACCCTTGTACAAAAGTAAAACCAGGTCTTACTCCACTAAAAGCCAAATAAAACATATAACCGATGTTGTAGTAAAACTAAGCCATTTTAGGCACTTGCATTAGGCATATATATAGTAGAACTTTGATGAGTTGAAGTTCGAGGGACCACCTAGAAAATTTTGAAACATTGGGACTTCGACTTAAGGATGGCAACTGAACCATACAATTTTAGTTTTACCAGATCTATAAAGTGTATTAGGTATTTTCGTTAGTCAGAATCACCTCCCTTGTCAGCAGATATCGATTGTGATGTCATTTGTTAGAGCGTAAAATGAGAAGAGTTGTGACATCATGTTTATGTGAAAACGATGTTTTATTCTCACGTAAAGATATGACGTCACCATTGATACCTGCTGACATGGGAGATTCATTTACATGAGTTATTTACTTAAGTAAAAAATATATATTTTTTATTTTATCATTATTATTATTATTTTTTTTTTTTTCTTCGCCAAATCAGGTTGTTAATTTAAGCAATAAATAAGGCATAATTCAGTTGCAAAACAGATGTATCTTTAATAGGAATTCATTGTAGGCTTTTAAAAAAAGAATAATATGCAGTAGGCCTAAATCAGAGGAGCGCTTAGCGATGGCATAGTATTATAATGGCATAGTATTATACTATCAATATTTTACATAGCTATAGCCATTTTATTCCTATTAATTTGCTAAAATAATAAACAGCTCAATCTGAATAAATTTGACTACTAATTCATTGACACAAATATATCATTCTTATAAATCATGATTAATTGTCTATACTTTTAAATTGGAAAATGGCAGGACTTTGGAAAAAATGAACAACGCATACCTCTTGAATGACTTTCTGGTGAGCGTCATTTTCACGCTTCAGTTCCTTGATTTCACGCTTTAGTGTTTCCTCTTTCTTTTTAGTATCCTTTTCTGTCTTTTGTAATTGATTTTCTAGGAGTCTGTCAAATATATATTTATATAGATATATATACATAAATTTCAGCAATACAATATAAGAAACAGCAATTGCTTATTCAAGTAAGGTTTGGCACCATGCTAGAATTTGGCACCACATTCAAGACCCCCACCCCCACGCCTTAAATTTTCTTCTGCCACCAATAATCAGATGCCAAATTCAATGCCATTCCATTGTATAGAGATTCATGCCTCAAGTGTGTTGACTTATTTTTCATTTCTGTTGCTGTTGTAATTCGTATTTTCATGTACCTCAATTTTGAGACATATCGCTGTTCCCACCCAGATTTTTACCCTGTAGTGATTAACTTTCATCCTGTGTGGGTCCATGTAAAATATATAAACTATATTTGACCTATAATAATATGCTCGAAATTTAAAGATTATATCATAAAAAACTACACAAAAATTCGTTTTCTTATTCAATTTTTTAGAGATTTATTATTCAGGAAATTATTCCATCGTTATTCAAATTTGTTTTTACAGGGATTGATTTATGTCAGACCTTACATTTTTTGTTTACTTTGTTCAAAGCAAAAATCCCGATCATTTGAACACCTGTGACACCTGATCAAATCCCGTTATACACGTATCTCAAGATCCAGATTACGATGTTTTATTGACACTCTTACTGAAACTGAAGTACAAGATTCTGTCAATTCAGTTTATCGGAAATCGGCAAGCGATACTTTATTATCCACATAGTAAATAAAAACATAGTAAAGAAATTTTTTTATACTTATTCAGAAGTGGAGAGGGACTTATCATTACAATGTACACTTGTTTCTGATTTAATCTGAGATTTATGAACTCCAAAACAAACATTGAGGATTTGTGACTTGTGGAATGTTATTTACTTAAGTAGGCGATTAGATTTTTAAGTCTCTTTTTCTATTCGATGTACTTTTTTTACTACTCTCTTTCACTCATTTTTTTTAGAGCTATAACCACACTTCTGGGTAGTTGGAATTTATTTCTCCCTGATATTGGCCAACAGCATTCTGTCTTAACTCTTTCACCGCCACGGGCGACTATAGTCGACTTACCCATTCACCGCCACGGGCGACTATAGTCGACGAAATACATAAGTTACCTTTCTTGTTTTGAAATTCTTACTGTCAGCAGGTGATAGCGTCATTTCCGTAAAGGAGGGGAATTACCTAAGTGGCAGCCATATTTATTTGATGTTTTAAACGAAATTAATTGAGAAAAAAGATAGATTTTTCTGAGTAATAGCACCAGCCTTTCGCCGAAACAATGGCGACCAGAGTCGGATGTAGGAGGTTCCAGTTAGTGACTAGATGAAATTTACGACACAGACTCGGAAAATGAACCTTGGACGAATGGACTAACGATGAAAATGCAATGTTGAATTGTAAATATGAACAGAATACGCCGATGATGCGCAAGACAGGGAGTGAAACTACATCAGGAACAAACAGGATCATATTATCACTTTAGTTGGGAATTTAGTGATATAAACGACATATGAAATGGAATGGCTAAATGATTTTAGTGCACGGAAAAGTATACTTTAAACACCTGCCATTGGATTATTTCAAGCTATTTTTTCTAGAAGACAAAAAAAATGCAGTGTCATTGTTATAAATGCTGAAATCAACATTTTAAAAACATTTTAGTGAATCATATCCATAGTATTTATCAGTATTTATTTTTATTTTGTGATATATTGAATAAAAGCTGCAATAATGGTGTAAATAAGATTAAAAAATCATCTTTTCTTTTTTTATTTGGGGGATGGGCCAAGGTCACATGACCATCAATCACCCCCGGGTACACAGCAAGACAATTACATAAAATCATTGTTTTAAATCATTAAGAAATACTTTTTTTAGAATCTTTATTTTAGTACATGCATATAATTAAAATACTAAATTGCCTAGCTGTTTTGCAAAGATGGCGGTGAAAGAGTTAAACCCTGTAATATGCCTGAGGGAAAAGTTAGGTCTCCAAGATTCAGATAAAAAAAAAACGTCCTGACAAATTTAGTATTTTTATACATCAATTTAATAGATAAGTATTCATATTATCAATACATGACATAGACAGACCTTTACCTGCCAATTTTAGGGAAATGCCATTGGCGACCCTAATAGGTATTTTTATGTGAATTTGTGTTCATGTGCACAAAGTGGGAATCTCTATTTTAATTTTTTCCCCTCATTTTCATAACGGTCATGGTCTGTTCACCAAAGTGGGAATTTTTTTCATCAAATTGGGGAAAAAAAAAATGTATTTTGCATTGGGAATGGGGCAGAATATCTGCTCCATGGAAATTACAGAAAAGGCCCTGCATAGGCTCCACTGTACCAGTACTTCTCATTGTTATTGCCCTTGGTATTTAGCGAGGAGGAATTTAATTTTATGAAACAAAGATCAACAACTGCGTGATCCCATTATAATCAATACAAACCTTGGTACTAATTGCAAGTTTACATGCACTGTTTAAATTTCTTGAAAACTAATTATTAGGGATATCATACTAAGCACTGATAAAAAAAAAAAACTTGAACACATGGTTAGACTTTAAAAAAGCCTTTACCACAGAACACAAAGCAGTCCTTCTAATCTAAGAACCTCATTTAATTAAACTCATTTAGAAAAAAAAAACCTGGATCAATGGATCAAAAGCAATAGGGAACTTTAGCCCTGATTACCGTTATGATCCTGCATTTATTCACCCCTTCTTGATTTTGTTCCTCATATGTTCTTACTGTTTTCATATTTACCTTCGCAACACATGTAAAGTAAATGGAAATATTTTTACTTTTTAGTTTTTAAATTTATTTTGTAAGAAACCCAAGAGACTCTTAACACATACCACAGTGGGTTATTTAGTTGAACGCCAAATTACTGAAATGATAAGGCAGAGAAAAATGTGCGGACAGACCGGGAATTGATCCCAGGACCTTCAGAACAATTGCAGGGCACTTTTACCCATTGTGCTATCTATATATTACCGAAACCAGAAATAACATTGAGGAAAATTTTTCTAGAATCACGCAACTAGCGATAATAAAAGCAGGATTACAAAATGTATAACAGTAATCCGGGCTAACTCAAAAGTTCCCTATTGCAGTCAGGCTAACTAAATAAACTAGGCTTTTGAACACTCTATAGTGATCAGATGGCCAGATCCAGAACCTGCACAGATCCGAGTGCTAGTGAGATCATGTCCATGCTGACGACAGGAAATTAAAAGTCTGCAGTGCATCCTCTTCTTACAGCAGGCAGCCATGTTAGGGGACGCTACATGATCTGTGAGCAGCAAGAACTTACTTTCACCGACAGGTTTTACGTCGCCTAGAGCAACATCCTGACAGACAAGTATCTTTAAATATTTACACTAGTATAGGGGATATTTACTTTAGCTCCTTTACAGTAACCCCTTGCTAACTTACTGGTGTACTTAATCATACTTACAGACAAAATCTTTAATTAACCTCACTTTGAAATAAAAAAAAAATTCCTGGTTCACTTGCTCAGGAACAATTGCAGTGAGGCTAACCAGGCTATATAACTCTCCTTTACAGTAATTCTTTGCTACCTGCTTACGTACACAAGCATACTTACACATTAATTCCTAAATTAACCTCACTTTGAGAAAGCCTGGTTAAATGGATCAGGAACAATTGCAGTCAGGCTAACCAGGCTATGAACTACCATTCATAATACTTACTCTTCACATATTTCACACATGAGAACATAGGGAGGTTCTTCGGGACACATTGTAGCCTTATCCTCCGTTAAAATCCTTTCGATTCTTAAACCTCTGAGACACTCGTCGCACGTACACATTACATCTCCATCCCATCGGACATTGGAAGACGTATGAATTACATCAGAACACGTTCGTGTGACATTATCTCTAGAATTCAATGAACAGGGAACCTCAAGATTTTCATATTCCTCATCTTCCTGGATTTCATCATCCAGAACCTCATAGTTCTCCACTTCTTCATCGTAAAATCCGGATTCTCTTGTGGAGAATTGTGGGCTACTTTTTCCCCCACGAGAAAATTTGGGGCTGCTTGACCCCACAGAACCATGTTCACTTGTAGAAAAACTAGAACACGATTGTACTCCGATGTCCATGCTAATTTTATTTTGAACATTGGCTGAAATATGTAAATCACTAATTTGTTCACAATTTGTTTCCTCATCAAAAACGTCTGATTGTTCAGCCCCAGATCTATCATCCAACTGATTGTTATCTGACCCTTCTCCATCATCATTATCATCATCATCATCTTCGTCATCATCTTGTTCACAGAATTCTGCGTACTGGTGAATGTCAAGTTGTGAACTACTCAGAGACGTAAATGCCGAACATTCGGAACAAGGACATCCTCTACGATGAGAACGAATATCAAACTCCACTGAACCTTGTTCTTGTACACAACGATCCTTATCCTCACTTTTTGAACAAGTCTGAATGGAGTCTGACTCCGTACTGCTGCTCTCCAATGGATTCATTTGTTTGGAATCATTTGTAGTTCTAATTTTTGTTTTGTTGTTCATGCCATCTTGTGAACAACTATTGCACGAAATTTGATTGGCATCACATGACTGGTTATTATTTATGAACACATCAGGTTTCTCTTTATTTGACGGAGGGTCCTCGATACCAAGTTTGGACAAATCATTGTAGGATTTGTAGCTAGACAGTTGTATAATAAACTCTTCATCTTCTTGCAGTTTCTCTGCGTCAGAGACATCATATGTGCTATTACATTCAGTTGACATCCTCCCCTGAGTAAAATCACTACTACAGACATTGCATTCACTTTCATTACTCCCCGACACTTCTATAGTACTAGTTAGTTCTGATTCCTCTAAAATAACCTCTAGATTTTCAGGACTTTTTGAGACAGTCAATTTTCCTTCATTTTGACTATAATTTTTTAATATGCTGTTATTGTTGTTGCTATGGAGATAGTCTGATTTGACCTCAGGTTCAATGTCTTTCAACTCATCAGAATTCTCAATTTCTGAACCAGAAGTTGAGCCATACAGATTCTCTTTGTCTCCCTCTGAATTTACGGAAATGATGGACCAACTCTCACTTGAGTTTTCGTCACTGTGGTTACTTTGTAAATGATATGTTTCAGATTCATCAAAGTGGTTTCTATGGACATTTTGTAGATTATCTGCACCATTCTCTTGATTAATCTGAATGTACTTCATATCGTTTGTGTGTCCGTGACGCCTAAACTCAGTTACATCGCCATATTTATCCTCTGAATTTTTAGCACTATAATCATTTTCCTCCTTTTTCCTGGATGAAGAAAATAGATTTCCCATTTCACAATTGAACCTTGACCCAACTCCATCTTGAGAATGACCTTCGTTTGACTCCAAGGTCATCTTGGGATATGGTGAGGGAGAATTTGTTATTTCCTTCATATACAGATGTGGCTCCATACAGACCGACATTTGGTTTGGTCACTGTAACAAAAAGAAAATATAAAAAATGCATTTAGTAAAAATAACTCCTACAATAAAATTTCACACTCTATCCCCCCCCACCCCACCACCACCACCAAAATCAAAAAATAATAATGATAATAATAATATTATTATTTTTTTGTAAAGAGACACAAACAGAGACTTTCTCCTTGAAAAAAAAAATGTTTTGTTTGAAAAACACTACTGATAGGTACCAAGGCCTAAGTCATTAAAGCAGATTCCAAAGTCCAATAACTTTGTTAGATATTTGTCGAATGTTGGCTTTAATCAAACACAGTTGAGATATCATTATCATAAAACATGCTACAAAATTTAGTTCAACTCTATGAGAAACTCTAAGTTTAGATTGAGTGAGGCATAAAATTCTATTTATAGAGGAGGAAGCCATTACAAGACTACAATATGGAGATCAATACAGTCAAATGTGTTTATTGAATGTCTGCTGAAAACCACAAGAAAAAATTAGTATATGCTGAAACATAAAGTTGTTTTTTTTTTCATTACTACATCTGGGCACTTATTTTCCATTATTTCCAGTGAGCAGATTTTTCATTCACATTGAAAATATTGACTCAAATTTAAGATTTTCTTCTAAAAAAAAAAAATTCACAAAATACATTGAATATGGCACTGCACTGATATATACTAAAAACTAAATTTTAACTTTTCTTAAGTTTTTTCTTTTCATCATTTTTATTTACAACTGCATGCTATAAATGTTCACACATGTCCCATGTTAATACATACATGTTAATAATCTAAATATTTTTGTCTTAAAATTCTCAAAAGTTAGCTGAGCTTGCCTAAAGGCGGAGTAAATTTTGGTGGCTTTGAGCCTGGTGCTGATAATTAAATGTACATGTATGGGGATTAGAAGGTTTTGATAGGATAACTGTAATCTAAATGGTAACACATTACATCAAATCAGTTCAACAACGAGGATATTAAAAATTCTTAAGTGATTTTAGTCTTTTAGGAGGAAAAAGATATTTAAAATGATATTTAGCCGAATTTTTCATTGTTAACTTAACATGCCAATAAGAAAACAGGAGCCGATCTTAATTCTTACAACAAAAGTTGTTAAAAGCGTGTCAATTTACGGTGGTCATAGCTTTAATTCATTTACCGCCCTACTTAGTACACCTCGTGCGGAACTAATGCCGAACCAGATGAAATGTCAGGTACTACATAAAGGTGATCAAAAATGCACACCTGTGCACCTGAACAGTAATACTAATTGTGAAAACCAAACACGGACAAATTACCTGTATCATTCTTTGTACGCTTAGTAGATTGTGTTTAATTTGACTGAATGTAAAGTGTATTTGCTAATGTGTCAAAAATGCAGCTCAAATGGGCCAAGAATTAGTTTGTTTAATGATACAGTGCTTTTTCTCAAAGTAGTTTTATAGTGGTTTTACATACATGTATGCTTTGCATACATGTATCTACTGATAATACAAATTATTATGCTAGAAAAAAAAGAGGGAGCTGTGACTTGTTTGGAAAACAGGACAGAAAAAAAATAAAAATTGGAAGTACATGTATAAACTTTTTAGAAAGTGCACTTGACATTATAACGTTAACTCTGACTGGTTGTGTAGAGCATGCATTTACATAAATTACAAAATGTACAAACGTATGGTGAAACATGTAATTTGGATTCTGGGAAAATTGCATCATGACATTTCATTTAAAGGTTTTTATCCCAATTATTTTTTTTTAACTCATTCACCCCTAAAGACACATTTGGAAAAGTCTACATCATTGATTTCCGTTCTTTTTTTATGGATTGTGAGTTAATTGATACCCAGATTGATCAATAGTGAGCTCACCACAATAATTTACTTTGTACAATTTTTTTTTTTTTAATTTTTGAGACAGAGAGGAGTGGGAGAAAGAAAAGAGGGTCACCTTCTGTATCCAGAGAGTACAAAAGACAGCATCAGTATTCAACATCTTGCATGTTCATACAACATAAAAACGCACCAACCTAAGCCCTATAATATCCCCTCTATGATAATTTATGGTAATGTAGCCATTATCACAGATAAATTAACTGTCAAACTAGACCAGTGCTGGGACAATAAACAATAAATATTTACATGTAGGACAAGGTACTTCCCTCTTTAACAACAACAAACAACGACTACAACGACTAAACATTGACCGTATTTAGTTTTTTACAATAAATGAGCAGAAAATCTGGACTTATCTATTTCTACGTATAATACATGTATCTTGATTTCAATAGTGTAAATGCAAAACTTAAGGAACAATGTTAGTTGTATTAATACAAAAAGGAATGAATTAACCGACAGCTCTGCGTTATTGTTAAATTTGAATACGTGATTCTGATGTGTGTCGTCTATTGTTACGGCCATTTTACTTCTATTTGTAGGTACGGAATGATTAATCAATTTTTTTTTTTTTTTTTCAAAATGATATATGATTGTCGTAGCTTTTTTATTTCCAATACGACAGTGATATAATGTATGTATACCAGGTTATAGTCCTATACTTTCTAACACAAAACAAGACTTGAATCACAAATTACATACATAACAATTTACGATTTAACCCATCACAAAAAAAAAAAAGACAATACAATTGGATAAGGCATTGAATATGAGGAAGAGTCTATAAATTCTGGGAGATAGGGGGTATTGGAGTTAAATAAAGGAGTTCTTTCACAAATTTTCATGTTTTGGGTCAAATTTTTATTTTTGCAGAAACTTGTGTTTTTCGTTAGAACTTGATGATTTGAACATATCAGTTTTAAAATGAGATGGATAACTTGTATGCCTGTAAAAGTCTTAAAACAAGATAGATATCTTGTACGCCTGTAAATGAACTTCATGCAATCTAACCAATTTACTCATCACTGGTTAATCCTGGAAATTGATTGGAGAAGCTGCAAGAAAAACTTGAAGACTTACAGATAATTCTCAAGTTACGTAAAGCAAACCTCAAGTAACTTTAAAAATAAAAAAAAAATATATAGACCGGCAACTCCTGAATAAGTAAAATTTTTAAAAAATCAATTGAATAAACTCACAGAATTAAGATAAAAATACTTGCAGATTTATATTCTGTGTCCGAGATGGATAAGGGAAAAACCATAAAAAGTCCAAAAGGAAAGAACAACATCCGAAATGACAATTACGCATCGTAGGTACAATGTATGTGAGGGAAAAAAAATGGAGATCCCCTGAGTGCATGCACGATATCGGAAGAAGTGATCATGTAATACTAGTCCATTACAATAGACAGGTAGCAAAAGATCAAAGAATAATTACTTACAAAGGTAAATTAACAGGTAATTCAGGTAACACTTACATTACAAGGAATTCATGGCCTCCAGGTAAAAAAAATCTAGTTCCTGTTAGGCATGATCTTTCATCATTCATAAGATCGACACCTTAAATATTGTACGATACTTGATTGTTTTGTTTAGTGTTTAACTGTTTTACAATTACAGATTTAGACAGAGATACAGACAGGTACAAAATACATCAGGTTTCGTTGAGATAATTATTTAATATGTGCAAGACCCTTGAGATATAACTGTGAGAGAGAGAGATAGACAGAGAGAGAGACAGAAACACAGAGACAGAGAGAGAGAGAGACAGACAGAGACACAGAGACAGACAGACACAGAGAGAGATAGATAGAATGATAAAGGGAGAAAAATATATGAGAGAGACCTTACAATAAGAGAGAGACAGAGTAAGACAGACATAAGAGAAACAGTGATGACAGATAAAGAAATAGAGAGAGAGAGAGAATATTATTTAATAATAAAAAGAAATGTATATGTATTCCATGAAATCCAAAGTAATGAGCCCAACAACAGCCATGCCTTCTTATTCACCATCTGAAGATCAGACTCAACTAGGTCACATGGTTGAGAAACAGTGTACCACCCACAGAATTACATGATCAAAAACAGTGTACCACCCCAAGAATTACATGATCAGAAACAGTGTACCACCCCCAGAATTACATGATCAAAAATAGTGTACCACCCCCAGAATTACATGATCAGAAACAGTGTACCACCCCCAGAATTACATGATCAAAAACAGTGTACCACCCCCAGAATTACATGATCAGAAACAGTGTACCACCCCCAGAATTACATGATCAGAAACAGTGTACCACCCCTAGAATTACATGATTACATGATCAGAAACAGTGTACCACCCCCAGAATTACATGATTACATGATCAGAAACAGTGTACCACCCCCAGAATTACATGATTACATGATCAGAAACAGTGTACCACCCCCAGAATTACATGATTACATGATCAAAAACAGTGTACCACCCCCAGAATTACATGATCAAAAACAGTGTACCACCCCCAGAATTACATGATCAGAAACAGTGTACCACACCCCAGAATTACATGATTACATGATCAAAAACAGTGTACCACCCCCAGAATTACATGATCAGAAACAGTGTACCACCCACAGAATTGCATGATCAGAAAAAGTGTACCACCCCAAGATTTACCTGATCAGTTTTGTTGTATGAGTAAATTCAAACCAATAACATCTCATGTTTATATACAAAGGAAGTTTTTTTAAACGATCATCCTTAAATGCTAACAGAAACATGAACTGATAATAAATAAATATAAATTTGCCCCTCCTTCCAAAATGGGACTCAATCTTAAATCAGTGACACAGCTTAGTCTATTTGTAGTTTTAGGGGTGACAACACCTACCCTGTATATCCCTGTGAGGTGATGATTCCATCTTAGAAAATCTCCAAAATAAGCGATAGTATTATCCAGTAACTGGTGTACAGGTACTATAAACATTAACAATTTATTTTCCAAAACAAATTTTGTTGTTGTGCATTTCAAAAATCAGAATTAATTGAGTCAGACAAATGAGGAATTGACATAATCTTTGCTATATCACACTTGCCGTTCATTTATCCATTATCCATCTCAGTTCGAATTTTTTGTTGAAATCGCACCAAACTTGGAACATACATCAAACATCTCACAATTTATAATATTAGTAGACGGAATCCAAAATTTCTAGGCTTGCAACGTCACTGCCTGTGTAACATTGCGGTAAGAACTACAATGTTCTTCGAAATTGAAACACCAGACCACTTAACCAACTAGCACTTCACTCCAAATTCATCTTGAGCTTTAAAGAACTTTTTGTCTATAACCTGGTGCATTGTATATTAGATCCCTTTTGTGCATGGCTAAAACTCCTTCAACCCTTACAGAAACCTGATATAAACTGATTCCATTAGTATGCAACAAAAGGGAAATCCAATACAAAGAAACGAAAATAATAAAAACATCTGTGAATAGGATTAATATTAAAACTGCTCGACTGATAAAGACAAACAATTAAATCATGAAAAAAAGAGAGAGAAGCTCAATCAGGATAAACTGCAGACATTCATACAACAGAGACACAAACACATAAACAAAACACATACGTATAATGATTATACCCAGAAGTCCAGAATAGCCGACAAGCCATAACAAATGTATGGGTTAAATCTCGATTATTTACAATGCATTTACAATGCATAACGGGATGTACTTATGTGCTAAGTATGTCCTCTGATAGCCATTATGTGAGGTGAAGAATATTATAGGTCTTAGTAAGTAATTCTCCCCTATCCTAATATACCGACTAATCCGTCTCGATATTGGACTACGCTTTTAATGTATATGTTGTAATAGGCAAGAAATGCCGGCCGGCTTCTGTGATTGTTCACTGTATCAAATATAATGCCCGTGGAAAATACTGGTGTCTTGGAAAAAAAAAAGGAATGAAGCAGAAAAAATCAAAAACATGAATTCAAATATGATATACATAAATATAAATTGCTGTTGCTATGGCAAAGGAAGCTATTTAGATTTAGGCATCACATTTCAGTTTATCTCTGAGTGTGTGTGTGTGTAATATATATATATATATATATATATATATATATATATATATATATCTATATTTATGTGTGTGTGTGTGTGTGTGTGTGTGTGTACGTATAGGGGCCACCCAAGAAAATATTGGCCTTTATATGCAGGTGACCCTTATTAACAGGTAAATTTAGTTGAATTATGCGGTCATGGTACTTTTCAAAACTGGCCTTTATAGACAGGCAATCCTTATATAGAGGTGGCCGCTATGGCAGGTTTTACTGAATATATCAAAATTTTGTGGGATTAAAATTTTGTTGTTTTAAAAATAAAACAAATTCATTGACATTTAATTTTGTTGAAATTACAAAACATGTTTGTAAAATAACCTATTACTATTGCAAAGTGTAATTTATGCAAAAAATTGTCATCATAGTTTAAATTTTGTTGATATATGAAATCGACAAAATAAACAAAATTAAAAGTGCAAACGAAATTTTCTGATTCTACAGTATGTAAATATGTATGTACATGTATACATACACAAACAAGCCTTACATTGTATATAGTTTTGAACATACTCATATACAGGTACTGGTATACCCATGCACATATACATGCTTAAACAGACAATCGTTTGAATCATGTTTTTCGCCACATTCAACAATTTCTAAGTTATATGGTGGCAGCCAGTCTTAAGTAGTCGAGGAGAGAACCTGTATACAATGTTATCCGGGCAGAGAACAACGGCCTTCTTAAAATAAACTGGCAATATCTCTCACAAAATCAGATAAGATTCCAGCGGCACTCCAACCTGCACTGACTGGAGGTCAGAGATTTCATGGTTTTAAGCGTGATGCTCCAACGCATGGTGGCCCAAGCTTGCACACAAACATATATATATATCTACACATAAATAGCACACATGTGTATTTACACAAGTATACACATACAGACACACAATTATACAATGTATAGCATAACAAGGTCAAAATGTTACAGCATAAAAAATTTTAAGATAAATTCTACTTTCTAGTCTAATTCAGAATCTTACTTGATATACCTTACATGTTTTCCAGTTACAAAAGAGTTCCAATTTTAAGAAGCAACTGTGTATTTCTTTCCTAGTAACTCCCACAATGGCTATAGTAGAAATGTAAACTTGGACTTTTTAGATTTAGCGTGCAAGGGATGACAGACAAGACCACATGGGAAAGATGATTTGATTGACAGGTGTTAATATGAAAGTGACGAGGTGACTTGTCACTGGGACATTTTAATTACCTCCTACGAAGGCTCAGTCTGGTACTTGCAAGATGTACATGTACTGTATGTACTAACCGCCATAAAAATAATACATAGTAACAGTCCATATTCATAGGGATCATTCATTATTTTGACCAAAACCTTTCAAAAAGATTTGAAGAAAACTGCACTTATTTGATTTATCCATCCTTTAAAGTCAGTGTTAGACTGAACTGTGATATTTTATTGGTGTGAGGCAGAGCAGAGTCAATTATTGAATTTTGGGGGGTAGATAAGCTAAAGCGGAGAGATATCTGTTTATTAAATCATGTTAATTAACATGACTAAGATGTAATTCCTCTTTTTTTTCATTTTTTTTTTTCTTTTAAACAAGTCTGAATTTTTTAAGGATGACAGAGAGAAATAAGTAAGACCAGAAATAATGAGACTATAAGGATGGTTGAAATATTAAATTACCTCCCTCGAATAGGTCATGGTGTTCCTTGATACACCTCCCTCCATATACATGTACCTACATGTATATATGTGTGTGTGATTGTGTGTGTGTGTGTGTGTGTGTGTGTGTGTATGTGCGTACACTGTAGAATCAGAAAATTTCATGGGGTTAAAACTTGACATTAAATTCCATTGAATAAATGCATAGGTTTGTACAGGAAGTATTACTAGGTATAAAAATTATATAAAATATAATATCTTACAAGATTCTGTCATGGTTTTAATTCTGTTAATAAATGAAAACAACAATGAAATTAAAACCATAACGAAATTTTATTCTACAGAATATATATATATATATATATATATATATATATATATATATATACACACAGTTGATTCCGCTTAATTGCATTCATGATAATTACATATTCCTGTTAGTTGCATAAGAATTCAAAACACAAAACCATTTCCTATCTCTTATATATTAAATACTCTTTTTAATTGCATAGGTTAAACCCAGACTTCCTGTTAATTGCATAAAATATTCCCAAAAATGGGGGGAAATGTACTGATTACGGTAAAACGTATGTGTGGACATACTATTTTCATAAAAATGAGAACATGCCAAACTAAGTTTTATGAAAATTTTGCTTTTATGATATTATTTTACCCTAATGCATAATGAGATTCCATTACTAGTGTACCTACATGTAGGATGCTAATAATTGTATTATACATATGATTGAAAAGACTAATTAATTGCATAGTCCTGTTATTTGCATAATTTTCTCCAACATTTTGGCTATGCAACTGATGCAATTAAGAGGAATCCACTGTATGTTTGTATATATATATATATATATATCACGGAAGAATATTTATTGACAACTGATAATATTAATAATTCAGGGTAGCTCAGTAGTTACAAGCATTCTGAGAGTATTGATCACTCAATACACGTCCCCTACCTGTGAAAACATTATATTCAGTGAAAGGTGAACACTTTCAAAACTTTAACCAAAATACCTTAATCAGAGTGAACTGATGGACAGCTCAATAGCAGATAAATGGACACTGCAGACAAAAATCGTTAGTACCCTCATCCCAAGCATCTCAGAAGGTAAAGACAAATTAAACCAAGGCCTCCTTCAGACAAGTGGTTTGCTCAGCATCATGGCGTTAAAGCTAAAACAATGATATCTCTGATCTCTAGACATTGTGTAACTTGAAGTTTCAGTTTATCAATTTTCCATGTTCACAATGTTACAAGTTATCTATGATAACATTGTCAGTTTTACCAGCAGGGGGTTCAAGGGCTCTTTCCTGGTTACTATGTGATGCCTGAATTGATTGCAATTTTATGTCTGGACTGATGGAACATTTGTTGTTCCTAAATTACACCTACATTCATTAAAAGTCAGATCATAAACCGCAAATGTCTGACATTTCCATATCTATGTCACATTGGTGTCTGACTGACAGGTCATCAATGTCAGAAGTCCCTACACTTTGTATATTGCTACATGTTTGTGTGTATATATTTACTAACGCATGTTAATTACACAACAGAATCAAATATCTTGCTTCATTTATTAAGCAGAGGCTCATGATGACCGGAACATTTTTTTACCTAATATACATGTACCATATCCTTCTGTACCAAATGTAGACCTATGATATTTGATTTATTTGTTTGTTTGTTTTTTTGTTTTGTTTTTTTTTGCTTTTTTTTTTGGGGGGGGATGGAGGGAGTGGATGCATACTATTTTTGAAACTGAACTCACTAAAAATAATACTACATGTAAATGTGAGCTAAGATCTCACTTGATACTAGATGTGAGCTAAGATCTCACTTGATACTAGATGTGAGCTAAGATCTCACTTGATACTAGATGTGAGCTAAGATCTCACTTGATACTAGATGTGAGCTAAGATCTCACTTGATACTAGATGTGAGCTAAGATCTCACTTGATACTAGATGTGAGCTAAGATCTCACTTGATACTAGATGTGAGCTAAGATCTTACTTGATACTAGATGTGAGCTAAGATCTCACTTGATACTAGATATAAGCCTAGATCTCATTTGATGCTACATGTAAATGTGACCTTAGATCTTATTTGATGCTAAATGTGAGCTAAAATCTCACTTGATGCTAAATGTGACCTCAGATCTCACTTGATGCTAAATGTGAGCTAAGATCTCACTTGAAACTAAACATGAACTCAGATCTCACTTGATACTAGATATGAGCTCAGTTCTCATCAAGAAAACATATACACAAGATATCTGTAGAGAGCTAAATAAGTCGTCTTTTCCTGATCACAATTTTGCATCAAAGTATGTCTGCAATAAACACTTGCTAATCAAATATTTCACCCACAGGCCATAATTGACTGATCTGATACAACAGAAAAGAACATACCATTTAGTTACTCAGGGATGACAGGGTTTACACAGATACCACCTGCACTTTATTGATTCACACATCTAGCTAATATGGAGCCACATTGTTTGAGAAACACTGGAAAATTATCGGAATGTAGTTCTGTTGTTTATAGAGAAACATGTTGACAGGAAAGAGGTGATCATGATCTCGTTAGTTTCTGGTATAACAAATTGAAGACAGGTGATTAAGGTGTTATCATAGACAAATACAAAGCTTCCTGTATATATGAAAAACCTGTCGGTTGTCATAGGTGAGAATTCTGAAAATCTTGTATCTACAACGTCAGTGATGTTCAAACATCCTGTCGGGTGTACTGTCTCTCGGTTCCGTAGATTAGTGCAGTACGGTAACCCACAAAAGATGTTTGTGTGCACTGTGGTTTTGACAACGGTGAAGTTTACACTTGAAAGTAAAGATCCATTTCACACCTAAGAAACTGGTATCATGTTGATAGTATATCAGTGATTTTTTTTTGATTTTTTTTTTGTCCAAGATATAATCTACACCTAAAACTTTCATTAATACTTGCTTCGGAGGAATACCCCATATACAACATGTACAATGGCCAGCCATAATTAGCAAGCAGCTGGACTTGCCTGTGGGAACGTACCGAACAGTGGACTGTCAAAGAAGACATCCCGACACACTGCTAAACATATAGATTGGACATACACTACAGAAGCAAGCCTCCAGTACAACATGGTGAGACCCGAGGTGGATTTTGCAATGGAAGAATTTGGAATTTTTTGAAATTTGAATTATGTTTGACGCCACACGCAACAATTTTTCAGTTATATGGTGGTGGCCAGTTTATAATGGTGGAGGAGAGAACCGACAATGTACCAGGGAAGAGACCACCCAGCTTCCGCAAGTATGCAATGAAAGAGGAAAAGAGAAAACCTTGTGCAGAAACTTAGCGACAGAGTCCATAAATTGGAGATGACGTGGGGAGATAGAGTAAATGGCCCAGGACTGATTTGCCAGGAGAGTTGTTAATGATGTCTGTCCTGCCTGGGACCATAGGCAGTGGTGACACCATCTACTCTCTCATGTCGTATATGAATCCCTATCAAAAGCCCTGAGATCATGATTTTAGAAATATATGTACATATTTATATATACATGTAAAAAAAACATTTAAATGCAAGTTATCCTTAGTGTATAAAAATGTACATGTATGATATGAAAAAATTAGATCCACCTCCCAGTAAATATTCTTCTGAAATCAGAAGAACATTTATTTCATTTAAAAGGAAATACATCAACGATATATACAAACCTTACATTCTGATTGTAATCAAGTATTTAAAGTTCAGATGAGAAAACCACTAAAAACTGCAATTAATGGCAATTTAGGGGTTCGGCAAATTGATCTTATCTACGATCGTGATTGTTCGACTGTGACTCGAGTATAGATGATGTCAAATTCCTGACCTGCCAAATCTAGGTGACATGACAAAAAGGTATTAGGATAATTTACCTGTTTGTAAATCCAGACACAATTTTTAGAGAATTATATATCTTGACTTCACTTTTTTTTTTATAGATATATCATTTGTATACATTGTATAGTTATGAACCATTAAAGAATTTTTTTCTTCCGCAATATTTACTGAAGTATATCGGTGAGCATTCTGAAAGTACAAATGAATCAATGCATGTCCCCCCCTACTTGTGAAACCATTAAATGAATGGTGAGTAATTACAAATCTTTAAGTAATAGACCCTTTAGCAGTAACTGTGGTCCTGTGACTTTGCCAGTCTTCCGGTTGGCAAAATGATAGAGATACCTGCAAATCGTAGAATTCATTATAGTAACTGATTGTTTCTTGACGTCATTTTTTGGGAATCTGCTAAAGGGTCTATACCCTAAAGGGGCGTTAGCCGTGGTTTTTTGTTTTTTTTTCTTTAATATTTCCTTTTTTTACAATTTAAGACTGATAAATACTGATATATACAATAACAAAAAAGAGATACACACAGGCAAAAAAATTCTTCAATTCCTATATACATGTTTTGTGAAAATTGCTTGAGAGATCCAGTTTGGTAATTATTCACTTGCAATTGATTAATTCAATCTTACAATTTGTATAAGCATACCACATTGGACCTGATCTTATTTTCAAAATATATAGGAATACAGCGTGTGTAAGTCCTTTTATGCCCATGTATGGCTCTTATTTGTAACTCATTTGTTGTACGTCAAGCACAAGAAGTAAAAGTAGAAAAAATTGAAATAATTTTGGGGGGTAAACTAAAAACCATAGCTAATGCTCCCTTAAACAGACATTGGGGCCCAAGTTACATTTTCCAAAATATGTTAATATGAGTCCCAGGCCCGTACTGTCTACAGAAGTCCTGTTTTGGGAATAGGGCCTGGGCCTTTTGATTTTTAGAATTTTTAACAACATAATTTCTTGAAATTGGGAAATTTAAAAATACACAAAACTGATTTCAAAATACAAGAATCTCTTTAAGTTCAATGTCATTATACCCTCAATTTTCACTAGGAATTTTCACTGCAAATTGGGAAAAAATACATTTTTTTGGCATTGGGAATGGGGCCTTATCCCCACATCCAACCCTCCACCATGGGGTGGAAAATCCCTGAAGAAGTTTAAAATGTTGAGAAGTTTCCCCCAAGTATCTCAGGTGTTTTTCAATACCTTACTCTTATACATTGTAACAAGCTGTCTAATGCCCAGTGCGAGGCAGTTACAGGAAGTCCTATGACTGTAAATGTACCTGTGTCTGTATGAAATGTTCCAATTCTGACATTGTTGGGTTCAAACTCTGAAATCTTCCAAATTTTTCTATTTTTGTTTGTTTGTTTCACGGAATACATTTTCAGTCATACGGTTACAATGCACAAGACCTGGGAAGCGACCACCGTGCTTCGCATGTGAACCAGCAAAACTCCTCACATAATTAGCTGAGGTTCCAGGGAGACTTGAACCTGCGCTGACTAGAGACTTAAAATGTGATGTTCTAACCACCCAGCCACAAAGCACCCCCCCCCCCCCCATTTCTGAATTTGTGAAATACATGTATAACATTTTGCAGGTACATACATGTATGTGATGAGTATACAACAGATATGTGATTGAGAGTTAGGCCAAAATAAGATACCAAGTAGATACATAATATATAAGGTATGTGAGATTACACATGTATCAAAATAAGATACCAAGTAGATACATAATATATAAGGTATGTGAGATTACACATGTATCAGGGGCTTATATTCATAGAATTCAATATTGATAATAAAGCATAGAAAACAAAAAACGTGTTACACGTAGATCTATTATCAGATTACAAAGATATAAAACAGTATTGAAAATTCTGACCTCAACATTGTATATCTACATGTATATTGTACAGGTAAACAGACTGTAGGTAAGTATATGGTGATTAAAACCTCGCAATGCTACATGATTAATTTATATACACTTTGATATTCCAAACAAAAATTGATTTTTATTTTCAAATCATGTTACACTGACGCAACCGAAAAATCAGGTTTCACTGCCCCATGTGATAATTTTGGATTTTTTTTTTTTTGTGCATTTTTATGATAAGGAAATGGGTTCAACTCTTTTATGCCTTACTGACATACATGTAAGATGGGATGAGGAAGGGTACAGGAAGTAAATTAGGGAGGAGGCAGACTGTTTTCTCCTGCGAAGAGAGGAGATATGGGGGGGACACTGCTCTAATAAATATATACCTAAATGATACAAGATGTGAGGGGCATGCTATTTTTTTTTTTTTTTGTCCTGGTGATAGATCATATCGCTTGGAACATAATGAATATGAATGCATGTAATAGTATTCTGTAATAACTTGTTATACATGTTATGTTTGACGATACTGTTCCCATTCCGTACCATTTTCATGGAAAATCACTTTATGAGTTTGCTCAGCCACCCAATAGACCACATAAGAGCATTTACAGTTCATGTCTGCTGTGATATAATGGATCAACTCTCTACTTTCACTTTTGATGGACACAATACTATGAAACCTGTATTGAAAGACCACTAATTTACCACTGAAATGTGGTCTCTTCAGACAGATGATCTAAGCAAGTGGTTATGACAATGTGGGCTCCCAAGACAGGTGGTATTTTATGATAGTGGTCACCCAAGACAGGTGGTATTTTAAGATGGTGGTCTCCCAAGAAAGGTGGTATTTTATAATGGTGGTATCCCAAGACAGGTGGTATTTTATGATGGTGGGCTCCCAAGACAAGTGGTATTTTATGTTGGTATCCCAAGACAGGTGGTATTTTATGATGGTGGTCTCCCAAGACAGGTGGTATTTTATGATGGTGGTCTCCCAAGACAGGTGGTATTTTAAGAGGGTGGTCTACCAAGACTGGTGGTATTTTATGATAGTGGTCTCCCAATACAGGTGGTATTTCATGATGGTAATCTCCCAAGACAGGTGGTCTTTTACGACGGTGGTCTCCAAAGACAGGTGGTATTTTATGACAGTGACTCTCAAGACAGGATCCACTGTACTTAAACAATTCAAGTAATAAGATAATGATCATTGCCAAATGGGGGGGGGGTCTGACCCATTTGAGATTTGAACCCGAAACCATCTGCTTGTGAGACCAATGGTTACGATTATTGGCATTCTTATACAGTAAAACCTTACACGGTACAAACATTGTCGCAACGTTTATAACTTGTCCCAATACAAAACATATCATACATGTATATGCATGCAGTCCAGACAGTTTCAACTTCCTTAATTGATTATTATAACTAGCAATGATATACAAATTATGACTCAATGTTACCCGCTGTACGAGTTCTTTTATTCTACATGGTACGTACTCTTTAATAAACGACTCCCGATGATATAAAATTACAATCGGATTTCAAAAGAATTTGTACACGTACATTCTAAATATTGGTAAAAACTGTCTCGGCGAAGAAAATATTTCAAGGACGTTTTGTTACAAGTCTGTTACTGAATATGTCAGAGATTTTCCACACACTTTTGAGAATGGGGCCCGGGTCTTTTGAATTTTAGCAACATTTTAATGATACTGGAAAATTGAAAAAATACACAAAACCGTTTCAAAACACACAAATCTTGTCATTTGACTTCAAGTTGGAAATTATGACTGCTGATATGGAAAATATATTTTGATCCCATAATTTTGGTTTTACACCACATTCAACAAATTTTTCAGTCATATAGTGGCGATCGGTTTTTAGTGGTGGAGGAAAGAACCTGGTTACAATGTACCCAGAAAGAGACCACAGAACTTCCGCAAGTAAACTTTCTCACGGAAATCAGTTTAGGTTCCGGTAGGGCTCGAATCCATGCTGACTTAAGAAGTGAGAGAATTCATGGTTTAAAACGCGATGCTCTAACCACTCGGCCAATAGAAGCCCTTATACAGAGTATTTGAGAGACTAAACACCATTTTAGTATCATACATTTGTGTATAAGGGCCATCATAAAAAAATTGTCTGCTTGATGTGGCCTGAATAGTGTTAGAAGTGGGTTGGTTGTTAGGCAAATTAAAAAAAAAAAATATGTCATGTAAATCTTCAATTTCTATATGAAAATTAGACAAAGGTTCAGATTGTTTGATAAGAACTGAATTCAGCTGTGGATAAAACTGCATAATGTGGCATGGTTTTAGGATGGATGGTTGTATTGACTTGATGTTTCACGTCCCACTCAAGAATCTTTCACTAATATGGAGATGTCACCAAATGCTGGTGAAGGGCTTCAAATTTTGACCTATGCTTGGCACTTACAGCCACTGGCTGGACTCGAACTCACGATCAAGAGTCAAGCATGCTACCGACTGAGCCATGCCGGCTCCCTTGATTTTAGGTAGGACATTGTAATTAATTCATTTACCCCAAAAACACATTTTGACTAGTCTAGGTCACCGATTTACAGTAAAGTAAACAAATCTACCAAATTGTGGCACATACCGGTAAAATATATACCAGTACATGTATTTATAGTGTGTGTATGTCTATAGATACATGTACAGAAAAACCTGCTTTAGGGAACACCTGTGTATAAAGACCACCTGGTCATAAAGACTTTTTTGCTGTTCCCAATAGTACCATTTGTGTACAAATCAACCTTTACATAAAGACCACCTCCCTATAAAGACTGGTTTTCCTGTACCCCTAAGGGGGTCTTTATATACAAGTTTCACTGTAGATAAAAAAAAAATATCTCATAAGTTATGGCACACATCATAACATAACATTTGGCCATTAAATCATCAAGTATAGTCATTTACTTGTAAATGTCACGTAAATCTGTTTGTAATATACAGTCTATAAAAACAAATGAAATAAATCGCTTGATTGACTTGAAAAAAAAAATGAATCAATTTTCCCACACAAAATTTACGACCATTGTAAATTTCGCCTTGAAATGAAATGTACCCAAAGTACATGTACATGTATATACATCAACTTGGTGGGTTATTTTTCATGTTGTGTTGAAGGTTGAAGATGTCCTTGATATTTTTCCCTTTGTTGTTTACTCTTGTTTTACAACACCTCGAATGTTTCACTTGTATGGAAATGCCACCAGCTGTGTGTTAAGAGACATAAATTTTAACCTGTGCTAAGGACTGAGGTTAACAAAATGTCAGGTGCCACAACTACAGTGACATAGTACCTCGTCCAAAAGACGTGCAAGTAAACTCGCAAACTTCCTCACATAATCAGCTCAAGCTCCACAGCGGAGCTCTGACCAGTGCTGACAGATTCTAGTAATTTTGTCATCAAGTAACGTTGGCACAGAGTAATTTTGGCACTTTTACAAGTAACTTTGGCACTTATCTTTTCGGCTTCTGGTATTTTTGGCACATTAAAAGATAATATTGATTAAGATAAATCAATTAATATTTTATAATAAATTTAATTTTTGAAAATCAAGTTTTGACACATTTTTGGAAGTGCCAAAAATACTTGCTTAGAGGTGCCGAAATTACTCGGTGCTGAAGTTAGCTGATAATGCGCTGACAAGTGGTGCGAGAATTTTTCACTGAAAGTGAAATGCTCTAAGCGCATGGTCCCCCGACTCAAAATTAAAGTCCTAAACTGTGACATCTTGAAACTGTAGTCAACATAGGTTCGAGACAAATGCTAAACCTGAAGTGTATTTTAACGGGAAGTTTTCGAATTTCCATGCAGATAGTGGGTGGACTTTTCTGTGTACCCCGACACAAGGTTTTCCCCTCTTCAATTAAAAGCTGCTAGCTTCCACCACATAGCCGATAAAATTGTTGAGTGAGATGTAACACCCCAACAAAACAGGAAAACTTCACTTCACAGATACAATTCAACCCTGTCATCCTTAAGTATCTACAATGGTATACTCTTGTCTGTTATAATGGACCAGTCTATTGTGGCCTATGGGGATGAAAGGGTTAATGGATGTAAGACATTACAGCGCTCTACAATGCGACCAAATCACTCGCAAATGCGACCATTTTTTAGATTTTGGCGAGTGTTTATCCTCATTCAGTCGCCACATTGCGACCAGTTTTTCCCCGAACCGGAAATCAAAAGTTTGTCCGTTCTCACTGTGAAATTACAATATCGAAATCATGGTCTGTTATGCGCTTTACAACAACAAATTTGGTAAACTAGAGCATCTAACTCACGTGGATTACTGTATAAAAACACGTTGTATTGCTCTCATTTTTTCGACTTGAAATTTTCCTAACAGCACACGATGACATTTTCTTCTCTCGGTCGATTTCAACAGAAGCATCATTAGACACTACTAAGTTTAAACGATCTTGGTTAAAGGAGTTATGGCTAGTGTTCGACTAGGCCGAACTTTCTGCCCCGATTTCGATTTTAATTTAAGCGATTTTTAATTGGTAAAATCGGGGCAGAAAGTTCGGACTAGTGTTCGACAAGGAGGGCAGGCAGACCACAGCCTAATTCCTTTGGGGATTCTATCGTGGCCGTTTTTATCGTGGGGCAACACAATAAAACCGCCGCGACAGAATCCCCAAAGGGATTAACCACAGTCGGAACTGGAAATTTTATCTGTAAATTAAAATCGAGAGTCAAACACCCGAATGTCGGACAAACACCTATAAATTAAAGAACTTCATAGTCTTTTGTCTGACGATCAAGTTATTGGTGTTGGACTCTAGATTTTAACTTACAGGCAACATTTCAATTCTAGTGGGCAGTCTCTGTTTTGTAAATTCTGTCGAAAAGAAACTGGCGCTAAATATTTAAAAACAAAGTTTAAGGTTGCCTCAATATTAGAGCAACAAATATGAAAAATATAGGCATATAAACACTACTGGATTGATAAAAAATGCACAAAAAGGTCAACATGCAGTTAATAACATTGTTTTAAATGGATTGAAACAATAAACTGTTACATAAACTTAGAAAATTAATATTTTATTTCATTTCTATATTTTCATCCAGTGGATTTTTTAAGAACACATGAACACACACACACACACACACACACACACACATATATATATATATATATATATATATATATATATATATATATATATATATATATATATATATATTGGCGAGTAAAAGTTCCTGGCTGGCTAGTAAAATTTCTGGTTCACTGGCCAAATGAAGAGTGAATTTTTTTAGTGTTGTAGAGCCCTGCATTACACAACCATGACTTTGTTCTTTTATAGGTAATACCGTGAAATGTTCTGAGTTCACAGAAAGGTGAACTGAAAATTCATCAATTCAAGCGTCCACCCCTGAATCCAATTAAAGCTATATATAGCTTTACGACAAAAATTTTCTTACATCATAATTCTACCTTTAGAGGTGGACATGAGAGTTGAATTTCAGGGCATTGTACTACACACGTATTAAAAACACCCACATTCTGTCTTCTCAGTTCTCGATCTAACCCCACCCTACCCCCAAAATACAAACAAATATCTAAATTTAAACAACACATCACTCCCAAAATATGCATCAAATTGTACACTTTGTAGTGTCATATTTATCAACTACCCTTTTTCTTTAGAAATACAATGTATGTCTGACTTAAAATCTTCTTTTATCATTACGTATTAGTCTGTCACAAAAGAGAGGGACAAACTTCCTGTATTAGTATTAAACACTCGGCCTTACCTCTAGTTTTTAAATGGAGAGCCGTAGCATGCACACTTTTGTCAAAAAGTTGCTACATGTAGATCTCACAGTTGAATCATTTAAATGTAATCCATTTCAAATCAGATATATATCGTCAGTTTCTCGGTTTTGTTTTATTTGTTTGTTCGTTAAGAATGAAACAAATAAATGAAAATAGTAATCCAAACTGATGTTGAACATTTCATGTTTTACTGAACACTAAAGTGAGACACCTGAACAAATTTCCCAGGTATGACAATGATCAGGATACAGGTGTAACACACACATCAAAGAAAGGATTTCCACCAGGTAAAAATATAAATATAAAATAGTTGTCCCATTTCACAGAGATGCAACAGAGCACAAACAACACGGCACACACAACTGAAGCTTAAAAAGGTACCGTAACAATTCACAATCTGCCGTGCGCTAACATTCACACTTGTTGATTGTAATGATGTTCTATTTTTAGATCCATGCGATGACTGTCACAGTTACATGAAGTTGTCCGTTTCGGCTTGATGTACAATACTGGAAGTCAAACTGTGATACAAACTGGTACAAAAGATCTAAATGAAAGCTGGACAGAGTCCCTGCCTTTGTGCCTTCTCCACGTGCTTTGAATCCAATTGACACCTGTGGGCAGACTTTACCTGAGGTTTTTTTTTTCTTTACCTGGAATATTTACCTGTCTATAGCCAATAGAGAGTTAACGATACAATAACACTGAAGTACATGGACTAAATCTTTAAATGTACTGATTACAGTCTAAAGGCTAGCTCAGGTGAAATTAATCACAGGTGTCTTAATTGGCATTTACCTGGATATAAATAAAACAATTCCAAAGCACATAGGGGTTGATTGATATTAATGTACTCCAGTATCACACACAGGAATAACTAAGAATTATGTTTTGGCTTTAATTAAAATGACTGCTGTAAACTTTCACAGGTATGTCAATACTATGAATACTGCCAATGTTGTTCATTTCAAAGACGAGTGACATGTCACTCACCTGTCAAAATTTAGTTGAAACAATACAAAGTTTAACACGTGTTCCTATCACTGTTAAATTTGTATAATTAAGATTTTATGATTACTCGTTATATTATCTCAGATTTAATTATTAACCGAATAAATCTCTTTAACTTGCCTTAATCACATTTAGATTTCTAAAATTGTTTTAATAACAGAGTAATAAATGGTTATATTTTCATTTAATTACTAAAGGATAGACAAAGTCAGCACTCTTCATAAGCAAATTGAGGTGTTATAGTACAGTAAAAAAAACAAAATTATAATAAATATAAGTTACCAGAGATGTATAGTGTTACAGTGGAACCTCAACTAAAGATCACCTTGCTTAGGAGGCCACCTTTCACTTCAGGCCACAAGTTTTCAGTCTCTTGATAAATATCTAATAAGTACAGAACCTCACTTAAGAGACCACCTCACTAATCAGACCACTTTGAGTCAGTCAGATTGTTGGTCTTGTTTCTGATGTCCCACTGTAACACCTCACTAATCAGACCCCTTTGAGTCAGTCAGTTAGGTGGTCTTGATGGCAAGGTCCCACTGTAACACCTCACTAATCAGACCACTTTGAGTCAGTCAGATTGTTGGTCTTGTTTCTGATGTCCCACTGTAACACCTCACTAATCAGACCCCTTTGAGTCAGTCAGTTAGGTGGTCTTGATGGCAAGGTCCCACTGTAACACCTCACTAATCAGACCACTTTGAGTTGGTCAGATAGTTGGTCTTGATGGTGAGGTCCCACTGTAACACCTCACTAATCAGACCACTTTAAGTTGGTCAGATAGTTGGTCTTGATGGCAAGGTCCCACTGTAACACCTCACTAATCAGATCGCTTTAAGTCGGTCAGATAGTTGGTCTTGATGGCAAGGTCCCACTGTAACACCTCACTAATCAGATCGCTTTAAGTCGGTCAGATAGTTGGTCTTGATGGCGAGGTCCCACTGTAACACCTCACTAATCAGACCACTTTAAGTCAGTCAGATAGTTGGTCTTGATGGTGAGGTCCCACTGTAACACCTCACTAATCAGACCACTTTAAGTCAGTCAGATAGTTGGTCTTGATGGTGAGGTCCCACTGTAACACCTCACTAATCAGACCACTTTCAGTCAGTCAGATAGTTGGTCTTGATGGCGAGGTCCCACTGTAACACCTCACTAATCAGACCACTTTAAGCCAGTCAGTTAGGTGGTCTTGATGGCGAGGTTTCACTGTAACACCTCACTAATCAGACCACTTTAAGTCAGTCAGTTAGGTGGTCTTGATGGCGAGGTCCCACTGTAACACCTCACTAATCAGACCACTTTGAGTCAGTCGGATAATTGGTCTTGATGGCAAGGTCTCACTGTATATTACTAACAGATAGAATACAAAAATGATATGTACTCATATCTTCAATCTCAAGGACATAGGAAAATATTTTTTTTATCTTTGTAAAAAGACTATGTGTCCTGAGAGTCTGCTTATCGTTTATTTCAATGTCAGATTTCACAAAACTTGGCAGGGGGGAGTCACTTTTTGATTTTCATAAAGATAGTTGTACCCACTTTTCGACTATTTGACAGGCTTCTCAAGAAACAATGAGAAATGTGTTACATGTATATTACCGACTGGATAACTGTACATACTCTTGTTAGTGTAATTCTAATGTGCATGTACATGTATTACCTAAAATTTAAACTTGTCCAGGTCAAGACAAGGTTCACAAAACTCCACCACTCCATCAGGTTTTAGGGATTTTGCTATATGGAAGAAAATATGTCTCAAAAGCCCATATCTCTATAATGATAAAATACTTTGAGAGTATCCCCCATCACCACCACACACACACCCAATGCTTCTTTTTTTTTTTTTTTTGCCCATAATATCTCCATGTTAAATTACCACACTTTTGGTATGAGGTATTTCCACTATCAAATCACATAACACACATTCCAATCTTCAAATTAAACAAGGGAGACAACCTTGTTAGGTCAATTTCCTGAAGCCATTTGTTGTTAAAATCATAAAGCCATTCTCTGTATAATATGACCTCCAGGTATATGTATTTCCTTTGTTCATTGATAACAATGGAGAGATAGAAAATGTAGATTTCAGATCAACAGCTGTTTGGTCATCTAAGTAATTGTGGGGTTCTAATTAGGTGATCAAACACAGAGATTAGTACAGATGTGTAACATGAAATTGACACTTTTTGTTACGTAAACATTAGTTCTTGAGATCAGAATCATGTGATGGTATTTATCTAAAGATTATAATGACAGATAAGCCAATGTTTACAAAGGAGAGATCTAGAAGAGTTCAGGAAATTATACAATGGGAATTTATGTGAAATAAATCTTTTGATTTCATTTTGTTATCTTTACAATTAAAAGCTGATATTCTGTTTTTATACATTGTTACACTACCCTGTCCACCCTTAAGTATATTAATGGTATGCACTTTAATTTGCATAATTTTGGACAAGTTTATTATAATCTGTAGTTTTGAAGAGCGTTAATTAAACACAGGTCATATTTTTGTATATATATATATATATTTTTTTGAAAATTATATTATATATTAACTTTAAAAATATACCCTAATTTACTGATTTAGAAACAAAATTATTTTGACATATTCCTGAGACAATATATATGTAACATGATAGCAATATAGATCACAAATTACCTGGGAGAAAATCTTAATGTAAACAACTGATTTTTTTTTTACCTTACATGTACTCAAGAAAGCATAAAGTACAGATTTATTACAAAGATAATATCAGGAGTATTTGATATCAGATGAAACCCACGTTGCTCTGGGCATAAAGATTATGTATAGATAATCCATATATCTATCTATGTACATGTATGTATCAGGGACGTTAAACAACAATAAACAAACAAACAAACATGTATGTATCTAAATATACAGTGAAACACTGGTATTAAAACCTGTACCTATTTGACTGACCCCAATTGGTCAGAATAGCGAGGTGGTCTCTTAAATTAGAGTCTAGTCCGACTTGAAATCTATTAAAAAAATTGACAAGAGTCCAAATAATTCTGGTCTTAAATGTGAGGGGGGGTCGGCTAAGTAATGTGGTCTTTAGGTAAGGTTCTACTTTGAGTGTATATTTACACATCTCTACATAAAGGGCACCTGCTTATAGAGACCTTCAACCATAACGTTTGGATAATGAAAAAACCTCTTTATAAAAACCACCTGTCTATAACGGCCACTTTTGCCAGAAAATTCCTTTGAGTGGCCTTTGTAGACAAGTTTGGATATTTGATATTTGACAAAGTCGACTTAATGAAAAGAACATGATTTGTGTTAGTAATTAAACAAAAGAATTAATTAGAATCCTATAATCCTAAGTACATCTGTACTGTGTGGTCGTTAACAAGTACAACTAAATGTAAACATTATTATATATTTCATGAGTATTGCACTTAAAGTTTGACTTTCTAATGTTGTATCTTTTTTTATAAGCCACGTAAATCTAAATTAAAGACACTCATTAATTTGTTTACTGTCTGGATATTAAAATATGCAAATGAGATGTTTATTGTACTTAAGGGACATGTTATTGAGTGCAAAATTCATCCTCATTTTTCTTGTTCAAGTACTCATCAGAGAAAGAAAGAAACAAAGATGACAGACTTTCACAAGAAAATGAACACTTTTGTAAGAGAGTTTGAGAGTGAGAGGAAGTGAGTTTAAAAAAAGTGAGAGGAAAGAGATGTCAGTCAAGAATGTGTGAGGCAGAAAGATAGAGATAAAGAGTCAGTTTAAGAATTAGTGAGGTTGAAAGAGAGAGAGAAAGTGAGAGATAGAGAGAGGGAAAGAGATGATAATCAAGGATTTTTGTACGTGAGACAGAGAAAGAGATAGTGAGAAAAACAAAGGAAACTTGACAAATGGCACAATATCATAGACAGATGGGAAGTCCCCCCCACACACACACACACCTACACACACACACACACACGCGCACACATACACACACTGCCATTTATCAATAATGCAGGCTTCAAGTATATTTACAAATCTTAAATGTCAATGATTTTTTCAATCAAACCTATATTTTTTGCCGTTCAAAAAGCTACCGGTACCTTCAACAGAAAACTTCAACACCAAAAAATGGGTGAAACTGGCATTTAACACAACTGTTAATATTCTTATAGTTCCACCTGTTATGAGCATCATTTGAAACAAATATCAAACTTCGTCCTATGACTGTAGAATTCTAGAGTCCATAAATTACTCCTACATGTATATTTCCATGATTTTATGACGCTGTGTATTTTTTTGGCTCTAACCTGTATCTGTTGATCCTGTTAATACATTTACCCAATCATAAAATTCAACCATTAAACTAAAACTACTAAATATATTTTATTAGTCACAGATGTGATCAGTCTGTGTAATTTGTATAACTCAAACACTAGTTGAATTGTAGGTTAATATAAAATATTAGGTGACTAGGATTTATACTGGAATTTTATTGACATCATTTTTGTGACATTACTTTTATGCCATTATTTTACTGACATTATTTTCATTTCATTATTTTGGGATACATGTAATTTATATTTTCTATTATTATTCTGTGACATTATTTTTCAGTCATTATTTTATGACATTTTTCTATCATCATTTTGTGACATTACTTTATGACATTATTTTTCTATCATTATTTTGTGACATTAATTTTTTATTATCATTTTTCTATCATTATTTTGTGTCAGTAATTCTCTATCATTATTATTTTCTGATGTCATTTTTTTTTATCTAATACTTGACAAGGGATCAGCATATGTACATTTGTACAAAACAAGAGGCAGGAACCAGTGGCCCCCATCTCTATTACACAATGTACACACAAAATATCAAAATGAAAGTGTCAAAAGCAGGCTAGAACTTACAATGTCAAAGTAAGTTTGTATATTTAGTATTCAACTTTCTTTTTGTCAGTTGGTGAAATACATGTATAAAATGTCGATTTTCCTCATACAAGTTGTACATCAACACAACTAACAGTATGAAATATGTTTGTGTGAGTAATACTGAGTATGTGTGTCTCTGTGGGTGAATGCAAATGTGTGTGTGTGTGAGAGAGAGAGAGAGAGAGAGAGAGAGAGAGAGAGAGAGAGAGAGAGAGAGAGAGAGAGAGAGAGAGAGAGAGAGAGTATGTGTGTTTGAGTATGTGTGTCTGTGTATATATGCAAGTATATGTATGTGTGTGTAAGTATGTATGTCTGAATGTGTATGTCTATGTGTGTATGCAAGTGTGTGTGTGTGTATGAGAGTATGTGTGTATGAGAGTACATGTATGGTATGTGTGTGTTTGTGTTTGAGAGTATGTCTCTGTATATGTGTTTGTGATTGTGTATGTGTGTGCATATGTGATCGTGTATGTGTCTATGAGAGTATGTGCCTCTGTGTGTTTGTTTGGGTATGGGCCTGTCTGTGTGTGTGTGTGTACCTGTCTGTGTGTATGTGTGTATGTGTGTGCATGCCTGTCTGTGTGTGTCTGTGTGTATGTGTGTGTGTTTGTGAGTGTGTGTGCCTGTCTGTGTGTATGTGTGTGTGTTTGTGAGTGTGTGTGCCTGTCTGTGTGTATGTGTTTTGTGTGTGTGTTTTTTTCAATAGATATGGTGGGTACATGTAGTTATTTTCTGTTTAAAAAAAGAAATACCTTGCACAATACAAATGACAGTTGTTAATTTAAACACAGCACAATGAAAGGGACATAACTCAACATATCTCTATTTATCATTTGTTTGAGTGTGTGCTTTCTTTCTCATAATTTTGGTTGCTTAGTTTAAATTTCAAAGAAAAACATAACCTGAGACAGCGGAAATGACAAAAACATTTTTCATCTGAACTCAAACTATTTTAAATTTACTTGAATATCCATTTACTGGTGAGTAAACATGGAGTGGGTGTGTTCAGTTCTAAAATTTCAAAACACATCAATGACCTCTGAAACTTTTAACATACTAAATTTGACAAATGACAGGGGAGCATCTCAAAGTGAAATTTAAAACTAAATATCACCTTCAAACATGCAAATCAATGTCAACAAACACAAGGCAATAAGGAAAGAATTCTACGCTGTTTACTTCAACTTGTTGTCCCTTACATACACATATGAACTAGACTATTTTATCATATTTAATGTAGCAAAGAATCGTCCCGGTAGTCAAATTAAACACTTCAAGATTTACAAAGAGAAAAGAAAATTTAACGTGTAATTTTTTTCTCCTGATATATATATACTGATGGACGTTTATGCTTGTTATTGTACCTTTATGCTGTTTATGTGCTTTTATCAGCTTTTGAGCCTTAACCTTTCCAACTCCACAGGCCATAATAGACTGGTCTAAAGAATACAAAAGAACATACCATCTAAATACTTAGGGGTGAGAGGGTTAGGCTATATATTTACATCTGTATGATCACTTTTGTACATATATACATGTACAGGTGTGCCCACACACACACCCTCAAATGACAATATATGAACTTTTCTACAAAAGTAATAAAGTTACACTAATACCTGCTATAACGACCACCTGTGTGTTAAGACCACTTGGTCACTAAGGTCATTTTTTTCTGCTGTCCCCAATAGTAACATTTGTGTGCAAGTCAACCTTTATATAAATACCACCTCACTATAAACACCAGTTTTCTTGTGTCCCTAAGGGGGGGGGGGGGGGGGGGGGGGGGGGGGTCGTTATATACAAGTTTAACTGTAACTACATACATGTACTAAATTTTTTTTTAAGGGGGGAGGGTTGTTTTCTTGGTGTTGTTCACCACACTCAACAATTTTTCAGGTACATGTATACAGCAATGGCTGCATTTTAATGTTAATTACATCTTTTAACTGATTTTTGTTGTCTTTTTCATTAATGATACAGTGGAACATTTCATGAAAGACCACCTGTCTTCTGAGACCACATTCTGAAAACCACTTGGTTAAATAATCTTTTGAAATCAAACCCTCTTTTGAGATACCAACTGTCTTGAGACCACATTTCAGTGGCATATGGGGCGGTCTCCAAAGACAGGTTTCACTGAAGATGATATTTTGTTTTTATATAACGTAACTGTACCTCTTCACCCTTAAGTACCCAAATATCACCAAATATCATTTATACCTTCTGAAAATATCTTAGGCTCTCATAGAATCTAAAGTTGAAAAATTCTTATAGAGTATAAAAAGAATTGAGTAAAATGCAGTAACTTAATAGATAATTTATCAACATTAAAGGGCTATAACTCTGACAAAATGCAACCATCAATCTGCAAATTATCATTTTAGAAACAGATCTGTAAAATAAACCAGATGTCTTTCAATCCCCCACCACCAAAATACCCCTCCCCTTCCCCCAAAAAAATATCTAGATACATCAGATAATAATCGAGATTCACATGGAAAAAATAATATTCTGCTGTGACCATTGGTCTGTTACCAAGGTGCTTTGGTATGTGTTTATCATGGCAACAAAGTCAGAGAAACAAATAATGTACATTACCTGTTTTCAAAGTCCTCTTTTAACTTCTTAATGGGGTCTTTCGATGGGAATGTCCTCCAAAGGATCTTTTTAGGGATGTTCTATACAGGGTTTTTTAAAAGGCCTTTCCCAGGACTTTCCATCTGACATGCGCTTCGAAGTATCTTCTTGAAAATGTTGTCTTCTTCTGGAAATCTCCTGTAAAGGGTGTTCCTGTGGAAATGTCCTTTAAAGAATCTTTTTTGGAAATGTTAACCAAATGAAATCCTCGGAAATGTCGATAAATATCCTCCGATGAACCCTCTTCGGAAATGTCCAAATGAAATTGTCCTTAATTATTTTCTATGATTAAAGAATTCAATTCCAGTAGGACGGATATTCCACAACAATGCCACTGTGAAACTCATATTGTTGTGTGACAGAGTTTACTGTGTTGTCGGTCTCTCCAGGATTTTGTTCTGATTTTATTTTGTATTACTTCTATGGTTTGGTTGTTAAAATATTTTCGGCATTTTTGAAAATTTGATAATTCCCGTGCAGTGGTAATTGGGCTATATATGTTTTGTTGGCCATTGATACACTGCCATCCCAATCTCTCGTTTCCATCGCAACGGCAACCATGATTATTTTCCAATTGATGTTCCCACATGTGAAATTATGTGAAGTTTAAGACATAAAATGGTGGTACAGTTAATCAAATCACAGTTCTGTTGTTCATTTTCAGCGAAGACTCAATAAACGTAATTATTTTTTTAATTTCCATGAAAAATGAGTCATTACTAAGACATGTAAAAGCATTTGTGAATGCATTCAAATAATTTTTGAAGATTTAGGGGAAAAAAAAGAGTTAGGTTGAGATGATTTTTGAAAATGAAAAATAAAATTGGAATACTTTACAAAAATGTTCCTTAGTAGCTGTACATGTATTTATATAAGACAGAATGAACAAACAACAAAACTGAAAATTAGATATCCATCTATAGAGTATTACAAAATAAAACGACTTACCTTACAGCAAATCAGATCAGGCACCACTTGTAGAAAACTTAAGAAAATCCGCAAGTCTGTGAGAATACATGTATTCTTAACTTGGCCTGGTTAGCCAATTAGATTTCAGATATTGGCTGAAGTTGGTCTGCTCGGCCAATCAGACTTCAGAACTAGCTGAAGTTGAGTAAAACTTCTCAAACTTGAGTCATACTTGAGTTTTCAGCAAATGGACCTTGTTATTGCTGAGAGCTCTGCAGACTTCAGAACTTGTTGCACTTTTTCAAAGAACAGCAAGAGCTCTCCATTATATGTTCCATTCAAAATCCCAAGTCCCAGATGCAGGCAGAATGTATGATAAAAAAGGACCACAACAATCCTTTCACTCCTAGAGTCAACAATGGACTGGTCCAAATCTTTGATGTACAGTAGATTCCATTGCTTTTTTTAGGGGTGAAGTGGCAGTGCACATCTAGATATCATATTTTGTTAGAGCAAATAGGGACTTACCTGTTCAACTCCTTTTGTGTTCTGTATGCTAAAGCTAATTCGTTGTCCTCGTTAACGATGTCATCCATTCCGCCGTAAGATTCCTTGGCGATGGCGTGAGTTGTGATGCTCTTTTCCGCCATCATTGCTCGCAACTGTAGGCACTCTTCTCGCCTTCTCTCTAGCTCATCTGCCATGGCCTCGAATTGATCTAAAAATAGGAAATGTATCCGAACCAAAATTAGAGCACATCATATAAACAAGATAATCTGACAAACATACTGTATTTAACCCATTAAGTGCTCATGTCCGTATAAGCACCCCCCCCCTTTAGAACACACGATTGAGAATCTTTTCCAGCTGGTTGACAAAGAGATATGGAACTGAAAATCTGTAACTAATATTTTATCTGTAGCCCCTAACAACAGAAGAATGTCGACCTGTGTCCTCGGTAATAACAACAAAAACTTAACCACTGTATCTTATGAAAAATTAACTGTTTTACGTCAGTTTGACTATTAATTGGTCCTATTAAAGCACCCACCCCTTTGTCCTAATTTTCGTAGCACCCTGGCCACTTAATGGATCGAATATGGTATACAGTAAAACCTGCTATAATGGCCACCTCTATAAAAGGATTACCTGTTGATATTTTTTTGTTCCCTTGAGTGGCCCCTATATACAGGCTTCACTGTATATTGTTTTGGATGTTATATTCTGCAACTCCTACAATTCTTTTATAATGGACTGCCCTATGGCAAAATAATATGGAGAACAAGGCAACTAAGAGAGTAGAGGGATGAACAGAAAATATACATGTTTTTTTAGGTGCCTATATCATAGATGTCTCCAGCATGACCAAGACTGGGAATACAAAAACTTTAGATACATGTATAAAATGTGAAACCAGCCATGAACAATTCAAAATTGAGATAAACAATTTTGTCAATTATCAATTTGTATACAACTCACTGAACATCAAAGGCTGGATACAGGGCTTTTCATTTGTATTCTTTTGGCAAGACTGCACATAGCAATGTAAGCTGAATTTTAACAACATTTTTGGAAATTTGCAGAACGGATATTTTACATATTTTGGCTCCAAGTTTGGTTTTTTAAGGAGACTGAATTTCACTGAATCTACAAAATAACCAATCAATATTCAGATTTTGTCCGGGTGAGTATTTAATTTTGGGCAAGTACAGTATTATTTTCTACTACTGCAGTACATAGAAGGTATGAATACTTTACATATTTTGGGTCCCTTTTTTTGTTTTATTTAGGGAGAGGGTGATCGTTACTTATCTTACCCTTAGAGGCCTTTTTCTTTTTCCTACCGAAGAGACCTGTACTCATGCCTGAAATTAGTTGACCAATTCCATCACAGCAACGATCACAAACACACAGAACAATGTTACCACAGTGTGAAAACATACACACAGGCATGCAGATCCCAAAATCCCATATATGTCAGTCATATTGAGGATAACCATGGGATTGTAAATCCCATAATTCCATCACCAGTCGATGTTTAGGGCAATTCAAATGTTAGCCAATGACAAAAAGCATCAGACGACAGTCGAGATTTGCAGTCAGCATTCCAGCAACCGAAGACATGTTAGCAGTGTATGTCGGCAAAGCGAGTTTGAATGTTAATGTTGTTATGGTGGCATGCGAATGATGTCAGAAGAACACAAACAAAATCAGGCAGCAGATGGTGAGAATGTAGAGAAATAGAAAAAAGAAAACTATTGAAAAATAGATGTTATTCTACGACAGATAAAAAGCTGAAATGTGAAAACCAAAAATTAAATAAAATCGGGGCACCACAAAGTTGAGCAAGTACAGTGTAACCTCAATATTAACTCCTTCACCCCTAGAGACACATTTGGACTGGCCTAAGCGCCATTGATTTACAGAAGAGTCCATTGTATTTCCGGGGGTTGATGAGTTGAGAACACCAGTGAGTAACTGACCAGAACAAAGTGGACTGATTAGCAAGGTGGTTGCTTAAGCAAGAGTCTGGACTTAGTTCATTTGTTTGTTTGTTTATTGTTGTGTAACGTCCCACTCAAGAATATTTCACTCGTATGGAGACGTCACCAAATGCCGGTGAAGGGCTTCAAATTTTGGCCTATGCACGGCACTTATGGCCATTGAGCAGTGAGGGTTCTTTAAACTGCCGACACCTACTGTGACATGGGACCTTGAGTTTTACGGTCTCATCCGAAGGACAGGAAACCAACCTGCCACCAGCTGGACTCGAACTCATGACATCACAATAAAGAGTCGAGCACGCTACTGACTGAGCCAGGCTGGATTGACTTAGTTCATATAAAGAAGTATATTACTAGAGACTTGAATATTCAAGGTTTTAAATAGAAGGTGAGGTTCCACAGAGTTTTTAGCAAACTTTGCCCAAAAAATGCCAGGAATATACATGTGCAATATACCGACATACACTGTCAAAAGTTATTCAAGTTATTACAGTATCAATTTGATTTTTGACATTTTGGTACCTTCTTTCCCACAATTTTCACCAGCAATGGTTGAAGTGCCACAAATTTTTGACCCGTCCTATGCACCACCTCTTTCAGGAGATCACCTGGCATTTGTTGTTGTTGTATTGTTGTTCAATGTCCCACTCAAGAATATTTCACTCACATTAAGACATCACTAAATGCCGGGGAAGGGCTTCAAATTTTGGCCTATGCTTGGCACTTACGGCCATTGAGCAGTGAGGGTTCTTTAACGTGCCGACACCTACTGTGACACAGGACCTCCAGTTTTTACTGTCTCATCTGAAGGACAGGAATCTGACCTGCCACCGGCCGGACTCGAACTCACGATCAAAAGTTGACAGCGCTACCGACTGAGCCAGGCCACCTGGCATCTAAATATACAGTAAAACCTGCTATAGCGGCCACCTCTATATAAGGATCACCTGTCTATAAAGGCCACTTTAGAAAAGTCCCTTTACTGCATACTTCAACTAAATTGAACCTGTGTATAAGGGTCACCTGCACATAAAGGTCAATATTCTCTGGTCCCTTGGGTGGCCCCTATATACAGGTTTTACTGTATATATTAATATTTAGTCTCCTGCTATTTTCTCATTTATAATAACCATGTCCAGATTCTCACTAATACGAGGTCACTGCACTAATCAGACGACCTTGAGTCGGTCAGTTAGAAAGTCTTAATAGCAAGGTTCGAAGATTGCTACTAACCAACTAAAATCTAGACCTAGCACTTTAAAAGCTAGTCCATGCACCTACACTGAACTCTAATTTCTGACACAAAGCTGAAATTAATTTAACTTCTTTGAAAGGAAAATTATGATTTCAACTATCTATTTTCTTTAAGATGTTTACGACATGATAAAATACAGTGCTTATATGATTTATGCTAATTTAAATCATCAACCCCTGTGGTTACGTTTAGACTCACCCAAATCAATCAATGGTACGGTCTACTGTCATTATTCAGGGGTGAACAAGTTCATATTTCATGTAAAATTATTATATAATTTAGATATAAGTTTTCTAAATAATTCATTCCTAAATTCTGACAATGGTCTTCACCATTCTCTGAAATGGGTGAGTCCAAATGTGTCTACAGGGTTAAGTTTCTATGAGTTTGAGTTAAACAGTCAGAATAATACGATACATGTTTGTGTGGAGTCTAAAATCATGCTCAAGTTTGTGGTGCCCGGCGTTAGGGACCGTTTCACAAAAAAAAAAATTCAATCAACCTGTCTCGGCCACTTTATCATGCACGAAAGTGATGTAAAATTTTACAGACATAATGTAATCTACATGTAATTGACACTGTATAAGCACATCAACAAAATCAACAACAGAAATGATCAGTAACTGTTGGTTCAATTACTTTTACAAATTACATCAACTGGACACTTGACAAAAAATAGTCTTGTGAAACAGTCCCTGATTTAAACTACAAATTCAGTTTGATACAGAATGATAATGAATCCTTTTCAAAATAGAAACTTGCAAGTGTAAGCTCTGGCTGAGACAAACTGGCAGATGAGCTACTTTTGTCTTGTGCTGTACCAGTTTTGGGTAGCACTATAGGTTGATGATAAACTCACAAAAGTTCAGTATGTGTGGTCAATTGAAGATAAGTGGACTTTAATGTCCAGGACCTTCAGCTAGCAAGTCCAACACTCTATTACTAGACCACCACAAGTGGTCAGCAGATTTCGACAAATGGTCAACAGATTTGGACAGATCACAGTAGATCTCCAGGATGATTTGATTGACCTACATGGTATTTTTCTAGAGTCATGTTTTACTAAAGGTCCTAGGTCAAAATACGACTATCTTATACAGAATTAGAAGTTGTGGGGAATTGTGACATATGACAAAATCAGGTCAGGTCTTAATGACTTCCCACAGGCAGTATGTAGACCTAAGTTATTGTTTATATATGTCAAAAGTTTTCATTGTAAATTTTGTCCATATATTTATCCATAAACATGATAAAACTATCAATTTCTGGATTGAAAATATGTAAATGTGCTGTAGGACTAGAGTTATGATATAGAGATGATTAGACAATTCTTAGTTATGTTTCAAGGTCTGTTAACTCAAGACATTTGACTTATGACTTACAACATTTTGATAAACGGGCTCCTGGGACCCGTTTTAGGGAAAAAAAGGTCTTATGTCTATATGTCTTGGTCTTAGGACCACACTTACAACTTGCGACAGTTTTACAAAGAATTTGGGCTTGTGTGACTTACAACCTAATCAGGTCAGGTCTTTATGACTTCTCAGAGGCTGTGTGTAGACTTAAGTCATTTCTGTATGGGTCGTGATTCATAAACATTTTACATAAACTTCAAACATAAAGATCTTATTTCAAAATATATCTTTAGACTTGAATTAAGCTAGGATTGATACAACAATCCTTAGTTTTGTTTTAAGGTCAATTAACTCAATACTCATGACTTAGGACTTACAGCATTTTGTTAAACAGGCCTGGAGTGTAAAATGCCAAATGTAGCTGTATGCAACATTTGTTAACGATCCAAGTTGATTCAGGAATCTTTTAATTTTGATCCAACTGGAAAAATGCATTCTAGATTGAAAAGGTTTCAAATTTAATTTGGTAAAACAAACAAATAGTGTTTACCTTGGAATTTTCGCTCCCGTTGAAATTTCGCCATTTTCGCCCTCAGATGAGAGGGCGAATTTAAAATGAAAGCGATATTTCAAAGCTAATTAATTGAAGCACAGACATACAAATGCACATGTCACCCATGAGATTATGGTGTGATTTAAGGACAAATTTCAGATGGGATGAATATGTTTTCCATTGTAAAAGGACCAAAAAAAAAAAAAAAAAAAAAACCAAGGGCGAAAATTTACAGGTTTACAGTATGATGATACAAGCAAAGAAAATTTACTAAAAGTAAAGAACAGAATGTTTACAGTAGAAAGATAAAAAGCAAAACAAATTAAGTTAACTTTCTCAGCCTACCCATGAATTCTTTTCCTGCAACCGATGACTCTGCCCCATGGTCAAAGTTTGAGCTGCTCGCAATTGATTTCATCAATTTGGACACTTCTCGCTTGAGTTTATCATTCTCATTTTCGAGTTCTTGCATCTGCAATGAATGAACATATACATATAGTATATATTGATTATGGTACTTGTTTAATTAAAGGTTATTTCTTTTTGGTAGAATGTAAAAATTAAAATCGAAAACTAGTTCTCTCCCCTGTTTCAAATGCAAATCGAATATACAAAATGTTTCATACATTGTACATGTGTATTGAATTCAGTTAGTAAAATTATGGGACCAAATAAAAAAACAAAACAAAACAAAAAATAAATAAAGAAGGTCAATATTATTCCTTTAAGTACTCAAAACTCTGGCAAACACCGTCAAATCTTGGCCAAAGTCAAATTGACCCTAGAACTCACTGATGTAACATACTAGATTTGATTAAAATTCGTGAAAAGAAACTGAAATTAAAATGTTACAAAAATAATTTTAAAAAAATGGCTCAGGCATGGCTCTGTACGATTTAAAATCAATGACATTTTCAACTAAACAGCAAGCAATCTGCTAACTTCACTACATGTATTAGCTCTACGCATTAGTGTATTTGAGTGTCTTAGAGCCACCAAATGATTACATTTCATTAATCCTACGCGAATCGTTGAAAATTTCTGGAAAAAGAACTATATTAATTAAACTACACAGAGTACAAGTCTAACTAAACAAATCTATAATTAATACTAAATGTTTACACACTTGAACACACACACACACACGCATGCATGTACACATGGGCACACACACACACACACAAACAATCACAGATATACACACATGTACACAGATTTCACAACATGGCCTTCTAAACTAAAATATTTAAGACACTGACCATCCTAGTAAATAAAATTTCAGGAAATTGGCCTGTTTAATCTCACAGATTTCACAACATGGCATTCTAAGTGAAAAAACATTTCCAAACATCGGTTTTCTTGTTCATACATATTTCAAGATTTGGCCTATAAAGTCAATCAGTTTTCAAGACAATTGCCTTCTATTTCAAACAGATTAGGTGAAATGTGAACTACAGTGGAACCTGCCATTAGAGACCACTCTAGTAGCCATTGAATTGTGGTCTCTTAAGACGAGTGGTTCCTAAAAAGAGGCCTTATTTACAGACTTATTCAACTAAGTGGTTTTCAAAATGTGGTCTCAAAAGACAGGTGCTCTCTGATGGCAATGATCTCTATGGACAGGTTCAACTGTAATTCTCAGACTTTCAAAAAATCAAAAGTTCCATGTTTTAAGTTTTACCGTACAGTGGAACCTGTCATGACAGACCATCTCATCTGCCACTGAAATGTGATCTTTCAAGACAGGTGGTCTGTCAAAATAGGTTTTATCTAAATAACTATTTAAGCAAATGGTTTTCAGATTGTGGTCTCAAAAGACAGGTGTTCTTTCATGAGAGTGGTCTTTCAAGACAGGTTCCATCGTACTGGGTCACAGGTTTAATTTTCTACGACAAAATTTTCACAATTCTACTGGTCGGGGACCAGTAACCGGGTAGGACCAGTAGCTGGCTATGGTGTGATTTCGTTTTTATTACTGTATACAGGGTTATTTTTCGCCCTGTGTTATTTTCGCCCTAATCCACTTGCAGACGTTCCCCCCCCCCCACCCCACCCCGTTTTATTATTAAAAATAGATGAATTTACCATTTTGAATTCGCCCAGTTTTGAATTCGATCTTTGACGATGAGGGCGAAAAGGGCGAAAATTAAGCGGGGGGCGAAAATTTCCCTGTATACAGTATGTACCATGACAATATTTTTTTTCTTCTGTTGGAGAAAAACATCCATCATCTCTAAAACGATCTAAAAAAATTGTGTTCTATATAGCCGAAATAATGTAATAGTAGCCTACTGGTTCTGGCCAGTTACTGGTCCCCAACCAGTACTGCTGTATATTGATAAGTAAAGAAAAATGTCAAGAAAACGTAAAAAGAAAAAGAAAAATGTCAAGAAAACGTAAAAAGAAAAAACTATGTTATGAAATAAAACTGCAAGAAAAATTAGAATTAATTCAAAGAAAAGAAGACGTTACAGAATGATGAAATGACAAAAGAGGCCGGCAGCAGATGCAGAGAGGGTAAAAAGCTTCAATAGCAGTCTAGAGTATCCCACATCCAAAAGTGGATACCTTCAAATTGTTATACGCAAACTCCGGAGTTGTGATTCTGAAACCGGAGTTTTCATCTTCTTCGTCTTCCCGCTCATCAAGTTCACTGGTAAGCTTGGATTTGGTTAATTCAAGTGCAGCAATACGTTTTTGCAGTTTAATGACGAGTTGAACGTCATCGGCATTGACTAATTGCCTCTGGGGAAAGGAAAAAAGTACACAATATAACAAGACAGAACACACGCATAACATGCAGGTAAAACTAAAAACAGTAAAAATTATGCATGTGCATGGAACAGATAACAAAAAATATACTGTGAGAATATATGGTGGTGTGAAATTGCTAAGTTTATCATGTGAATTGTGTAATGTCTACATGTTGTGAATATGGTGTGAAATATCATACTGTGAATGGGATGACAACTACCACAAGCTGAGAATATCTATCATGTGTTGTGAATATGACATCTAACATGTGTTGTGAATATGACATCTAAAATGTGTTGTGAATGTGACTGCTACCACATGTGAATGTAACAAGTAAAACAGACCATAAGTGTGACATATTTAACATATACTGTGAAAGGAACAATGTAACAGTTAACACATGCTATAAGTGTTGATAACACATGCTATGAATGTGTTATACAATATATATATATATATATATATAACATGTTGTGAAATACACACTTAACACATGCTGAACATGTGACAAATATGGTGTGAAAATGTCAACCACCACAAGCTGTGAATACCCAACATGTGTGTTGTGATATCTAACATGTGTTGTAAATGTGGCTGCTAACACATGATGTGAATGTAACAGGTAATACGGGCAATACGTGTGACATATCTAACATATACTGTGAATGTGACAGTTATACATGCTGTAAGTGTGAAATATCTAACATCTGTTGAGAGTGTGGATTGACAGATGCATTCTGACACAGGTAAGAAATTTTACGAGTGATGCTGACGACACATTTCATTCACATGGATTAACATATCATGTGAAGGTAAGAGTGAATACAACATTGAAAGAACATGTACAAATGAAATTGACATCATAAGCAAGACATTAATTATGACATCATCAAACAGAGTGAAGATGACAGACAACACATGCAAAAAAATATGACATCATAATCAAAAGACATTCTTGGGCATAGCTTGGGCTTCGATATAAACGAGGCAGACTCTGTTACCCCCTGCCCCCTTCAAAATGCTGACATCGATTTTAGAATAAAGCAAAACCTCGTTATACTGTCACCATTTTCTTCAGCCAAAATTTGGCAAGGTTTGGTGATAGATTGAGGGGAAACCTTAAATGAAAAAAATGAAATTATAGGGAAAATTTGAAAAATGGACTTTCAAAAATTGTGTCATAAAGCAAAGTGGCAAATTAAATGAGTGGCATTATAAAGAGGTTTTACTGTATAATTGTTCTTCTTTTTAATGGAGGTGACTGCCTCGGCTGCCTCAATGGAAGCTACACCAATGACATTTAATGTGACATCACATAAACATACTTGTACAGCAAAACCAAACGTAACATTATCATCAGTAAATCTCTGTGACATCGACGAAAATGATAGAAAATTCAAGATGAATCATTATTCAACAATATGTATACAGTATTATGAAAAAAAAACCAACAAAATTTATTTTCTCTAAAAAAAAACTATAATGGATGTAAGTGATTATTTAACTGGACAAATAAAATTGCATGCAAAAACAAAATGATAAACAAAACAATAGGGCAAAAAATAAATGAATCAAATGTAAAATAGGAAACAAAATAAATATCTTTCAGACATAATTGTTATCAAGTCTCAACTTTAAGGATGAACATTAAGGGCATACTGTTACAAACAAGAGTTATGTCCCTTTTTACCTTAAGTGCATCAAATGCAGAATTGGAGATGACATCACTCTTTGTAGTGGTTTCGCCATCATCAATCTTGTCAAGTTTCTCCTGTAAATCATTCTTCTCTTTTTCTAAGTTTTTGATCTTATTTTGCAGTTTCAGCAACAAGCCAACATCCACATCCTTCAATAAATAATTAAAAAAATACCGATGTATAACCAAACCTCGCTATTAACTTATTAATCCCTTGGCTGCATTTAGACTCAACCAAATCAATCAATAGTATGGTCTAATGTCATAACTTTTTAGTACACACATTTATATTGCAGGTCAAGTCATTATAAAATCTGGATTTTATTTTATTTTACATACTCCCGAATTCTTACAGTGGACTTTATTGTTCTTTTGAAACGGAAGAGTCCAAATGTGGTTATAGGGGTCAATAATTTAAGACTGCTTTACTGACAGATAGGGTTCCATTTCAGGTAGCTGTTTTCTATGTACAGAGTGTGGATAGTAAATATTCAGTCAATCCTAGGAGCATATGCAATACAGCCCAAAACTTTTACATTAGGTATAACGAAAAACCCAAGAAGTTCTGAGTTTGCTATTGCAATAAGGCCTTGCCTTAAAAAAATATTTCAAATATCATCAGATGAAATGGTAAATAAAGAGCTACAAACTTGAAATGCTAAATCCATGGTACCACAAAATTACCTTATGTTCTTCCCCGCCAGCTCCTGCTTCCTTCATCGATTTTTCAAGCGCATTTGCGGTGGGTACAGGTGGTGCCGGAGCTCTTTTCTTCTTGGTGCCATAACCCTGATCCTGGAAACCAGATAAATGGTGAATTATTATATTTATGTATATATCAATCAAATGCCTTTTATATCACAGTTTGACAAAATTATTCTGTAACATGGATTAGTGCACTATTTGAATTCAAATTTGAATGTTGTTTTATGCCACATTCAACAATTTTTTAATCATATGGTGGCAGCCATTTTTAGTGGTGGAGGAGAGAACCCGGTTACAGTGTAACCGGGGAAGAGACCATCAGCCTTTTGCAAGTAAACTGGTAAATTTTATCACAAAGTCAAATAGAGTTTCAGTGGGACTGAAATCTACACCAATTAGAGGTGTAAAACATGATACTCTAACCACTGGGCCACAAAGATATATAGAGATGTCACCAGCTTACGGTGAAGTGCCATAAATTTTGACCTTGCGCTGATGGAATGAGAGTTCTTTTTATGTGACATGCCTGCTGTGAAATGGGGGTTTTAAGTCTCATCTCAAAGACCTGTGACTTTCACTTCATATGCCGAGCGCTTGGTGATGGAACAGTCACTACCATTTTTTTTAAAGGTCTTACTAATGACCTGGTACCGGGCATCGGACCCTGGAATTACAACTAGAAGAAGACCAAGAGTATAGTTGATGATGTGAGATCTTTTAGTTGGACACAATAGCTCGTGGTTTATCTCAATTTTGATTTTAGGCACATGAAGATAAGTGAAGCATATATTTAAACTTAAAAGTTTAAACATACCCTCGGCTGTATTGGACAGTTAAAGTCTCCCATTCTTGGAGAAGCATTTAAATCACTTGCATGATATTCTGAATTACTTGGAAGAGTCCATTTTAAAAGTAAGGGGTAAATGACATAAAATGATATACACTAAAACCTGCTTTAGCGACTACTTGTGTATAAAGACCACTTGGCCACAAAGACCCCGTTTTTTTGCTGTCCCCAACAGTACAATTTGTGTACAAATCAACCTCTATATAAAGACCACCTCCCTATAAAAACTGGTTTTCTGGTATACCTAAGGAGGTCATTATATATAAGTTTCACTATAATAATTTATAATAACTGGACCCCACACCATTAACCTTCTGAATATTCTTAAGAATGAACAAATTCTGAATATGGCCTGCTCAGCCAATCAAATTACAGGATTACTTAGAACTCAGAAAATTCTCAGTTTTAACAATATTCAAAAATTTACAGTATTCAATTCTGGAGTTACTTCCCCTTCTTTACCTTCTCTTCATTTTCCTCTTCGTCATTTTTATCATCAGGTGATACAGAACTTGTGTAGGACTCCAGGCTGATGGCGCTGATATCTGAAGGCGTTCTCTTGTGGCCCTTCGGAGAGGTTATCATCAACATTTCGCCCTGCAGATTTTCGAGTCGCTGTTGTAACCTATTATGTTCTTTTACGAGCCTCTGGTGATGACTTCGCTCAGACTCGTGCTCTGCGATTAATGCTTTTTGGGCTGCTTCAATCTTTTCACTTGTGACCTCTGAAATTGATGACAAACAATTTTAAGATTTCAAATATACAAAGGGAAATCATAAGTTTAATTGAAAATGCAGAAAATTTAAACTAACCAAGGTTGACAAAAAACACCTATTTTGTGAATAATCAAAAAGACAAACAACATAGATCTTTGATAAAAGTGTTAAATCTGCAACATAAAGACACAAGTTCAAAAGAAGATCATGCTAACAGCTCCATGTTTAACTCTGTACGGAAAGTTCCAGGTTTCAGAAGGCTGTCGTCTGATTGTTCAATGGTACTACAAAAACCATTACAAGAGGCCCAATAGGTCTTAACGGTCACCTGAGTAATATTTGAGAAGAAGAATTATTAATGACATATCAAGCTTTGGCCCTTTTTGGAGCCCCTATGGGTTCTACCTACTTTTCACTCGCCAATATTATGCAGCCTCATATAGGGATAGTTTCCCATATTGATTAAAATCAATCCATTAGTTCTTGAGAAGGAGTCAAGAGTGTCTAAAAGCCAACAAAGCAAGATGAACTGACAAAAGATCATCACAACAGCTCAACAAGAACCTTTGACTAAAGGTCATCTAAAGATACAGGATCCATTTTACATAAGTTCTAAACATCAAACTTGGACTAAGTACACCAAACTTGGACTAAGTACACCAAACTTGGACTATGTACACCAGACTTGCGACCATTTTGCAATGAATTAAGACTAATGCCTAATTACCTGTTATTATCACTACCTAAACATTCTAAAGGCAGGGCGTAGATGTTAAGTTACCAATATTGTTATGTGTTATAATTCATCTTTCAGAATGAACTGAGCTGGCCTGGCTCAGTTGGTAGCACGCTCGACTCTTGATCGTGAGGTCATGAGTTTCGAGTCCATCCGGTAGCAGGTTGATTTCCTGTCCTTCAGAAGAGACAGTAAAACTCGAGGTCTCGTGTCACAGTAGGTGTCTGCACATTAAAGAACCCTCACTGCTCAATGGCCGTAAGTGCCGAGCATAGACCAAAATCTGAAGCCCTTCACCGGCATTTGGTGACTTCTCCATATGAGTGAAAGATTCTTGGGTGGGATGTTAAACAACAATAAACAAACAAACAAACAAACAAAAACTCAGAATGAACCAGAGTACGAGCAATCATAAACAATCAAGATATTATTTGAAAATGTTTTGGTTTTGGTTGAAGTTACCTGTTAATTGATTTTCTTGTAGACGTAATTTGTTGTTCAGCTCGTCCATCTCTTCCTTCAGACGACACTTCTCTTCCGCCATCTTTGATAACACCTGTAATCAAGAGAGTAGTTACGGATTACCTGCAAAATTACATCTGTAATACCTTAATGATGATAAAATAATAATTGTTAAATGATCAATTTTGTTTTACATTATGTGCTCAGGTATCAAATACTACAATAATTTGGTGTCACAAAAATAAGGCCACTATGGTCAAAATTAAGTTGGTCATTTTATGGCTAGTTAAAGTTTGGCCATTTGTAGAAAAAAAAGGTTATTTTTAATTTGGCCCTACCACCAAATCTTGGTTATGCAGTGTTGATCACTGTATAATTGTTTAATTTCATGTAGAGAAAATTTCGCATTTTTCTTAGAGGAACTTATTCATGGGTATTAAATTTCATGTAAGACAGGTTACGAATTGCCTTTCTGGAACTTCATAAATATAAGATATCATATTCACAGGTATTTAATCTCGCGGAATTTTCTGTAACTGTGAATATTGCGAAATTAAATCCCCAACAAATAAAAGCAACTATACAGTATGTCATGTGACTGGAGTTCTCGTTACGATCGTTAACATTAGAAACAAATCAGAATTTTCCAGGTCTTGATAGGTGTATATATTCTGGACAGCTGAATTTCAGCCATTGTAGTAATCACCTTGGATAAGTCCTATTGAATTGTACCTATACACTCTATACCTAGAAATTTTTGCTTCTGTTTAATCTTCGCCATTTTTCTACCTTAAGGTAAGAGGTCAAATTTAAAATGAAAGTGAAATTTTTCAAGCTATATAATTGAAGCACATATGCAATCCATGAAACTATAGTGATTTAGAGGGAATTTAAGATGGGCTAAATATTATCTTCTCTGTTGTAAAAGAGCAAAAATAACCTGAGGCGAAAATAGTCAGGGGCGAAAATAAGCGAGGGCGAAAACAACCTGGGGCGAAAATTTCCAGGTATAAAGTTTATCCTAAACTATCGATATGACTTACCTGAGTATGTTCCTTGACGAGATTTTCTTTTTCCGTTATCAGACCTTTCTTTTCTTGTGTCACCTTCGCAAGTTGTTCTTGCAGCGATTTTATCTGTTGTGTCAGTTCTGTAATCTTATTGGACGATTTGGTAGCCTCCTCGCTGGATCCTTTCAATTTGTCCAAATCACCCTTCAGTTGTTTTATATACAAATCTTGTTCTTTGATTGTCAATGCATCTTTAGACTGCAAAAAACAAAATTACATATCTACAGCAAATTTTGTAGATGTTTGTTTGTTTTAGTTTTAATGTAAGGTCATTCTTTTCAAGAATTTTTCCATCTGTTTATGTTGTTTTCCGCCAGCAACGGGGAAATTAGATTCATTATTTTGATCTTACATTGCATTGCTTAATGTCATGTTTAAGTATTGTTAAAATATTTGTTATAGAATTTTAAAAACATATAAATTTGAACACAAAACCAGAGTGATTTCCCTTGACCTTTCATAGTTATTTTGGAAAATTTTAGGTTTTTAAAACCAAATTTTGAGATGCCCCCCCCCCCACCCCCACCACCACCACTCCCCATTAAAATCTACTTTGTTTTCCAAGAGATATTTTTTATAGTTTCACAAATTATTGGTCCCAGTAACATGTATAAATGAAATATTAAAGCAAAAGATCAACTAAAGAATGGAATAATGTCTGTCATCCTTAAAACGGGACATCACAAATCTATGAGTTAAGTGACTTTGCCTGGTTCCCTTACCTTTCCGTCCAGTTTCTGCTGTAGTTGAATAATTTTGTTTTCCAATCCTTTGTTGACATTTTTGATATGCTCCACTGATTTGGCCTCAATCTGTTGGTGAAAAAATTTGTAATTTTGTGGCTTTTAGTAGAAAAAAATTCAGAATAAAAATTGCACAAAACTGTGAAAACAGCATAACTTCTTCATTTTGAATGAGAATTTTTATTTTCCCTTACATAGAAATGTCACTAGCTTACTTTACTAAAGATTTAATAACCCTTCACTTCATATTACTTCTATTTTATTCTTCCATTCTTTGTCCATTTTTTTTTTTTGAAAATTAAAATCAGAATTCATGAAATCGTACCTTCAATTGTTTCAGCTCCTTCTTCGCAGCACGTCGTCTAACGTGACTTTGAAACAGGACGATGCCACGCATGATTCGTTTGAATTGTTTTCTCGCCAAATATGATCGTACACATGTCTGAATGACAACAGCTCGGTGATTGTATAGTTCCTGTTTGAAACGCAGCCGTCCATAGCGACCTCGTATTGCTGACTGTTAATGGAAAAAAAATCTGATTAACAGACTCAATATTTAATGATAAAAAAAGTAATAGATGAAGTATGCTTTCTTAAATTATGTTTTATCTTGTAGTCATATATAACATTATACAACAAATAACCTGACCTGAATTTTGATAGCCGCCCTCTTGTACTTGAGAAACTGCCTCTGTGCAACAAAACCTCGCCATTTTTTCTGAATGCAAACCGCAGCTCTTGTTTCTCGCAAATGTCTCGCATGCCTAAAATACAAGAAATAAAGGGAATGTTCAGGTTACTAATTTATATTACATTTAGATATAAACTAAAGAGAGTGTTCAAGTAGTGCAGAGCCGGCCTAGCTCAGTCGGTAGAGCGCTCGACTCTTGATCATGAGGTCGAGTCCAGTCGGCGGCAGGTTGGTTTCCTGTCCTTCGGATAAGACAGTAAAACTTGAGGTCCCGTGTCGCAATAGGTGTTGCACATTAAAGAACCCTCACTGCTCAATGGCTGTAAGTGCTGAGCATAGGCCAAAATTTGAAGCCCTTCACTGGCATTTGGTGACGTCTCCATATGAGTAAAAGATTCTTGAGTGGGACGTTAAGAACAATAAACAAACAAACAAACATCAAGTAGTGCAGTCGTTAGGACATACACGGCTCACCAATGTGCTCAAGTAGTGCAGTCGTTAGGACATCCACGGCTCACCAATGTGTCAAGTAGAGCAGTGGTTAGTGCACAAATCACTGAATACCATAATTTGTATTCGATCCTCGGATTGGATAGGGAAGTATATGAGATGGTTTGGTAGTTGACAGCTTTGACAGGTGGATTTTCTACCAGCACTTCAGGTTTTTTGATGAGATAAAGACTCCATCATGCCCAACATCAGAGCCAATATCAGACATTAATATAAGTTTTATAACTTGTTAGTTAATTGTTGTAAAATAATGTAAAGTCAATATCAGACATTAATATAAGTTTAATAACCTGTTAATTAATTGTTGTAAAATAATGTTTATATTTATAAACTAAACAGACAATCTTTTAATTTTGAATATCTGATTCAAATCATTCACGGGGCCGTCAAGGCTGAGGAGCCAAAGCATTGGCTTTAGAATATTTCATCGCTGACCTCCTGTCTGGCCTGGGGTAGGTTTGGTCATACTAAAAGCTAGGCTGACCATGTACTAAAGTTTTGCCAGTGCATTCATGCCATGGCAGCTCGTGCCCAGATTTCTTTTTAACGATGTCGTTTTATGCCACACACAATAATTTTTCAGTCATATGGTGGCGACCATTTTTTATTGATGAAGGAGGGAACCTAGTTACAATTGCACCAAAATTATTGGGTATACAGTGTAAACTTGTATATAAAGACCTCCTTAGAGACACAACAAAACCAGTCTTAATAGAGAGGTGGTCTTAATATAGAGTTTGACTTGTACAAAAATGGTACTACTATTGGGGACAGCAAAAACCGGTCTTTATGACCAGGTGGTCTTTTTACAAAGGTGGTTGCGATAGCAAGTTTTTACTATGTTATAAAACGCTGTTTACAGAAACCGAACAAATAATACAGCATTAATTCTAACATACATTTAAGTGTACATTCAGTTTGATAAATCAGAAAGGGGCAATTTTGTTATTGTCTACATTTGTATTTCCTTTCAACAGCAAACAAAGAAATATTTTAAAAGACAGTTATCATGTCATTCAAACATTTAGAAAGACAATGCAACTTTATAAACCATTACCTCCTTGCAAGAACTCCTTTGCCAAATCTTTGCATCAAAGTGACAGTTTTGAGAATGCGTTGATATCGTCGTCGTGCCAACCATCCTTTGACATGTTTCTGAATCATTATCCCACAGGCTCTCAGCTTGTCAGATCTCAGTTTTTCCAGATAAGCTACTTGGCCAGCACGGAAAAAGATCTTCGTCTTACCGAATCTGTATTTTTCGGGATCCTGTAAATTGATAACGCAAATATTTGTAAATATACACTGCACGAGAGGAAGTTTGAGTAAGGTCATGACCTACACAAGAAAGTCAGAAAAAAATAATAAAGGTCATGACCTTCGTTCAGATAATATAATGCTACAGGTATTTTAGTTTAAATATATGCGAAAGTACAAATCAAGGTCATATCATTTTGCAGGCACAAGGTCATGACCTCTGATGATATACAGATAAAAAAGGTCATGAACCCAAGAGAAAGCTGTGAGATACAGGAAGTCAAGATAGTTAAATATATGATTTAAAAAAAAAGTTAAATAAATTTAAGTGTGACCTGTTACAAAGAATAAAATGAAGTACAAACATGTATCTGGAATCAAACAAATCTAATTGTGGTAAAGATCTATGTAACTTATGTCTGTAATAAATCTCTCTCTCTCTCTCTCTCTCTCTCTCTCTCTCTCTCTCTCTCTCTCTCTCTCTCTCTCTCTCTCTCTCTCTCTCTCTCTCTCTCTCTCTCTCTCTCTCTCTCTCTCTCTCTCTCTCTCTCTCTCTCTCTCTCTCTCTCTCTCTCTCTCTCTCTCTCTCTCATATATATCCATAATGTCAAAAGAGGAATTCACATCTTGACCTCTCTTTTAATTTCAAAAAGGAATAATGTTTTCTTTGGATACATAACCCACACCTGTATATACAGTAGAATACAAAGTTGTCAGAAATTAACAACATATTAGATATGAGGATACAAATTCAAGAGCTACTACTGATTACAGCAAGTCAGGATATCAATTTCTTCACAATAAATCAATTTCTAAGATTATAAAGCTGCAAGTTCAACATCATTTTTCATTCTAACTGCTGCAGGAAATATTTGGTTTTGTTGTTTGAAGGTACTCTGCGTCACACTCAACAACTTCCCAGTGTATAAACTGGCGGGCCAATTTTCAAAGTTACGTTTAAGGGGCGGACCCAGTTACAATGTACCCGGGAAGAGACCACCAGCCTTCTGAGAGTAAACTGACAAACTTTCTCACAAAAATCAGCTTAGGTTCCAATGGGATTTGAACCTGCACTGAGTAGAGATTGCAAGATATGTAGAAGATTAGAAATACTGGCATCTGGATAAAATATCTTCACATTCTCCAAGACTTCAAGATTGCTGCAACACTTGTCTACATCAACATACAATTTTGATATTTTTTTTATGTATACAGAGATACATTCACCTTTCTTCTGTCGTAACCAGGTTCTCTCGTCCACCATTAAGCCCCATTCACATGATCACAATTTTCTTTGTCAAAATCCGTTTAAGAAAACTTGGTCAAAGTTTTCTTTGATGAAGTCACCCATTCACACTATCAAAGTTTTTTGAGCGACTTGTACAAGAAAATGTGGGAATCATGTGCTTATAACATGTAAACATTGATTACGTCATATCGAATATAGGTTTTGATTGGCTGAATTCCATCAAAGTTCTTTGATGAACTTTGATCAAAGTTTTCTTTGACCGTTTACATGATCAAAGTTTGCGTCAGAAAACTTTGACCAAGAAAACTTGTAGAAGAAAAATAGGATGAGTTTCTATTCCATCAAAGTCTGTCAAAGTTCTTTGACAGACTTTGATCAAAGTTTTCTTTGACCGTTCACAAGATCAAAGTTTGCGTCTAGAAAATTGACCAAGAAAATTTGTACAAGAAAACTTTGATCGCGTGAATGGGGCTTTATGAGCTGGTTGCCACCAAATAACTGAGAAATTGTGGAGTGTGACGCAAAACACCACTAAAACACTTCCAGGTGAAAAAAAGATCAGCATGACTAGATCAGACAGGTGCTATAGACTTACATCAATTCTGTGAGGATTTTTTTTTACTTGCCCTTTCAACTTTGGCATTTGACCTTGGTTCATTTTTGTTTTATCATTGTTTGTCAGAGCAATCAAAGAAAGTTTTGTAGATCTTATTTCAAAGTAATTAATTTACATTATACTTTTTAAACTTGCATCTCTAGCAGAAAAACAAAATTACTGTGAAGATCAATAACACTAAATATGTATCTTAATACTGCAAAGTGCTTTTATTTTAAAAATATTCAGAGAACAGCAATATATTCTAAAAAGGGAAGACAACTCTTTATATTTTTTTTACTTTATATATTTTCAAACAGATCCATCTCTTATGCTTAATGAATAATACAGGATGACATGTTGATTTTTCAAATTATCTTAAATAATCACACACTTATCATGTTAATGATAAATTTAGAAATGATAATTTGTTTTTTTTTTATTTCAAAAACTGATGATTGACGATTCATGAAAATTTACAACTTTAATAATCATAAAAGCACATTGCACTTTTCACATGAGAATCCAGTATATTTTCACAGCTACATTTATATTTTTATCTATAGCTATAGCTATCACAGAAAGGTAATTATCACTAGAAGAAGTGATGAAATAAGACAAATGGCCAAAGGGGGGCCACATACGTCATTGATGATAAAGACCATAAAAATTCACACTAAATATATATAGTGAATCTAGTGAAAAATTAGAAAAAAGAAGGACATCAAGGATATAAACAGGAAAGAAATTTATCGTAAATAAATCGTTATCTTTCTTATCATTCATTCATTTTTTTCTTTGTCATCTCTCTTTCTTTCGAGCCGGCCTGGCTCAGTCAGTAGGGGGCTCGACTCTTGATTGTGAGATCGTGAGTCCGAGTCCAGCCGACAACAGGTTGGTTTCCTGTCGTTCAGATGAGACAGTAAAAAACCGAGGTCCTGTGTCACAGTAGGTGTCGGCACGTTAAAGAACCCTCACTGCTAAATGGCCGTAAGTGCCGAGCATAGGCCAAAATTTGAAGCCCTTCACCGGCAATTGGTGACTTCTCCATATGAGTGAAAGATTCTTGAGTGAGACGTTAAACAACAATAAGCAAACAAACAAACAAAATTCTCTTTCTTTCAGTCTATCATTCATCTCTTTCAACATGTCTTCTACTTACATGCTTCAATTCTGCAAAACTTAAAGGGGCATTAGCTGTGTTTCGGTTTTTTGTTGTTTTTTTTTCAAAAAATTGTTTTTCCTTTTTTACTGCTTAGATTGATGTATAATAACAAAAAAAAAATTATAAAAATTTTGCCCCAAGAAATTTTTGCCTTTTTATGACAGAAAACAAATTCACTGGATATGCATAAAAATTCTTAAATTCCTATATATTTTGTGAAAATTGGTTGAGAATTCCAGTTTGGCAATTATACTCAACCTTACTATTTGTATATGAATACGACACTGGAACTGACCATATTTTCACAAAATATATGGGAGACCACCTCATATTTCCGACCATAGAATTTCTCTTGATAAATGAGTCAGTCTGGTAGGTGGTCTTAATTGTAAAGTTTCACTGTATGTTACTACTGAGAACGAGGCAGGTCAAACCACTGAGCAATTATAATTACACGTACTGTAATTTCATGAAATGGTTTTCAACATTTTGTAATAACAGATAAAAAGTTTGCCGTCAACTCGTACTAATCATGCACATTCTCAACAGGAAATTATTCCAAACATACGAACTGTGTTATAAACTGGGAATTAGTATAACAGAAAAAAAAAAAAGAACAACTGTTAAGTTGAGAAATGTTAGAAAAACAAGATATATCAGGGTTACCAAAGTGATAGAGATATAACATTATTACTATAAATAGTGATACATAACTAGCGAGGTTTTATTTTTGTAAATCACTGATAATATGTAACCAAGGTTATTAGCGAGAATCGATTACATGCTTAAACCTTAGGTTGATGCAGAGTTGTACAACAATACCTCGACCGACTTTGACCTTGACCCTTTGCCATCTGTGTCGGGTTTACCCTACAGAGCAGAGCTAAGTTACATGTATGTCAAACATGATCATTTAAAAACAAAAGACCAAGATACAAACAAAAAATATCAGTTATAGTACAGTCGTAAAACCACGGTCCAGAACCACAAAGCTCTTTCTTATCCGTGGTCTCATGCGACGGAAATCTCTCGTACATATTTTTATTATTCATGAAGCCTCAGCCAATGCAAGTAAATGGTGCTCTCATTCGTCAACCAATCATATCGAGACATTTAAACAATTTCATAATTGTATTGGATCAACTGATTTCCGTTTCCGATCACGACTACTGTGATTGGATTAATTGGACAACACCTACTCCTCATAAATGTTCAATAGTTACGAGAGATTTGGGTCGCATGAGACGACGGGTAGGAAAAAGAACAGCGATTCTTGACCGTTGATGTTTTACAACGATGACTTGCTGAAGGTCACATGCAAACTAGAAAGTTCATGGTAAACATGGTAAATGTCATTGGACAGGAAGTAATGGAGAAGAAGAGGGACTGTATCAAAAGCAAATGGCTTGATGTATAGGTTGATATTTTATACACAAGAGTTACATAATACATGCCAAACATTTGTATCATTTTTTTAAATCAATAAATAATTCATAGATAAATGAAATGTTATAATAGAGGTGAAGAGGTATTTTTATTTTCTTGCTGTTTTATCTTAGAATATTTCTACTGTACAATTACTTACAATGACGAAATTTTAGAAAAATTCTTTGACATCTACATTCTTCATGTTATTACAATAAAACTAAATTCCTTTTTTTAAAAAACTCTATTTAATTATCACAATTAATTTGGGAACAAAGGGGATATCTTTGTCTTTCAAGGGTTGAAGTCACAAAAAATAACATACAATGGAAGTCAAACATCAAGAATATACTTTATTTCTCTTGAATTTCTGTCAGTTGAAAATTATGAAAATTGACTTTTGAGATGATCCCTAAAATGATACATGTAGTTGCATTCTATATGCGACAAGTTCTCTTACCATTTTTTCTATCAACAAAATGTCAATTTTTTGTCCTTATTTAGAAAATAAATTGTATATGTATAAATTTTATGTATAATATTAATTGATTTCTCATTTTAGAATTTTGTTCTTACAAAGAAGAGTTTATAAACCTTTATTATGACATTGAAGATCATTCTGCGAGTACTCAGTAGGAAATGTATTGGTTTTACAACAAAAAAAACAATAATATTACTTAATCCTAGTTCCTATAAACTACACACAGACTATAAATATTGCGTATTTACATATCGTCATGGAAACATCCATAACACAAGTGCTTTGACATACACACGGCATTATATTTAAAAACACTTCCCAGCAATTTATAGGCAAACACTAACACAGTCTTGTCACCGACTACCTAAAAATATCTGGGACTTTTCACTGAGTAAAGTGTGATTTTCATTGGCCAAAAAATTGTAATTTCCATAGACCAATACCAAGACATTCATTAGGCCTTTTTATGTCTTTCTCCCCAGAGCCAGCACAATTCACCAATTTAATTTTTATATAGATTTTTTTTTTAAGAGCAAACACCAAAGTCCAAGTTTAATCCAGCTATGATAAAATTACAATTCCTGTTATCGAGACCTACCTGGATGACCTTGACAAGGATGTTTTCGCATGTTTTCCGAGGATTTGATCTGATTATGTCTTTAGATTTGGCCAGCACTCGATACCTAGAGTAAAATTCTTGATACGTCCACCTGCATAAAGAAATTCATCATATTATGAAAATGACAAATTCCACCTTGGTTAATAGACAGTAGGTGTAGTAAAAGGAAAAGCAAATCCAGATGAAACTTAATGGGGTCAGGAAGCCAGTCTAAAATCAATATACCCTTTCATAATTTCAGGATTAATGTTTTCAAGTAATTGTAAAGTAAATGACAAGACTCTGACGACATACTTTTGCTTACCTAGAATCAGATTTCCATGACAACTACAAGATCTTGAAGACGTAACTTTGCTTACCTAGATGGGTAGCCTGCAGCACTAATTCTGATGGTTTCCAGCACACCACAAGCTCGTAACTGTTCCACAGCTCTTACAGGGTCAAATCTATGATAGCAGAAAAAGAATTGAATATTTCGTTGGTGATACAAATCACATACCATCTTCTACCCATTAACTGTCTATGTCCCTATAAGTGCCCCTTTCCCCCATCTTTTTCAATATGATCAGAATCTTTTCTAGCTGGTTGACAAGGAGATGTGGACCTGAAAAACCGTAAGTAACAGTTTATCTGTAGCGCCCCCCCCCCCCCTCCCAGCAACAGGAGAATGTTGATAGGTAATAACTACAACTGCTTTACCACTGTGTAATCAGACCAGCTCCAGTACCCAAAAAGGCACATCTAGGGTATATGGGGATCATCTATCATGGTCAGACCAGCTCCAGTACCCAAAAAGGCACATCATGGGTACATGGGGGGGTCATTTATCATGGTCAGACCAGCTACAGTACCCAAAAAGGCACATCTAGGTACATGGGGATTATTTGTCATGGTCAGACCAGCTCCAGTACCCAAAAAGGCACATCATGGGTACATGGGGATCATTTATCATGGTCAGACCAGCTCCAGTACCCAAAAAGGCACATCTAGGGTACATGGGGATCATCTGTCATGGTCAGACCAGCTCCAGTACCCAAAAAAAGGCACATCTAGGGTACATGGGGATCATTTGTCATGGTCAGACCAGCTCCAGTACCCAAAAAGGCACATCTAGGGTACATGGGGATCATTTGTCATGGTCAGACCAGCTCCAGTACCCAAAAAGGCACATCTAGGGTACATGGGGATCATTTGTCATGGTCAGACCAGCTCCAGTACCCAAAAAGGCACATCCAGGGTACATGGGGATCATCTGTCATGGTCATAATGTTGAGACTTTCTACTGCATTTTTACTTTTTCACACACACACACTCGCAAATACAGCAAAATGTCATATCTCAAAATTTCATGGCACCACCTTTATCACTTTGAGATATCCAGCATTGGAGATAACCAATATTTCAATTCACATATTTTTCTATCTCTATCAGACAATGTATAGACTTTCTTAGGCTTCTGCTTAATACTGAGCTATACATGCTATGTGTATGGTACTGATTCCTTCATCTCACCTATATTTTTTTTTTAAAGCTTAGATATAATATTCTGATAAGGGTACAAATGCAAATTTATGTGAAAATAAAATTTTGACCATACACATCTGTGATTAAGCATTGTGACACAGTGTGCATTTATCCGTCATACCCTACTTACGAGAATGCGTCCTTTTCATCGTTTGGTTTTATGCATCGGATGTAATGAGGTGTCGTGGCATTTAGCGTATCCATGAGCTTGGACAGAGAGTCACGGAACTGTAAATAGAAGTTTTATTTAAATACTTTTTGTGCCATTATCTTCATCACGAATGAATTCAGAGCCTGTTTCAAAAGAATTTTTTGCAAGAATTGGTTTTTTTTTTTTTACTAAAATCAATTTTGAAACAAAAACCATGTAAATGTACAGGTAAGTATAATATGTAAAATTAAGAGAACATTTTTTATTTTGGCATTTATGACTACAAGTTACCGGCACATGGAAATATGAAAACACATGTGTCAAAAGAAAGAACAGTAAAACCTGCTATAGCGGCCACCTCTATATAAGGATTACCTGTTTATAAGGGACAATTTTTCAAGTCCCTTGACAGCATACTTCAACTAAATTGAACCTGTGTATAAGGGTCACCTGCACAAAAAGGTCAATATTTTCTGGTCCCTTGGTTGGCCCCTATATACAGGTTTCACTGTACATGTACATCAAACATGTGCTGAACTAATGTAGCAATACATGTACAAGCATTAACACCATGTGCATGTTCCATCAGTGGCACATTTTTTAATCACCAAAACAAGGGACATAACTCTATATCAGCAATGAATGACAACACGTACAGCTGATAAATATCCTACAGTAACTATCAATCTTTTAATTGTAATACATAATATACCACACAAAAATGAAATTTGACCTCCCACTGAAATTATACCACATTCATACCTATAGCCAGATTGGACTGGTCCACTTTCTTTATATAATGACAAGTCCATTATTATTGAAGGGTGAATGAGTTATTGACATTAATATATAATTTCTATTCATTGTCACCTTTTATAACATGTATAATAAAGATATTAATTTATATTAATTTAGAATTCTGGGTTAACATAATCTATCTACAGTACCCATCAAAATTATGTACTTGTCCAGAAGAATACAGTACAGTACAAAAAATCATATCACACCAAAAATAGTTCATCACAATATGCTTTCACATGAATAAAAGTTTCCATTAATATAATATGTATAAGAATTCTTTTTTATTTAAATTTCTATGCATTTTTCAAGAATAAACATTACTGGTATAAGCCACCAAAAGCATACAATTTTTCAGAATTTGTAGCTTTGAGGAATTAATTTCAGTGAGTACTGTGCATTATATCTAGTGTGAGTAAAATGTAGCAAGCTAAACAGAGAAAGAGACTATTTCAGCTCATTTAGAAGATACATACAGAAAAACATCACCTTAAGACCACCTCAATTAGACAGTCACCTTACAATCATGACCATTAGTAGAAAGTCTAGATACCTAGCCAGTGTGTAAAAACTTTAACTGGGCCACCATTAAAACTACATATATTCCATAATTGCAGATTACAGAATTTATCTTCTCTTTATAGAGGGTATCTTGTAAAGATGTGGGCAATTTTTTGTTTTTCTGCTAAAAAAAATTCCTTATACACCTTACAGACCAAGGTAAAATTTATTTACCTTATGTGTTAACTTTTCATGTTATTTTTAAAGTTATACTGGGCTCATCAGGCTGTTCAGTTTTTAAAGCAAAAAAAAAAAGCAGATTTTTCGTCCAGTATGTTCAATACAAGATACCTGCTCTAAGGAAAGACAACTGTTGCAAATGGGAGGTTACTCTATATTCCGCAAATCAAGAATGGGTTTTGTGGGATTTGTCTCCACAGGTGCGTCAGTATTTTTTTCTTTTTTTGGGGGGGGGGGGGTCGCATACAGCTTTAATATATTCAATAAATTCTACAGTTTAGACACATTACATGTACATTATTATCAGGAGAATATAGTCTTAATTTTGAAATACAAAATACAACATGTATAACATTTTGGATTAAACTATTTCTTTTAAATAGAGTTTGTAATACATTAAACAAATTTTCCCTTTTTTTTTTTTAGATTCGATCTGTGTTAGGTATGATAAAAAAAAAAAAAAGAAGAGAAGAAAAACCCGTAATGATGCCAAATTCTGCAAAAATAAATTTCATTCAGAGAATGTCCTACTGGAATAATAGCTTTCACAATTACTGTAATCACGAATATTGAGAACCAAAAAGACGGAAAGACAGATACCTTTGACCAAATCCCCCCCCCCTTCACCCTCGACCTTAAGGGCATAAAATATGTAATCTAGAATCTTTTTTGACCCAGATATTTCAGGACTTCAGCAAAGGGTTAGAGAGAATGCACACACTAATAGAAAGGGGAACACATACAAAATAATTATCAATAATGAATACAAACTCAAATACATCCGAATATCACTGTATACCAATAGCCAAAATGTCAGTAGTTAGTAGAAGAGAAAAAGGCTGATCAAACAAAATTGCTTGGTTCTTTAACACCTTACATATAATATATATACAATATGAAAAAGAACACACTTGATTTTATGCCAGTGTTTGGGTGTATTTTGTTATTTTTGCTTTTTGTTGTTTTATTATTATTTTTTTTGTTTTTTTGTTTGCTTTGAAAAATTATACATTTTTTGTTTTAAATTTTAGTACAATAAATAAAAAGATTATATTTACATGTACTTTGATACTTATCTCTACAGTACCAGAATCAAGTCAGGTACATGGCACCGATGTTTTTTTCCGAAACCCAAGCTTTGACTCTGTTTTTGCACAATACAATTTTTTTAAATGATGATGTCTGCATGAGAAGACAATTTGTTTATTAATTGATTTTTGGCTTGTTTCGTTTGTTTTTTTTTTTTTTTTTTTTTCACTTTTTGTTATGTTTGTCTTAGATTTGTTTTGTTGTGATTTTTCATGTTTTTGTTGTTCTCTTTTTAAGACTTTTTTGTGCTTATTTTTTTTTTTTTTTAATTCAATTTTCTTGCAACTTATGTCTACGGCTTAACATAATCACATCCAATTGAAGGAAAACTCATTTGTTAGTTAAAACAATTAAAAGGCATAAAACAGGCAAGATAGGTGATGACCTTTTCGTACTCTTGACGATAAAGTCTGATACCGAAGCTTGACACTATTTCACTACCAAATGAAAGATGACCTTTTCGTACTCTGACGATCAAGTCCAATAACGAGCTTGAAAAAGGAAAAATGACGTACAGGTAAGAGGTGTTCCAGAACCAATCAATTTGTCAGAAATAACGCAACATATACCAATCACCAACTCAATGTTAAATTGTTAATTAGTTAAGCACCACTCTTTACCTGGTCTCCGACTGTCGCTTTTTGTGCTTGCTAAATATAGTGGAGAAAATTTGCATAAAAAATATTTCTTTCACAGGAACAAAAATAAAAAATAAGTAGAAGGCAAAATGTGTGAAAAAAGAAGAAAATTGCATAAAGGGCAAATTCTAAACCTTTAGATTTACATTTTTGCCCTTTGTGAAAATATAGTATCATCACTTTTTGCATCAGCATTTTCTATAAGGTGCAAATTCACATTATCACAAAAAGTGTCGACAAAGCAGAATTTTTTACTACATCAAACTGAATAATTCAATGACCCGTTCCGAGTCTAACATTATAACATCCTTTAATATGACTGGTTTATAAGACTCATCCTTTAATATAATTGGTTTATAAAATTTCTCTGATCTCAAAGAGCTCATTTTAGCAATTCTTATCAGAAATAACACAGATACAGATCCAACCTTTTCCCTGTGGTTTTCAACAATGCAATACAACAACATATATATTCATGTGCAGGAAAACAAAATCGATTTCTGTTGATTTTTGAATAAAGAAAAAGAGGACAAATTATTTTTTTAAAATCCCCAATTTTTTTTTCTTAAGACTTCAGATGTCCATTTTACCTGAGATCCGACTGTTTTTTGACGATATCCACCTTTGGGTGCTGATTTCAAAGGATGAGTGGTGGCAGATCCCGCTCGTGGTTTCTTTTCCGATGGGTCAGGTTTTTCTTCAAACAATTCTGCCACAAGAGCATACTGGAATACAGACACATATCCATTATGAGTAACAAAGAAATAAAAGTGAACAATATTGAAATATATGATCAGAACCTCTTATAACAACTGTTGTTATTCTGACAATTTTACCTATCGACAGTATTTTTTTATCTCCAACAAATGTACGGTATATGATGTTTTTTATCTTTGATATAACAAACTTAGTTTCTGACATCAGCAGTAAAAATTCAGAACGTGTATTTTAAGTCTAAAAATAGTTTTTCTAGTGTAGTAACCAAAACTGTAGGCCATCAAAAACAAGTATCTTGAGATGACCCCTTACTGTGAAACCATTATACAGTGAATGGTAAGCAATTACAAAACTGAAGACCACCAATAACAAGTATCTTGAGAAAACCCCCTTACTGTGAAATCATTATAGATTGAATGGTGAGCAATCACAAAACTGCAGGCCACCAACAACAAGTATCTTGAGATGACCCCTTACTGTGAAACCATTATTAAGTGAATGGTAAGCAATTACAGAACTTTAACCAAAACCTTAACTCTACAGACTGACAGATGAAATGATGGCCTTACAGAATTTATTGGCACAATTTCTATTACGATGAACACAACTTCTGACCTTACAGAAGACTTTCTCTAGGAGAAAAACAAATTATATATGTATGCATGTTGCTTATATTATATTATATACAATGGACTCTCGATATATCCAAACTCACAGTACCATCCCTATTACTTCCAGACATCTGGAATTCCATATAACCAAAATTTTTAAATAATACATGTATATAAATTTCTATCCATAAAAATCGAAGCCGGCCTTTCAATTGTGACATGTCTGGAATATTCACTATTCTGATTTTGACATAACGAGATTAAACTGTATATACAGACAAACCTATTTATACTGAACCCTGTTACATTGAAATCCAGATTTATTTGAAATGATTTTGATTTCTTCTCAGTCAAATTCCTTTATTACCATCATAACCCAGTACTTTTGAAACCTCTGTTTATTTCAAAGAATAATTCATTTCCCCCCTTGATTTCAATATATGTGTGTTGGACTGTATATAACTGACCTACCTCACTGGCTCTCAATATATTGAGATGTTCCTCTAATACTGTGTCACGGTTTTTCTCCAAAAATCCATCTGCCTGATACTCTACTTTCTCTGCAAAATGGTGAATGATGAACGCCGTTCGAGACATGCGCGGTTTGTCAAAATGTTTTGACTTCCCTAGATGTTTGTCATATAGCTTCTGACACCAGTTACCATCGGAACCTCTTGGCATCTGTTGCGTAAAAAAACAAGAGATTAAAAATGATGTCAGGTGTCAGCATGGTATCAAAGATACTGAAATTTTGACTACAAAGTAAAGAAAGATATGATAATACATGTAATCATGTTCATCATGTTTCTATGATAACTCGAATCAAAACAATGAAAGGTTACTGTTAAAGCCGAATAGTGTATATTACTATTACACAAGAAACTGGTAATGGAAGTTTGGCTGTATTGCGTTGCATTGTGTTTCAAAATCATCATACATGCATTATGAAAATTTAACAGGATTTTGAATTTCACGATCAAAGGTCAAGGTCAAGGTAAAAAGTGGTCAAACTCAACAGCTAAACAAAAATGTTGATGTATACAGACAGATTGACAGACATCATCAATTGATTTTTTTTTGTTTTTAATTTTGAATGGTGTTTTACCCCACATTCAACATTTCTTAAGTTATATGGTGGCGACCGATTTTTAAAGGAGGAGGAGGGAAGAATCACTGACCTTCCGCAAGTAAACTGGCAAATTTTCTCACAAAAATCAGCTTAGGTTCCAGTGGGGCATGAACCTGTGCTAACCAGAAGTGAATTCATAGTCAATTCATAGACTGATGTTTGTTTGGCAATCCAAGCAACGGTAGGTTCCACGAAGTGAATTCATACTCAAATCATAGAATGATGTTTGTTTGGCAATCCAAGCAACAACAGAGTGTTAGATGGAACAGAAATTATTTGTATGTGACCTTGACATTGGTGCTTACCTTGCACTCTTCATCCAGCAGATCTAGTATTCCAAGTTTGCTCTCGATCAGATCAATACACGACTGGTTGTCATAGAAATCTATAAACGACCATTCTATAGCTTCTCGAACATACTCTTCTTGTTCTAGTTTAAAGACGTGCTGTAATTAAGATGAAAAGAACTGAATTAAACAAGATTGGTTCACGAAACACTACAACACAAAGAGCTGTAAGAAGATTTTAAAGTCCCACAACATAAAACTGCCAAATACTGGACACAATGTACGTCTTCTGACATCTTCCGAATTTGATCATATTCATATTAAAGGAAACAAAGTTAGAAGAAAGAAAGTTGTGTGATGAAAACCAAACCATTGCAAACAGATTAAAAAAAAAACCTGGAGAAACAAACAAATAATATGCGATCCATCTTAGAAGTATCAAGCAAAATAAATCATCTCATCTCAGGCCAAAGAAATTAACCCCAACCCCCACCCCCTCCCCCACAAAAAAAATTATCCAAAAGCAAACAAGTTGTGAAAGCGTAAGCCCCAAACTAACAAGAGCTCACAGTATGAGTATTTCACTAAGGGGAATAACTCTGGACAGAAGGGTCTTAAAATCGTTTTAAAACTTTTGTACATGTACACTGTCTACCTTACTTGTGTATCATCACAAAATGTGGCAAGTCTAGCATATGTCTAGGGGAAAAAATGATTCAGATATGGATAAGGAAAATAAAGAAATCTACTAAGGGGAATAACTCCAGAAATAAGAGTCAAGGTGGGGAACTAATAAGACAGATAAAGTGTCCTCTAAAATTATTAAGCAAGAGAGGGTTTTTAACCTATGTAAATAATGAGAGGTCAAAGGTCAGCTCTTACAAATAAGATCTTACCATGTTAAATATCTGCTGTAATTTTTCATTGGCGTAGTTGATGCAAAACTGTTCAAAGCTGTTTATCTCAAAGGTTTCAAATCTGGAAAAAAAAATGCATGCAAATATTGCATTAGTTGTAGCAAAATTAATATATTCTGATTTGTAACTTTGAGATGCTCCCTCATATCAGAGACTTAAAAAATGGTAGTGACTGTTCCTTCGCCAACCGCTCAGGATAAAAAGCGAAAGTCACAAGCCTTTCGTACGAGACTGAAAACCGAGGTCCTATGTCACAGAAGGCGTGACACATTAAAGAACCCTTACTGCATTAGAGTCAGTCCATAGCACATGTCAAAATTTGTAGAACTTCACCTATAGCTGGTGGCATCTCAATATATGTGAAATATTTTTGATGGGATGTGAAACAGCGATCAAATAAACAAAAAAATATTAAAGGTGTCAAAATATTCATTGACTGAAAACAATTATAATATCAATTTACCGTTTTTCTTACATTTAAGTAAAACCAAAATGTCGCCCATTGATGAGTAGACAGACCAATAGCAACATGCCAAAGACTTTCGATACCTGGGTTGGAAAGTCTGTTGCCATGGAAATATACCTCAAACACATCCAACATTGGCAGGACATTGACATAAGTGTGTTTAAATAACAAAGGAACAATAAAATTTCATGTGAAAAAAACACAAACACACTCTAAATTAAAGGTGAATTTAGAGTGTGTTTACTGTTTTTATAGCAAAACGACACTTCTCTTTGGAGGACATTGAATTTAATTGGATTAAATTTTCAGTCATGGACATTCAGCAAGCATATTACTCTCTCTCTAACACTTGACAGTAAAATCATCATAAAGTGACAAAAACACATTTTGTTGTCATGGAAACTTACCCGTATATATCTAGAACTCCTATAAACTTGTGTTGTTTCGTAGAGCTATGAAGAGCCCTGTTGATTTTTTCCACTAGCCAGGCAAAAGCCTGAGCATATATGTGCTTAGCCAAAGCATCTTGAGAAAAGGAGGCCTGTTAAATGAAAAAAAAAAAGAGAAAATAAAACAAAGACTGTCAATTAACTTATCAACCCCTGAGGTCACATTTAGACTCACCCAAATCAATAAATAGTATGGTCTACTGTCATAATTCAGGGGTGAAAATGTTTATATAGCCTGTAAAATTTTTATAAAATCTGGATTCTTAATCATACACCCCTGAATTCTGACAGTGGACTTAACCATTCTTTGAAATGGGTAGGTCCAAATGTGACTTCAGGGGTTGATGAGTGAAACTGCCAAAGAAATACTATATAATATAGAAAACAATTTCAGCACTGTATCAGTTCATAAGACTTAAACAAAATGCTGTCACAAAGTCATACTGTAAAACATGCTATTTTTGCACACATCTCAGTTTAGCAATTTCCATGCAAGGACATAAATGTGCTAAACTTTTATGTTTGCAAGAACTGGAAATTACTTTTAAGTACTCAACAATTGGTCACTTATGCTGGAAGCGGTAAAATTTAAAATATGTGAAAATATTTGAATCTGTGGAAGCTCTCAATTTCAACTGCGCCAAACTACGCCATTTTACAGTGTGTTCGATTAAATCGCGTTTTATGCCACAGTCAACAATTTTTCATTTATATGGTGGCAGCTAGATTTATTAATGGTTTTGAGGGAGAGAACCCGGTTACAATGTACCCGGGAAGAAACCACCAGGCTTCTGAAAGTAAACTGGCAACCTCTCTCGCAAAATCAGCCTAGGTTCCAGCTGGGCTCGAACCAGCAATGACTAGATGTTTAGAGACTTCATGGCTTAAAGGGCGATGCTGTGACCACTCAACCACGGAGACCCCTTTCACAGCATGTCTTGAGGTCATTTGGTGTGAGGTCAGGAATATAGAAATCTGTTATTTGGAGACTAAAATACACATTTTTTTTTATCCAATTCAGCTTTTATTTGGTCATTAACCAGAAGTATATCCTCTAACCCATTCTATAGTTCTCATTCAACTTTGGAGCCAGACTATAATTTGAGTGCTCACCTGTAGTTTTACACCTGTTGTATATTTTTAATTACCTGAGAGACAGTAAGTGGTTTTGTTAAGACCTCGTTGACGGTGGTGATTTTTCTGTTACATAACCACATCCTCATCTGCGACTCCTCGATACCGAGTAAGGTACACATGATAGTAAGATGTGTGTCTTTTGTCTGCAGACAAAAAAAAAAACAACAAAATAAAAATATAAATGTACAATCAGGAAATTTTGTAGTGGTTTTAATTTAGTTTATTTTGTTGTTTTCATTTATGAATGAAATTTAAACCATGGCGAAATTTACATCAACGATATCTAGTAATAGCAATAGGTTCCTTGCCACATGTTCCAAACAGGTTTTCATATTTCAATGAAATTTAATGTCAACGAATTCTTATTTCTAAAACAACAGAATTTTAAACCCACAAAATATTCACTAATTAAACAGAAATAGTTCAACATGTCATTGATAGAGCAGCCATGTCTTGCCTACAGGCAAAGATATGAATGTTCCATTGAAAAGTTATCAGATGATTCAATTAATATTATAAAGAATTTTTTTGTTTTTCAATGTCATTTAATGTTAAAGAATTTTGCTTTTCAAATTACATGTTATTAATAATTCATTTTAATCACTAAAGATTCACCATGGATTCACGATAAATACTTTTACAACACAAATTGTTGGAGATTCTCTGTCATTCTCCAGGAAGTAAATATATATATATTTTTTTTTTATGCCATTTATTGTTAAAAAATTTAGTTTTTTCAAGTTTAAGGTTATTAATCATTCATTGAAAGAATTACAGAATCGCCATGGTTTCACAATAAATATTTTCACTTACAGGTATTGCTGACGATTCTCCGTCATTCTCTACTATTCTGACGTTACCAAAGTGTAGTACAGCGGACTGTATCTGAAAGATCATCATTTGATCTTTCTCACTAATGCCTGTAAAACAAAAGAAAGTTATTACGCCTAAATTGAAACAGAGTAATACAAAATTCCAAAGCTAACCTCTCAGCAACATTTTAACCCCCCCCCCCACCCCTTTACTAAATTGACCTCAATCATTATTCTTTGCCATGGCACTGAAAACTGAATAAAACCTGACCTCCACCATTATCTTCTAAACCAGATGCTGATCGCTGGACACTAGCATACACTCTCCTAAACGTCAATTACGTGAGTTAAAAACTTCTAAATGACATTATGCTAAAACATTTACATATGAACAAGATTGACAGGAAACTGCACAGGTGAATGCTGCAATTAGCCGCTCATCTGAGCTCAACTGACTTGTACATGAACATGTTCTATTTATAGTATCGGCAGCCATGTTGATTGATTGACAAGAATGGAAATCTGAAACTTGATTCAATACGCCTTATTGATCTTTCATGCATAGACTGGATACAAATAATTCGGCTGTTTCAGAGGACAGAGGTTTTGAAAATGTTTGATGAACAGAGGCAAAGTGATGGCAAAAGCTCTCATCGGGTTGGGGCAGCCGAGATCAAAACAAAACAAAACTGAAATGACATACCTAGCATCCTGAGAGCATCTCGTGTAGAGTTAAGGTCATCAGCATCATCAACTCCTGGAATCTCTGGAGCCTGACCATGACTGGTATAGAAAAAATCGTCAGCAGATACTAGAAAAACAAAGAAAATGCGTGGTACAGTGAAACATTGCAAGATGACTGCCAATATGATGAACGACTATGTTAAGGAGAAGTCTAGCCACTTTTATGTAGAGAGGACTTGTCCAGCCATCTTTATATAGAAAAGACATATAAAGTCACCTCTATCTAAAGGGCACCTGCAACATGTAAAGTCCACTCTATGTAAAGCACACCATCCCTTTTTTCAGATTTTTCTTTCTCTCCTCTCTTTCTGACTCTCTTATCTCTTGTGTCTGTCACTGTTTGTCTGTCTGTCTCTCTTTCTCATCACACCTGCAACATGTAGTCATCTCTATGTAAAGCACACCATCCCTTTTTTCTTATCTCTCTTTCTCACCTCTCTTTCTGACTCTCTTTTATCTCCTGTGTCTGTCACTATCTGTCTGTCACTGTCTGTCTGTCTGTCAGTTACTGTCTGTCTGTCTGTCTGTCTCTCTGTCTGTCTGTCTCTGTCTCTCTGTCTGTCTGTCTGTCTGTCTGTCTGTCTCTCTCTCTCTCTCTCTCTCTCTCTCTCTCTCTCTCTCTCTCTCTCTCTCTCTCTCTCTCTCTCTCTCTCTCTCTCTCTCTCTCCAAAGATCAATACTTACACAAACAGAATTTTTTATACTCAGGAAGGTCTCTGGAAGCACAAAGTTGGTAGAATATGTGATAGTTTCTTTCTTCTGAGGCTTGGAACACAACTCTGAAATTTACACAAAAACATTTATGACGAAATTGAAGACTGTTTACTGTCAGTCTGCATCAATTATCATTATTTCAAAACCTGAAACTTAAATCAAAGGCCTGAATGGCCACAATGACGTAGAACATTACGAAAAATTACAAAGCAGGTTGTCCGATACTATGAGAGAAAAGTGTGAATGTGTGCTTGATCTGAGCAGTTACAAAACTTTAACCAACTTCTTAACCAGATGGACTGACAGATGAAATACTATAATTTAGTCAGACAATCACAGGGGACTATTAATTATTTGTAAGCTGCTCCCCAACACAGAACTCTAAAATGTTGGCAGGTGTGCAATTTGTAATGTAAATTTGGACAGACTGACAGATGCAGACAAACCATCAAGTCCCCCATCTTTTTACCTGTGTCATACAATATTTTGACTTCCATGACAGATTGGCCCAGGGGTTAATTCATCATGCAATAAAGTGACCCCAGAGGTCATTCTATCCCATCCCCTTGATATATACTGAACCCCTATGAATACAGGGGGGTGTCAATATATCCAGGACTAGACAATTTTGACTTTACATGATCTGTAAAAGATCACCATTAACCTGTAGTTTTTATAAATCACATGCTGAAAGATATAAAGGGCAGACAACTCTGACACACCTTGATTTTCCAAGATAGAAAGATATAAAGGGCAGACAACTCTGACTCACCTTGATTTTTCAAGTAGATACGTCCTCATATTAGCACCAATGATTTCATGTTGTTTGTTGAATGAGATTTCAATATATTTTCCAAACCGACTACTGTTGTCGTTTCTTGTTGTTTTGGCATTACCTATAGCCTGCGAAGCAAAACAACTCAAAACTTGTCAATTTTCAACAACAGTGCCATAAATTGGGGTATTTTGTCGTCACTAACATTTGGTCAGTTCTGTCAAATTAAAGGCGATTAATTTAGGCCAGATGAACACGTACTTACTTCAGAGCATTAAATTTTGGCCACTTTAACAAGGAGGCTAAATTGACCAAAATATCCCAGTCACAGTATTCAAATTATTCTGAACAAATAATGTTTACCGTGAACATATTTGTGGTGTTTTAAGACACATTCAAAGACTTTCCAGTTATACAATGACAATCAGTGTAACAATGAGAAAACCTCAGACACCTCTCACATCTGTGGTGCTAAATGGGTTAAATATACAAAAAAAGAAAACAACTGGACTTAAATTTGACATCATTCGGCTAAATCTGTAATGGTTAGCATCTATGAATGTACTGTAAATGCTGAAATTTTCACGTTGCGGTAATTTTCACTAAACACATGATTTTTTGTGTAAATTACACCGCGTACCAGTCCCTAAGAATTATTGTCTAATACTAGAATGTTCACAATAAGCTGTGACATCGCATACATAAACCCACGGGTACAGATTGCATATGAAGTCACGTACTTAACAACGCACAGAAATATCCACGTTTTACAGTAATATTCAATCAAACAGTATAGAAAATGGCTTTTGCTCGTAAAAACTACAAAACAACTTACAATGTATTTGTGTTGGATAATCTATTTGTGATACATACCTCCATAATTGGATTGGAAGCCAGAACTTTCTGTTCCACCTGTGTCTCCGCCTGGGACCCGCCCACCATGGCAAAATATCGCATGGCATATTTGGCCGAGACAGTTTTACCGGCACCCGATTCTCCAGATACGATGATTGACTGGTTTTTTTCAAATCTGAAATCAAAATTATGGTCAGATCATTATTGTTGTCTTTTAGACTAAAATATGATTTGGTGAAAAAAGGTATGCCATTCGGGGAGATTTCAAAGTCCCGTAACTCTGGAAAATTTTGCTCAATGGTAGTCATACAATAATGTACTGTGATACCCCAGGTTGCTATGTGTTTGAAGCATGTTATTTTTCTCTTGATTCATTGCCGACCCAGCAAACATTTATCTTTTCACTTACATGGAAATGTTACTAGCTACAATGTTTACGTGAAGTGCCAAAAATTTTGACCTGTACCACCAGCTGAGGCCAATACAGTGAAGGTTCTTTTTTTTAAAGTGCCACTCCTGCTGTGAAACAAGACCTCGAATTAAATGTCTTATCCCACAGACTCTTAACTTTCACTTCTCATGCTGAGCACTTGGCTAATGATCAGTTACTACAGTGGAACCTGTCCTGAGAGACCACTCTTATAAAAGAGCACCTGTCTTTTGATACCACATCTTGGAAACCACTTGGTTATATAACCCTATTAATAAAACCTCTTTTGAGTGGCAGAAAGGGTGGTCTGTCAAGACAGGTTCCACTGCACTTGTCAAAGTATCAATCACTACCAAGTATTTAGTCCTTTAAGTGGGCTTTCTGGAATCAAACCTGGAACATTCCGCTAGAGAGTTGAATGCTCTAGCTATCACAAAACCATCATGAGTGAAAAAGCATGTTGTAGGTCAGAATTTGACTTAGAATTTTGAATGATGCTTTATGCCATATGATAATCAACATTGTTCAGTCATATGGTGGTGACTAGTATTTAGTGGTGCAGGAAAGAACCCAGTTACAATATACCCGAGAAGAGACCACTGGCCTTCCGCAAGTAAACTGGCAACCTTTCAGATTTCACAAAATCGGCTTAGGTTCTAGTGGTATTTTTCCATCAGAGGGCAGTACGTGTGTCAGGAAGTGTTACATTTTAATGCCACTCTCGTTTAACAACTGAAGTTTCAATGCATTCCAAAACCCCATGAAAGCCTCTATGATTACATAATACAGAATATTAGTCTATTTTTAAAGTAACCCTGCTAATTAATTATTATACTAATTACTTAAACCCCACCTATTAACTAAAAGAAACATTACAAAAGTCTGAGAAAAAATAGATAGGGAAAACATTTTATGCTGCCATGATTACCTGGGGACAAGCTCAAAATATGAATCACCAGACACCAATATGTGTATGTCAGTGGTGTAAAACCTAAACAAATATCAAACGTAAATTTTGAGACATTCCCCCAGCATTCAATCTCTTGTATAATTACGACTTCTGCTCTGTGAAATGGAAATGATTACACGACTGTACAGTCTGCTTGCTCCTAATGACTTTTCTCTTTTGTTTGTTTTATAATACTGTTTTACGACGTGTTGAGAATTTTCCACTAATATGCAGACATCACCAGCAAAGGCTAATGTGTCAAGAATTTTGACTTTTTGACTTGTGTTATGGACCCGTATCAATGAAAGAGAGGGCTCTTGTACAATGTAGCCCCTCCTTGCCATGACATTGAACCTCAATTTTAAGCTTCATCCAAACGATGTGACTTTTATCACTGGCGGATTCAATGAGGGGCGTAAAGGGCGTACGCCTCCTCTTCATACGCCAAATTATAGGTGTATGTACAGTAAAAAATAAAAATTCTACAGGAACTGCACAATATTGTTTTCAGTTATACACGATAAAATTATTATTGGTCAACACATGTCTCTTCCTCCACTTATCATGTCAAGGTCTATAATAAGGTGTAATACCTTTTCATGTAACCATCGATTATATTCAATCCTTTACACAAAATGAACTGGAACATATCACTTCGCGTCCTACCGTAATAACTGTCCAAGAATTTGGAGACATTACAAGCTTAAAGTGAAGGTGCCATAAATTTGAATCTGGCTATGGCATGATGTCAATGCAATGAGGTAGAAAGGACATTTCATATGTAAACATACACCAACTTCAAATATTGTATCCTTCATTATCCTCTATCTCCGGGAATTTTTTTTCATAAAAAAAAACAAAACACAAGTTTCATAACTCATTAACCCCTGTGGTAAAATTTAGACCCACCAAAATCAATTAACAGTATGGTATAATGTCATAATTCAGGAGTGAAAAAGTTCATATTGCTTGCATGTAATATCATAATAAAATTTTGATTCTAAATCATACATCCCTGAATTGACCTATAGCCAAGTGTCTGCCACATGGCTGTCCATGTGCTTTTTTGACGTCATTCGATTGTGATGTCATAATCACACAAATGTTTGACAGGCCATTTAATTGTGATGTCATAATGGAAAAGTTGTCAAAAGATGCCATGTCGGGCATTTGGTGATAGGTCAATTCTGACAGTGGACTTAACCATTCTTTAAAAATGAGCAGGTCCAAATGTGACTTCAGGGGTTGATGAGCTAATTGTTCATATCCAACACAGCCACTTACCTGGACATAAGTTTAAATGCTTCTTCTGCGACAGCGAAGATATGGGGATCCATCGTCCCCATATCCTGCCCCGAGTACATCTGAATAATGTCATTGCCATAGATCGGTAATGTTTCATAGGGGTTGATTGCAACCAACACAATTCCTGTTGTCATGAAAACAAAAAAGACAATTAATATCTCCACTGTTTCCCTGATATAATTCACCTGGGCTTTACTGATCACCCAGGTACCTGCCCTATCATATAACAAGATCATATAAAAAAAACCACTGACCCCATGGCTCATGGATTCACAAATTTCCCACACATTCTATTTACTTGTTTGTTTACCTGGATGGCATTTTGCACCACACTCAGCAAATTTTCATTTATTTGGTGGCAGCCAGTTTGTAATGGTGAAGTAGAGAACCCAATTTCAATGTAATCCGAAAGAAAGAATCGGTATTCTGCAAGTAAACTGGCAAACATTCGCATAAAATCAGCTTAGATTCCAACGGGACTTGATCAGAAGTGAGGGACTTCATGGTTCAAAATGTGATGCTCCTACCACTCGGCCAGAGAGGCCACGCCCGAGACCCCTCCCCACATGCCAGATGGTACATGACATTGTCATCATGTGAATTACTCAGAATTCAGAGTCATGATTTTGCATGCTTGACTTTTCAGAAATATTCAAAAATACACAAATTTGCAATTCAACAGGTGAAAAAAAATTTTGATTCTGCAAGTTACATATCTTAACACAAAATATCAAAACAGGCTGACAAAAACTACAAAGCTTTAATGCTTTAATAAAAATCAATATATTTTTCGCCAAACTCCTAAACAGGGGCTAAGCCATCTACGCTAGCTCTTTGACTTGGCTTACACCACTACTTCCTGGATAAGTTAGTGGTATTGATTGTTTTATATTGTGATTAATTTTTACAAATATGCGTAGTTATATTTATATTTTAATATATGTAATTAAATATTGGTGTAAAGGCTGACAATAATCTGAAGAACTAAATTCAATTGCCGCAACAACACTGTGTGAATAAATCTCGTCCGATCACTCGGTACACTCAGGTGACCTTCCGATCAGTAACTCGGTATGTTACGAATGAAAACTGATGACCTGGTTGCACTGAATGATAGTCGATAGCCTGGGATCCCCGCCCAATCATACTTTGTCGATATACTCGACCGATTGATATGGAATACAAAGAAATAATAAATCATGATTGTGAAAACATTCATTGGGTTTTTACTCAAACTGAACAGTTCCATGATGTTTCTCATTTATTGCAGAATAGAGATGTTTCAATGACTTTTCCGTGTCTGCCATTTTGTAGCAATACTTCTAAGGTTACTTAGTAATGACAAAAATAGTACAGTGGAACGGTTCTGAAAATCACTGTACCACAATGAATGACCGATAGTTTCCGAAGGGGTGAAGGCAGTAGTGTATAAGGTCAATGACCGCTACCCACTATAAGGAGTGTGATTTTCCGCTGACAAATCATTTTTTCAAAAACTCAAATATAAATCACACAACCAGTACATGTAACTGAATAACAAAACTGGCATTTCTCTGGAATGCATGTCCAATAATCTGATTTACAATGTGATAACCCAACAAGAAATATACAAAATTTACAATCTTGTCAAACTTACAATAGAACATTAGTTGCCATGACAACAACCATGATAATATATATATCTACAAATTGAGGAATTGATTTTTCCTAGTATCTCTAATTTTCCATACTTGTTAAGTACATATAAACCAATTAGAGTCACGTTATCAAATTACAGAATCTCCCCCCAAAAAAGGAAAGGAAAATAAAAAAAAATCCTGAAACATAATGTGAATTTACTTCAGCCTATTAAAAGAAAAAAAAATTATCCGCAGGGAGAAAAAAAATCACAATTGCAGCTGTCACACCAAGCTTCAAGAGCTAAAGAGACTACAGCATGCACAGAAAGATAACTTGGTCTGACAGAACTGTCGTCAGTTACAAGTATTAAGGGGAAAATTGATGAAGAGAGAAATTCTGGAAATAAAATGTAAAAGTTTGTTTTCCAACTAATGGTCTCCTTTAATGTACATAAGTACAGGTACAATACAATTGTTATTTTGAATTTTATAAATTCAGTACATGTATCTTAAAATCAAGGTGTGGGTTGCACGGATATGCTGTATACATGTATTTTCCTATAAGTATTCGACCGCATTGATATACATGTATGTACTGTTTTGTACTGTTTTTTCAGTAAGTTCCATGGTCTGTTGGGTGTTTTTTTTTGGGGGGGAGGAGATTTTTTTTTTTTGGGGGGGGGATGTTTGGTAAATTAACCATACCATGTGTATATTTTCTCTGCCTGTCTGTGTCTCTCTATCTCTGTGTCTCTCTGTCTCTCTCTCTCTCTCTCTCTCTGATATAACAAGATCAACCCTATCACAAGATCCATCTTCCATTCCACCTTCCACACACACACACACACACACACATGCACACGCACACACACACACAGAGTAATACATCAGCATGTTCAGCATGTATATACATGTCAATTACTAAACAACATATTACCTATTACAAATCTCAGCTATAACTGTATCAAATGATCTTATACTCACCACAGTATGTATATATAATGTTTCTTTCCAAAAACCTGACCTGCAGATTATAAAGAACTGAAAAAAAAATGTTTACAGATTAAAAAAAAATTCAACAAAAAATGTAATGTATACAAATATTTAAATGCCATCGCTAACAGTTTTCAAATTCATTTTTAAAACAAACAAAAAATTAGAAACTCATAAAACCTATTGTCAATGTTTATCTTTACCTAATAAAGGTGTCACTGATAAAGGGACATAACTCTTGCTTAATTTAGGAGAACTTCCCAGTGGGAATATAAATCAAGAAATCGACCAGTAACCTAGATATTCTCTAATTGTTCAGATTTGTCCTTCATTTTAACAGAGAACTATTTCCTTGTCAACCCCTAGGGTACTGAAAAGCTACATGCATTATGACGTCACAATATATATGATGTAGGGTGTCTGTGGTGTCTAAAATGCAGTGCATAATGTCAGATTTTAATAGCATAGATCTACATATACAGTAGAACTTCGATGAGTCGAACTTCAATGAGTCGAATTTCTCGTTGTTTCGAACTTTTTACAAAGTCCCGATTTATTTCATTATATATCCTTACTAAAAAACAATTTATAAATCGAACTTTCATGAGTCGAATTTCTCGGTGTGTCGAACAAAACTGGCAGTCCCATCGCTGTAAAAACATCGAAAATTCATACAAATAAATCGAAGTCGAAGTTTACCTGTATACAACTTACAAGATGTAAATTACCCCGCGGTGATTTTCAAACCTATCCGACTACGTTGAACAATGGACACGTGTTTATTTATAAACACCCAGGACAGTATAAAAATAACAACATGATTTAAGTAATTAAATGTAATAAGCAGACGCTAATTGATTATTGATTGTTTGCGACTGTGTCAGACTCAAATATGCAAATTACCGGCAGTTATGTTGGTTGTTTACCATCTCATAGCTTGGGTCATTATAAGTTACCGATTTGTAAAAACAAAACGAAATGACCCGAAAATATACAGTAAGCATTTCTACTCAAACTCAAAGTGTCACAAAAACAGCATGAAATGAACGGTATCGGCAATTTGATGTGAAATGTCGGATGTGATTAAACACAAGGGTATAATCATAAATAGTAACTAGTTTTTACTAAATTATTTTGATTACTTTTGTCTTTTTACTTTGTTTGTGTACGTAATTATGTATGCCGATGATTTAATAATTATGATAAATATCACAATTAAATTGGTGACAAAATATTTTAGCTTCTTGGTTTTTTTCTTAACTCTGAGTCAACGTTGTGTTTCTCGTATAGGCGCTTGGATTACGATTTTTCTGCAGAATGTTTGGATTTATTCTCTGAGTACAAAATAAATACATTGTATCTACATTAAATAGGCCGTAAATGATTTTAGTCTATTAGATTCTAAGTCATGATCCCAGCACCTATACAGTTACACAGTCACGTACAATAGATTTTTTGTGTGGCATGTCGTTATGTAGATAGTGCACTGAGTAAATTTTAGATTTCTCGATCACCATTCATAAGTCGAAGTCCCGATGTTTCGAACTTTTTTAGGCGGTCCCTTGAACTTCGACTCATCGAAGTTCTACTGTACATGTATTTAAAACATGTGAGAAAAGTAATCAACCCATTCTTTGAGGGTATGACAAAGGAATCTCAATCCTAGGGATAAGAATCTTGAATGACAAATCCTCAACAAGCCTCAGATTTGTCATTCAAAAAACTTACTCTCGGATTGAGATTCCTTTGCCATACCCCCAAGGTAGTTCTATTATTCTTCTAAGTTAAAAAAGTAAATCCCCAATCAGAAAAGTACAACAGAATCTCAGTCACAAAAGTAAGTTCTGGTGATCAGGAAAAATCAGCCACCCGTATGAAAAGTTTCAGTCAGAAAAGTCAAGACAAAATTAAGATCTTATCACATTCTGAAGAAATCTGACATTCAATACTTACCCTCTGGTTCATTTAAGTAACTGAGAGATGTTAAGTCATTTTCACCAATCAAAATCTCAGGATTTCTTAAGTGTGGAAGCCTATCTTTATTTTTGATTTCGTATTCTGATTCCTGAAAAATAAAGAAAATAAAGAATTAATATATATGGTAGTTGCCAACAACATGTGTTATATTTACAGTAAAGAACCCACTAGCCATAATTTTAAAAAGTTGACAAAAATAAATCTCACATACAGAGTTGTCTGTCCTTGCACTTTCCCTCAAACTCTGATAATGTCTCAAAAATAATCCCAAAACATGTGACAAAAAGATCTCCTTTCCTCACAAAACTTGCTTTTGACAGTCCATCAACACAACGTTCTTGTCATAATCTTTAACAATGCTATTCGATATTTAGATTTTATTGGATGAATACATCAACCAATTTTCTCATGAATACCTTTCACAAAAATATAGTCCCTATATCTATAGCCATTTTTAAAAAAGTATTTTTCGCCTTGAATAATACAGTGCATTGTATTTTACGTCAAAACTAAATATATACGCGAAATGGCTAAGAGTAGAATCTTGTAAAATCAGTAAGACATAAATGAACCCATTCACCCCTTAAGACACATTTGGACCAATCAAAGTCACCGATTCACAGAATTGTTATTCTGGGGTTGATGAGTTATGGTAACAGAGATTGAGAGAGAGTTTTTAAAAGGAGGAACCACTGTATGGGAGATTGTATCAGAATGTACCGGTACCACACCAATGAAAAACATAAAAGGTGGGAAAATTTCATGAAAAAATTATAAATAAAAATTTGTGACACAAAGTTTCCCAGTAACATTCAAATTTTCTCATTTTCTTTTTTGCCCAGTGATATCCAAACTTTTGTCAATCATCTTCAAAAATTTCTGAGTACTAAATACACAATTTTTTCTAGGAATAGTCAAAGGTTTTTCATGGATTTTTCAAGATAATATTTAATAATAATTCTAGGGCTTATTCATTTTTTTTTCAACACAGTGGGACTGGGACTGGGTCCTTTAAAATTTAGGAAAGAATAATGTGATTTTTATATAGTAAAATCCACATAACCTGGCAGGTTAGAGTCATGTGAAACCTTTCTTGACTTGAACGAGTTTATATTTTAGGTATTGCAGCATTATGACATGAGAATTACACTGGCAAGCTAAACTGTTTCAAATTGAAAATTTTTTTTTTCAAATCAACCTGGAAAAAACCTGTAATTACTAGTCAATACATTTGTACCTGAATATAAATAACCAAAATATCTCTCTCTCTCTCTCTCTCTACCTCCCCTCCCTCCCTCCCCCCTCTCTCTCTCTCTCTCTCCCTCCCCTCCCTCCCTTCCCCCTCTCTCTCTCTCTCTCTCTCTCGTGCCTAACAGTAACTATTACTTCTGATATTCAACAGGATTTACGACATTTAAAGCAAAACAAACTCAAATTTTTACTTATTAATCCAAAGTGGCCAAATGATAAGAAACATTTACAATCCCTTCTTTAAATGACGTATTACGAATACCTAAATTAACAACACTTTCTTACAAACAACTTAACAAAGTAGGAAACATTCCTTTTTAAGATTTATTTAAATAGACATGCGATATATTACTGATACATAACAATTACGACACAATGTCTACACTTTTTTTTTTTTACACAGGTGTCCCTTTTGGGGGGCCTCATTTGCCTTTATTTACTTGCATAACAATAGTATTTAAGTATCTATATCTTTCGCCTCAGGCAGTGCCGTGTTACAATATGATAAAGCTGTGATAAAAAGCAAATAGTTTACATTCTCCTCCTTGCATATTCATTGTACATTGTGTATTTGTGGTATGTCGTCTTGTCAATCATTTTTCTGTTCTTTTCTTTTTGAATAACTATTGCTATCCCTCGGAGCACTTCTCAACAATAACCTTTATGCGCTAAAGTAGCTATTTCAGTTCCAGTACATACATTGTATACAATATTAACTTGTCAGCCCCTGAAAATCAGTGGACTCTTCTGTAAATCATTGACATAGACCAGTCCAAATGTGTCTTTAGGGGTGAATGAGTTATGTAACTATACTGTTTTTGTGTTTTTGTTTTTTTTCTTTATTTTTACAAATTGTTATTTTTGTTCGTTTTCAAAATTTTTATCATTTTCATTTTTGTATATACATGAATTTTATGTCTTTTGCTAAAGGCAAAGCTATCAGCAGGATTTTCCTTAGAAATTTTATATTAAAGTGCACTTGCCCTTTAATTTAAAATGAGGGTCATTTGGAACTTTTTTTTGGGGGGGGGGGGGGTCAAGAGTAAATATATACACATGTATGTTATCTTTGTTTCACTACTGGTAATCATTACATTATGTACATATTGAGGTAAAATTATAACCCAATCTGTAGTAAGATTTCACAGTATAACCCATTCACCCCTAAAAACACATTTGGACTGGTCTAAGTCATTGATTTACAGAAGAGTCCATTGTGTTTCAGGTGTTAATGAGTTAAAGGGCCAATAGCTGTGTTTTTGTTTTTTGGTTTTTTTGGTTTTTTTTTTAAATTGTCTTCACTTTTTTCCGACTTAGATTGATGTACAACATGCACGATAACAAAACACAGATATAAACAGGCATAAAAATTCTAAAATTCGTACCCTATATATTTTGTTAAAATTGCTTGAGAAGCCCAGTTTGGCAATTATTTACTTGCAATTGATTTATTCAACCTTACTATTTGTATATTATGAATACCACACTGGACCTGACCTTATTTTCACAAAATATATAGGAATATAAGATTTTTTTATACCTGTAAACAGCTCTTATTTCCTATTATACGGTACATCAGTTACAAGTTGTAAAAGTAGAAAAAAAAAATTGAAATAAGTTTTTGGTCAACACAGCTAGTGCCCCTTTAAGGTAAAACCATGACAGTGTGGAGTAAAATTTCACAGCTTTGTTCACTGACACGGACTTTCACTAACTAACAATGAGAAGTTTATATCTCCGTCCACTGTGACCTGACTGATTTCTATCTCGGGTACATCTGCTATTTCATTGTAACAATGACGCAGGATTTGTGCACTAGGGAAAACCCTATATATGTATGTACAAAATCTTATGGATATGAACTTAGAAATATCGTGGATTTTTTTTTTTTCAATAAACATAAACTAATGCAGTTGGGATTCTTTTCCATGAAATCACAAAGATATTAACTGTTTCATGGACATAAACTAATGCAAATGAAATAAAGGAACAGTCACTTTTTTTTTCCTTATGTTTATTTTCATATTTATTTAAACTCATTTACATGCAAAATTAACATTCCATTGTAACTAAACCAATTCTCTCAGTACCAGAGCAACTGAAGTCAGTAACCAAGCAATTTTGAATTTGAATGCGGTTTTACGCCACCGTATAAAAATTGTGAGTCATATGGTGGCAGCCAGTTATTTATGGTGGAGGAGAAAACGGACGTACATTGTAACCGGTAAGAGACCAATGACCATCCAGTAGTAAAGTGGCCAACTTCCTCACAAAATCAGCTTAGGTTCCCATGGGACTCAAACCCCAGCGGACTAGAGGTTAGAGTCCTCATGATTTAAAGCACAATACTCTAACCACTTGGCTACGAAGGTCCCCCAACCCCCAAAGGTTTGAAAGTTCATAGGATGATGTGACCATGAGAATTCTCAACACTAAAGCGACAATAACTGAAGTTCAGTTTTCCATCTTTCTTCCTCATCTCGGTTTACATTACACAATCAAGTGTCAACAATACAAATCTATATATATATATATATATATATATATATATATATATATATATATATATATATATATATATATAGTAAAACCTGCTATAGTGCCACCTCTATATAAGGATTACCTGTTTATAAAGGCCAACTTTTTCAAATCCCTTGGTTACATACTTCAACTAAATTGAACCTGTGTATAAGGGTCACCTGCACATAAAGGTCAACATTTTCTGGTCCCTTGGGTGGCCCCTATATACAGGTTTCACTGTATATATATATATATTTGTTTAAGTACGTAAAGTAGTAAATCAAAATATCAATTGTACAATGTTTTGTCGCTTTTTGATAGAATTTTGTTCTATAAATAGTCAAGAGAAGGAAAGAATTGTCATCGGACAGTCATGGCTTGACATTGCACTGTTCATGGCATCACTCCCTCTATACATATTTGTTAATTTTATGAAAATTTATTTTAAGGGAAGAAATTAAAAACAGAAAATTCTGCTTTCTCCATGACTTTGATTACAATATAGAGGGTCTGCCAAATGTTTGACTAAAACCCACAATTAGAGTTAACCTTCTGTCAACCAGAAATTTAGTTTATGACAATGGATTTATGGCAGGTAACACAAACAGGTAACATTTAAATTTTATTAATATTCTCCTCAAACATCTTCCAAAATCTAAATTTTAAGGTAAACACATCAATTTGATATTCAGATTAACTAGACTGAAAACTACACACTTTACATGAGTTGTCCTTACTGATAAATGTCTGTCTCTTAAACTGAATCTGTGGTATATATAGATTTCAAATTTTTGTCATTTGCCTATCCTTTGAATCCTGCCCCCTGTAAATACGGTATACCTCTAAACTACCCAAATATACCTCAAATCCTGTCTGCTCCAAATGTCTCTAAACCACCCAAATGTTCCTCTAATCCTGTCCCCTGGAATATCCCTAAATAATCTAAACGTACCTCAATCCCATTTCCTATCCATCTCTGAAAACCCCATCTGTTGTACATATTTCAAACCTTACTTTCACTACATTCACCAAACCCTATTCAGGATGTACTGAACTATTTACTATAGTCTTAAGTGGGAACAGCCAAACACTCTTAGTCCTACAGACTCCTACCTCCCATCAACACCATAACACCCCCAGATCCACTTAATGTGAACATCCTAATGCCCACAGTCCTAAATGATATGAACATCCTAATGTCATCCCCTGTTCTACATATACCTTATATGAACAACCTCAATCCCTACCTAATGTGAACATCCTAACATCCTCAGTCCTACTAAATCTGAACACCCTAACATCCCAGTTCTACCAAATGTGAACACCTAACACCCCCGAGTCCTACCCAATGTGAACAAGCTAACACCCTAGTCTTACCCAATGTGAACAACCTAATATCTCAGTCCTACCCAATGTGAACACCCTAACACCCCAGTCCTACCTAATGTGAACATCCTAACACCCCAGTCCTACCCCATGTGAACACCCTATCATCCCAGTCCTACCCAATATGAACACCCTAACACCCCAGTCCTACATCAGATGTGAACATCTAATACCTGACCTACTATATAACATTCAACACAATGGTGGGTAAAAACAACAGGTGCCCATTCCACAAGTTACACATATGTAAAACAGTACATTCAAACTAAACATCTTATTTGTTTATCTTTATTGTTTGCAGTTAACCGCTCCAAGTTGTCTTGAACTTTGACCCCATTAATGTCAAACACAAGTATCTGTCACTATCACTCAGTCACTCATGGTTTAGTTTGCCTATCTTTACATATTGATTCACACTTCACAACTGTAACCACATCAATGGTCAATTGCAGTCTGATTGACCCATAACTGACCAGGATATGGTGTATGCACTGATATAGCCACAAAAACAGAAACACCCACTAAGTGGCTAGTACAGGATAATTGCATTCATGATAAGTACAAGAGACGTATCTACTTGCCATTTCTAATTTTATAATCATGGATACATGTACAAAGGCACTCTACACACTTTACATGTCAGACCACTTCAGAATATGTACATGTACAAGATAGAGCAGGAACAAGATAATCTCAATTGTAAAGGAACTTTTGTTTGTTGTTTGTTTCAATGGTGTCTAGAACCATATTTGAACATACTGACATTTTGTTCGTCATTTACTTGTTTTGTGTTCTAACACCCCCAACAGCCCCCCCCTCCAAGATGAAACTTGGGGGGGGGGAGGAGTAATTGGGGACAGTAAATTATGTCTGTGCCCATTCATCGATCTGTACAATTAATGTTTTGGTTAAAGTCTAATACTGTAATTGCTCACCATTCACTGAATACAGTATAAGCGTGTTATACTGCCGCCATTTGTTTGTTCAGCCCAAATTTGGCATTATAACAGGGGTTTGGCAATAGGATGAGGAAAACCTTAAATGAAATTACTTTATTATAGGGAAAACTGGAAAAGTGGACTTTCAAAAAATAGTGGCATTAAGCGAGGTGGTAAATGAAACAAGTGTCATTATAAGGGGCATTATAAAGAGGTTTTTACAGTTAGGACAGAAATACAGACAAAAGTGGTTAAAGACAAGAGAGATAGAGATAGAGAGAAGGATGGATTAATACAATGAAATGAATCATGTCAACTAGTTCACATAGCTGTAAAAGTTCATAACACATTTTAACACAAATTTTACATAAATCATAATATCGGGGCATTGTACTTTTCAACTTTACAAAGTGTCAGAGAGCTGTTTGCTTCAAATTATCACATGTACATGTATATACACACCTATTCTGTCTGATCTTAGCTCATTCACCCCATAAAACACATTTGGACTGACCCAAATCATTAATTTACGGAAGAGTCCATTGCTTTTTCAGGGGTTGATGGGTTAATTATCAAAAATCTGATTTCCTTGTTTATGAAACTGATATTATAGCTATGGATTTATTTACTTAAATGATATCTATGTGCAGGTGATAAATATGAACTACAGGTAGCTTGAAGGCCATGTATATTTCATCTCCCACTCTGAGTACACATTATTGTAAAGAAAATTTACCTATTCTGACATTTAATTTGTTTATATTCTATTTTATTTTTGAAAGAAATTGAATTAATTGATGAGATTTTAAATTGGGTTTTCAAATAACTAGTCATATACAAAGACATTCACTTAATCTGTTTCAGTTACCTTTCCACCCCTAATTCCCATATATAGACTGGTCTAAACAATGTAAAAGATCATTCCATTCAAATACTTCAGGATGAAAGGATTTAAGGTGATGAACTATATTTTTTTACCTCATCAACCCCTGAAAAACAATGGACTCTTCTGTAAATCAATGACTTAGACCAGTCCAAAGGTGTTTTAGGGGTGAATGGGTAAAGTGCTGCACTATATCAGTTCACTGATTTCAAGCAATGTTTGTTTGTTTATGTCAAGGGGGACAAAATAAGTGCTATTTCCCAAAATATCCCTTCAATAACTGTTATACCTAGAAAAAAGACCATAACAAAAGAAAAATACAAATACTAAACAATGAAGAAAGTGAAGCTGAGGGAAATACTGAAATAGGCCTGGTGGAGGAGAACGAAACGTAAATCCTAAATCTTAACTTTAAGTCCTAACTACCATGGCAACGCATCACTGATTGCCAGTCTCATGACAATTAGGACTAAGACTTAGAATTTAGGACTTACAACCTTTCGTAAAACGGGCCCCAGAATCTTGCTAACTCCCTCAATGGTATAATTTAACTGCTTTATACCTAAACATTACACTTAGGATGGCGCCTCAGATGTTAAGGTGTCCTGTGTTTTGTGTAGGTGGAGTGGCTGACATCGAACATCCCGCCCACCCGGTAATAGTCTCTCAACTCTCGCACCCTTTTACCGGGATATATTCATTTGCAGCAAAGTTTAAGGAAAAAGCTAGCTTTGATGATCAACTTTTTTGTAAGTAAAAATCAGTTAAATGTATAATAATGCCAGCTATAGGTGAAATATCACACATAAAGACCTGTGCTATGGTCAGTAAAGGTTCTTATTTCGCTATGCCTGCTGCAACATGTGACTTTTGTGGTTTTTCATCTATTAAAAAAGATCTGTGACTATCACTGCTAATGTTGAGAGCTTTGCTAAGGCGTTAGGTATGCTTTAGTAACTGCAGTTTAGTAACTCAAACACTTGGCCATCCTTTGCAAGGCAATTGCTCTATCAAACTAAACCACTGAGAGTAGATTAATACTCAACTCATTCACCTCTAAAGACCCACTTGGACCAGTCTAAATCATTGATTTACAGAAGAGTCCAATGTTTTTCTGGGGTTGATGAGTTTAGCTATTAATGCTTTCAGAATGTTGTTGCTCAAAATGAGGTCATCACCACCCAATTCCAATGTCAATGCCAGATTTCCATAACATTCAATTTTCCTTTAAAATCTTTATCAGTCTTCTGACAGGAAAACTTGGGTTACCTTCCTGCTTTAACACCAGTAATGAAACTGATTTCCAGATTTAACACCTGACTGACCAAATCTTAGAATTACTTCCCATCTTTAACACCAGATTAATCTAGTTTTTAAAACTGCTTTTCAGTTAAACTAATCTTCAGCTTAAAAAAAAGATTGACCTAGTCTTTAAATTGCATTCCAGCTTTAACATCAGAATGATTTTGTCTTCAAACTGCTTTCAAGCTTTAACACCAGATTGATCTTGTCCTAAACTAGCTTTTCGGAACACCAGCTATGCAGGTTAATCTAGACATAAAATTGCTTCCTAGATTTGACACCCAATTGATCTAGTCTAGAGTTACTTTCTAGCTTTAACACTAAATTGATCTAGTCTTAAAATTGCTTTTTCAGCTTTAACACCAGAATGCTATCGTCTTAAAATTGCCTTTTCAGCTTTAACACATAACACCAGTCCAATCTAGACCTTATCATCACGGAAGGATGTGCCATGTGCTGTTTATACACTACAAACATCTAAGATAACAATAATAAGAATGTATAAAGGTGTGGTGCACAAGTATATGTATACAGGTATATAACACTTTGTAAATATTGACTACAAAACTCTGGAATTTTTGTCTTTTCTCAAACAAAGAATGATGCCATCAATTCTCTTCTATGTTACAGAAACATCACACCCCTATAACCAACAATGGATTTTCTCTTGACCCAAATTACTTTAGAATTGGTTCATAGAAAATCACAAAGCTATTAATTCGTTGATAAGTTTATGCTAATTAGAAGCTGATATGCAGCCAATGATAACAGACTTGGCAACCATGGCCCTGGATAATATGCCATGACTGCTCTCTTCTAAAAACAAATTGAAAAAGGACAATTTTGTATGTTCGTGGAAAATTAAAGTGTTTCTACATTAGCATGAGCAGATAGCTAAGAGATCTATATGCAGACAAAGTGTTTCCCCTTTCATTGTGACACTTAAATTTTTAAGTGTCTCACCACCACCACCACCACCCCCCACCCATAAAAATGAATGATATTTATGAGCAAAATCTATATTTCATGTTTCTTGTGAGTGTAAAGAAAAACATGAGAAAAGAAATATTCTAGATTTAAAGTTTTATTTAATCAGAAAAAAAAAATAAAACATCTCTACTAGTGATGAAATGATGTTAAGTCATAGCAAAACACGGAGGAATCAAAGATTACCAAGCTCACCGCACAGGACAACTTTGCCTCTATACTGACAGTCGGATTTTCTTAATCAATTTTCATTTCATTTTGGCAATGAAATGTAGGGATTTATGAATTGTTTATTATTATTATTTTTCATTGTTATTTTTCACCAGTGAAAAATAACATAATGGAAACTATGGTATTTCTGTGGCGCACTAAAATTACAAGTCACTCACATGACCAAAGACAATACAGCTGTGTCAGATCTTATTTTCTATCCAAGAAGAAATGGACATTCAGCTACTACACTTTCCAAGATAATGCCAAAATAAAATCTTCTTAATGTGGTCACTAAACCATGAAATAAGTTAGATGCCAAATCCCCAAACTGCAAGCTGATATCTATCACCAGTCGCATCATCCATACAAGTTTGGTCGGTCTAGTGCTACTACTTTCTCAGATAATGCCCAAATCACTTAACATGGTCACTCAACTGTGAAATGTAGATCAAATGCAACATCTGCAACATGCAAGCTGATAGTCATCATGTGACACATAATCCATGCAAGTATGGTCTGCCTAAAAGGCTACTTCTTTCTGAGAGAATGGCAAAATCAAATCTTCTTAACATGGTCACTTAACCATGAAATGTAGGTCAGATGCCAAACCTTCAAACTGCAATTTAATATGCATCAGTAGATGCATCATCAGTGTAAGATTGGGAAGCCTAGCCTTTCTACTTTCCCAGATAATGCTGAAATCAAATGTCTTAACATGATCGCTGAACCATGAAACTTTCCAATGTGGTCATTCAGATGTGGGTCATAGGTCATATGCAGCATCAGCAACCTGCATTCTGATGCTCATAACTAGATGTATCATGTTTACAAGTTTTGTCATCCTAGCACTTCTGGTTACAAAAAAATCAGTGCGGAAAGGGGTGGGGGGGTATAGCATAAGCTCCCCTTCACTTTGTGAAGTGAGCTAAAAATGGGTTTGTTACAACATTTTCAGAGAAGATTGATTGTGGCTTTTTAAAAATTGATTATGAATGGATATTACTATCCATTTTAAATAAACATCCCCCATCCAAAAAAATATGTAAGTTTAATATATATAAGATTCTGTGTTTTTCATTTACAGTGAAACCGGTATATAGGGGCCACCCAAGGGACCAGAAAATATTGACCTCTATGTGCAGGTGACCCTTATACACAGGTTCAATTTAGTAGAAGCATGCAGTCAAGGGACTTGAAAAAAACTGGCCTTTATAAACAGGTTATCCTTATATAGAGGTGGCCGCTATAGCAGGTTTTACTGTATTTTCATTATTCATGAAGTATTATCATTATTGATCTATATATTGATTGTGTTTTTACTGAGTGAGTCTGTTTATCTTTCACAAATCATAATTAAATTTATAATACAAGATGTATATGATTTTAAAAATTTATATATTCAACTTCAACCAAAAAACAAAACTGTAAATGAACTCACGGAACCTGCTCATAACTGATCATTTAATTTATCATCAATTGTTTGAATGTTTCAGATTTCATAAAATAAACCAGAGATTGATTATTAAAAACTTCCAATTATGCAACACCAACTTGCACAACAGTTAATTTTACCAGGATTGGGGACCGTTAGAAAACTTCTTGTCACAAATACACATGTAGTTTATAAAGTAAATATATGCTTAACCTTCCAACCCTAATTATCTAGATGGTATGCTCTTTTCTATTGTTTTAGACCAGTCTATTATGACCTGTAGGGTGTAAAGGGTTAACTCCTATTAAAAAATTAATGACTTTTATTTTCCCTTTTATGACTTCATCACATATACAGGATTTTCCCTTACGCATGATTTCTGCGTCCCTGATGCATAAAATCTTTTCAAGACGCAAAACATGAAAACTAGTGAGTCCCTAAGGATGCACAAAAACGCAGTAAATTTTTTTTTTAACCTGAGACTGAAAATGTGTGCCTTTGTTTTCAATATATTCTTGAATTTCATTGACCTGGGGACTCACAAAGGAATCAGGAATTTTGTTCTTGTGGGTCCCTGGGATTTACTTAATTAAAATCCCAGGGAAAACCCTGCATATATAGCAAAGTGCTGGCCGAACCTAAGTTGATTTTGTGAGAAAGTTTGCCAGTTTACTTGCAGAAGGTCAGTGATCTCTTCTTGAGTACATCATAACCGGGTTCTCTCCTCCACCAATAAAAACTGGCCACCACCATATAACTAAAAAATTGTGTTGAGTGTGGCATAAAATACTACTCAAATTTAAATTCAAAACAAATATAACAAAAATTGTATCATTGTGAAAATAAATAGTTGTACATTTCCTTTATACAGTTCTATAATTTGATTCACATAACTTGGCAGGGCGGGGAAACCTTTTGATTATCAAACGGATGATTCTACTCACTTTTCTTCACACTCACACTTCAAACTCATCCGGGTCAAGAAAGGGTTTATGAGACTCCAGCCTGCCAGGTAATCTGGATTTTACTTAACTCAATCTTGAATTTGTATCAGATCCAGAGAACAATGTTGGTTTTTTTTGTCTTCAAACAGAAGTTTTTATATGTCCCCTTTAATTCCTCCCAGTACAAAACAATTTTTCAATTTCTTTATCAATCAGAACAACTACATAGTAAGTTTTGAGATTACCCCTATAAAAAGGCAGTGAGGGGAAATACATCAGAAGAAATGATACAAGAAGCACCTGTCACTCAATGTAATGAAACATGACAGCTACTCATTAGCTTTTATACAGTCGTAACACATGAAGTATACCTTTACAATACCTGTCCGCTGTAATGAGAACATGTAGTACATCTTAACGTTTAGTGGCTAACATGTCTCCTTGTTAACTAACAAATACAAAAGCAACAGAGCTAGACTTCCTGAATTCTTTACAGAGAAAAAAAAATTAATCAAAACTAAAATATGTAATTTTGTACAGGTTTTACTGCTTTTTTTCTTCTTTTATTTTGTATGGTATTCTTGTTTTTCTTGTTGTTATTACTGTTGTTAGTCCTCCTTTCTGAATCCTGACAAGTATTTTTCTCCTTTTACAGTGAAACCTGTATACAGGGGCCACCCAAGGGACCAGAAAATATTGACCTTTATGAGCAGGTGACCCTTATACACTGGTTCAATTTAATTGAAGTATGCAGTCAAGGGACTTGAAAAAACTGGCCTTTATAAACAGGTAATCTTTATATAGAGGTGGCTGCTATAGCAGGTTTTACTGTATATATACAGGTCTACCAAGGTATATTGGCACATGTTTACAAACACAACGAGTCAAATCAAATTATACCTGGGGCTACAGGCTTCTTTTGGACACAAAAAATATCGGAGATTCAGTAATGAATGGAACCCATGCAAAAGTGCAAGACAACAATGAAAAAAAAAAAGATATGTTTACAAACCACAACAAATTAGAAAGTACCGTCTAGACTGCTTATGTGACCCCCTGTATATAAAGACTCCCGGTCTTATGTGACCCCCTGTATATAAAGACTCCCGGTCTTATGTGACTATATCTAATATAAGGTGACCTAACACTGCCAACAGTATTTCCTATATATCAACTGGTCTGTACAAGGTGACTCCCAGTCTTATGTGACTATATCTAATATAAGGTGGCCCAACACTGACAACAGTATTTCCTATATATCAACTGGTCTGTACTAGGTGACTCCCAGTCTTATGTGACTATATCTAATATAAGGTGGCCCAACACTGCCAACAGTATTTCCTATATATCAACTGGTCTATACAAGGTGACTCCCTGTCTTATGTGACTATATCTAATATAAGGTGGCCCAACACTGCCAACAGTATTTCCTATATATCAACTGGTCTATACAAGGTGACTTCCTGTCTTATGTGACTATATCTAATATAAGGTGGCCCAACACTGACAACAGTATTTCCTATATATCAACTGGTCTGTACTAGGTGACTCCCAGTCTTATGTGACTATATCTAATATAAGGTGGCCCAACACTGCCAACAGTATTTCCTATATATCAACTGGTCTATACAAGGTGACTCCCTGTCTTATGTGACTATATCTAATATAAGGTGGCCCAACACTGACAACAGTATTTCCTATATATCAACTGGTCTGTACTAAGTGACTCCCTGTCTTATGTGACTATATCTAATATAAACTGGCCCAACACTGCCAACAGTATTTCCTATATATCAACTGGTCTGTACTAGGTGACTCCCAGTCTTATGTGACTATATCTAATATAAACTGGCCCAACACTGCCAACAGTATTTCCTATATATCAACTGGTCTGTACTAGGTGACTCCCGGTCTTACATGTATGTGACTATATCTAATACAAGGTGGCCCAACACTGACAACAGTATTTCCTATATATCAACTGGTCTATACAAGGTGACTCCCGGTCTTACATGTATGTGACTATATCTAATACAAGGTGGCCCAACACTGACAACAGTATTTCCTATATATCAACTGGTCTATACAAGGTGACTCCCGGTCTTACATGTATGTGACTATATCTAATACAAGGTGGCCCAACACTGACAACAGTATTTCCTATATATCAACTGGTCTGTACAAGGTGACTCCCAGTCTTATGTGACTATATCTAATATAAGGTGGCCCAACACTGACAACAGTATTTCCTATATATCAACTGGTCTGTACAAGGTGACTCCCAGTCTTATGTGACTATATCTAATATAAGGTGGCCCAACACTGACAACAGTATTTCCTATATATCAACTGGTCTGTACAAGGTGACTCCCAGTCTTATGTGACTATATCTAATATAAGGTGGCCCAACACTGCCAACAGTATTTCCTATATATCAACTGGTCTATACAAGGTGACTCCCAGTCTTATGTGACTATATCTAATATAAACTGGCCCAACACTGCCAACAGTATTTCCTATATATCAACTGGTCTGTACTAGGTGACTCCCAGTCTTATGTGACTATATCTAATATAAAACTGGCCCAACACTGCCAACAGTATTTCTATATATCAACTGGTCTGTACTAGGTGACTCCCGGTCTTACATGTATGTGACTATATCTAATACAAGGTGGCCCAACACTGATAACAGTATTTCCTATATATCAACTGGTCTGTACTAGGTGACTCCCAGTCTTATGTGACTATATCTAATATAAACTGGCCCAACACTGCCAACAGTATTTCCTATATATCAACTGGTCTGTACTAGGTGACTCCCGGTCTTACATGTATGTGACTATATCTAATACAAGGTGGCCCAACACTGATAACAGTATTTCCTATATATCAACTGGTCTGTACTAGGTGACTCCCGGTCTTACATGTATGTGACTATATCTAATACAAGGTGGCCCAACACTGATAACAGTATTTCCTATATATCAACTGGTCTGTACTAGGTGACTCCCAGTCTTATGTGACTATATCTAATATAAGGTGGCCTAACACTGCCAACAGTATTTCCTATATATCAACTGGTCTGTACAAGGTGACTCCCAGTCTTATGTGACTATATCTAATATAAGGTGGCCCAACACTGCCAACAGTATTTCCTATATATCAACTGGTCTATACAAGGTGACTCCCAGTCTTATGTGACTATATCTAATATAAGGTGGCCCAACACTGACAACAGTATTTCCTATATATCAACTGGTCTGTACTAAGTGACTCCCGGTCTTATGTGACTATATCTAATATAAGGTGGCCCAACACTGACAACAGTATTTCCTATATATCAACTGGTCTGTACTAAGTGACTTCCTGTCTTATGTGACTATATCTAATATAAGGTGGCCCAACACTGACAACAGTATTTCCTATATATCAACTGGTCTGTACTAAGTGTCTTACGTGACCAAAATCTTAAGTCCCTTTGACAGTCACTTTAGACAGTTTCTACTGTACCTTTCACCATGTATCTCTGTTAATCATGTTCTCCAATACTCTATGTACCAATAAGTATCTAGATATCAATACACATACCCCCTTACCAGTGAAACTATTGTAAAGTGAAAGATGAGGAACTATGAAACTTTCACCAAAACCATAATTTGGTCATCTGACAGATGAACAGACTAATGGACAGACGCAGACAATAACTAAACCTCACACCCCACACTCATTTACAAATGTTACCAATGTCAATTAGCATATTTCTTGCAGTCTCTAAAGCTGCAAGTCATCATTAACCCATTTACCCTTAAAGACACATCTGGACTGGTCTAAGCCATTGATTTACAGAAGAGTCCATTGTTTTTTCAGGCATTGATGGGTTAGTAACAATAATCTATTTGCTGTGTCTAGACCCACAATCAAGTGTTTGTTGGACTACCTCAAAAGGGAGACATATCTTTTATTCATTTCATTGCATTTCTTTCATTCCAGTGGCTTAAAAACTCTAATTTCAAGATTATCCCGAGAGCAAAAATCGTGATGATAGATCTGCTGAAAAAAAAAAAATTAGTTTGAATCATGAACCATTCTGGTAAATTGGTATGGGTACACTGGAACCTCAATGTACAGACAACCTCACTTAGGAGACCACTTAACATTTAAGGCCAAAAATATTTTGTCTCTTGAAAGTTTCTTATCAAATACTGAATAAGTCCAGAGTTTTTTAAATTCACCGGTCTTGCCAGAAAAACCGATGAATTTTACAAAAGTCCGGTGAAATCTATCTGATAACTGGTCCAAATGACCAGTAATTTTCCATTTCATTTCAATTGTGTATATATACAGACCAGTAAAAAAATTTCTTTGACTAGTGAAATTCCTTTATACACTGGTCCAATTGACCAGTAATTTTTTTTTATTTCGAAATATCTGAAAGTGTAAACCCTCATAAAGAATACCAACTCAGTAATCAGTCCAATTTGAGCCAGTCAATTAAGTGATCTTAAGTTCATGATACCAAAGTTTCACTGTTTATTAAAAATAAGTTATTTTTTTTTGGTTTCTATCCGAGATTACCGGCATGAATCAACTTCACGTGATGAAAGTGAAAAACGCAATAACAATGGACGACATAATTATCATGCTTATTTGTCAATGGCTGATACAGGAACACATATATTAAACAACCTTTTAAAATACAAACATGTACACAATCTCAAAATATTTTTTCTTCCTGCTCGCAATCACAGAATACATTTCAATTGTTTCTGATCAGGAAGATATCATTTACAGTGACGTGCCAAAATTGATGCAACTTTTTGTTTTTCTTTATATATTTCATATTAAACCATATTTAAAAAAAGAAAAACTATCACAAAGATGTTTCCCATTTAATTTCAGTAAAATTTCCACTGTTTGCCTTTAAGTATGATTAATTTTTAAAGTTTCTGTGTTTGTTTTGTGACAAATTTTCGTTGTTTTATAGTAATGACGAGATATGCAAGATACAAAGTTTTAATTACTCTTTTTAACATATGTAAATAGGGAATTGTGACCAAAATGATTTAATTTTAAGTTTAAATGCTGAATCTTGAAAACAGAAAATTTAAACAAAATAAGCAAATACAATGTACACAATGAAACTACAGTGAAACTTGTATACAACGACCTCCGTAGGGACACAAGAAATATGGTCTTTAATAGGGATGTGGTTCATTATATAGAGGTTGATTTGTACACAAATACTACTGTTGGGGTCTTTATGACCCGGTGGTCTTTATATGGTCACTAAAGCAGGTTTTACTGTATTAGATATTCTGAGTTTTATGGCACAAGTTTCATTAAAATTGATAAAGAAATGACGCTCCATGAACATTTTGAAAAAATATGGATTTATATGAATTATAAAGGGAAAAATTAAAAAGTTACATAGATTTTGGCACATCACTGTACATTGATTAATGTTGGGAGGGTGGACACAAGCATTCAGGAAGTCTGTCTGTATCAGAGATATAAGAACAGCTGTAATATCTATTTTTGACAATGATGTACTTCCTGGACTGACTCAGGCCTTGGTATAAGACGTCTGCCGAACAAAAATTCATGAGCACGTTCCACAATCGCACAAAATTATCTAAAAAATCGTTCAAAAATTACTCGGATGTCAACTGACCTTTTTGCAAACTTGACCATTATGATGTCACAATTAAATTGCCTGTCAAACATTTGTGTGATTATGACCTCACAATCAAACGACATAAAAAAGCACCTGGAGAGTCACGTGTCGGACATTTGGTGATAAGTCACTATGACAAAAATATGTATAACCTACTAGATGCTACAAAATCTCAAGAAATTTATTTTTCTTTATTGTACAAATTAGTCTTGAAATAGTTTATCCATGTTCCTTGATAAAGAAGGGGGGAGGAAAGAAATCCATCCAATGATTCCACAAAAGGAATGGTCCAGTAAATTGTTTATTGATATAATAAAGTTAACCTAATCCCACCTAAAGATATATTTGGAATAGCCTATGTGGTTGATGTTAAGTAGAGTCCATTCCTTTTTAGGGGTAATGCTCTGATTCACTTTGGTGGCACAGAGTAACCTTGTAATTATCATATGGATGATTCTATTCATTTTTTGGTTATAACAAGTATTACAGGGAATATGTTTTATTCCCACTGAAAATTTGAAAGTATGGGGAAAAGACAGGATCGATTACTTGTTTCAGTGCAATATTACTACATTATCTAAAATCTTGACCTTTCAAGGTCAAGATAGCGTTCACAAGACTTCACACCACACATGTCCGAAGTCACCAAATTTACTCAATACTCAAGTTCAACTTTCATTTCATTATTTTGACTATATAATAGTTCGTAAAATCTTTGGGTTTGAGTGATTAGGAAACATTATTTTTTCATCATTCAAATATAAATCTTTGCATCACACTTACATGTATGATTTCCCTGTAAAAAAATGACTAAATATATTGAGTACGGTACTCAAAATTTCAGTACGTATTAAACATTAAATGTTTTTTTAACATTTCTGAAGATTTCTTCAAATGGACGATAATTTTTATTATCATTTAGAATTGCATGTCATCAATAAACAAATATGTCCAGTTACAGAACAAATTTTGCATGTTTTTACCTTAAAATCATGAAAAGTTAATTGAGCATATGTACGAAGTAAATTTGGTGACTTCGAGCCCTGGTTATATGAATTTGAGTATACAAATATCAAACAATGACAACAGAACAAACATGTTTATCTCATTCATCCCTAAAGACACATATGGACTGGTCTAAGTCATTGATTCACAGAAGAGTCCATTTTTTTCCAGGGGTTGTTTCATAAAAATGTCTGCTTACCTGTCCTTCTTCATACTGTATTTTGATAATTTTTTGTCTCTTGTAATCTTCTAGTAGCTCCGCCCCTCTCCATACCATTTCCGTGTCAGGGATCCATATCCGTGCTCCCTAAAAATCAGAAAAAGAAACTAATAAACAATTATGATACACATTAAAATATTAAAATATTAAAATATATAATATATGAAATATTAAAAACACCATCTTATATGTAAATAACAAAATGTCTTCACTGGGCAATAAAAAATATATTGACTTTAATGTTATGTATTTGAATAAATAAAGCCAGACCAATATTTGGAGTTTTTCCTTCAAAACAGAAACAAATGAAACAATTGAAATGTGAAGCAATTGCATTGCAAAGTTTAAGGTCAAAATTTAAGGTAAAAAAAGATGGCCAAGGTAAAAAAAAAAAAAACCTTTATGTAAAGTTATAATATGATTCTCACAACAAACCAAAACGTAACAGCTAAACCATTGTTGTAAAGCCACAGTCCGGAATGGCTAATGCTCTTTCCTACCCGTGGTTTCATGCAACCAAAATCACTTGTAGCTAATGAATAGGTATATTAGAAGTAGGTGTGTCCAATTTATCCAATCAAAGTAGTTGTGATCAGCAACGCAAGTTATGGCATAGTTTGTTGATCCAATTCAATAAAGAATTTATTTAAAAGCCTCAATCTGATTGGTTGATGAATGTGAGCACCATTTACTCTAATTGGCTGAGGCTTCATGAATAATAAAAATATGCACGAATAATTTTGGTGACATGAAACCACGGTAGGAAAGAGCACAACGGATCCAGTCCTTGATTTTATGACGATGTAACTAAACCAATCAATTCATAGACCAGTATTTGCATCACAAGCTGGCTGAAAATGGACCTTGAATCTACCGATCATTTTTATCTAGGGCGATAATATTAATATTGACCTCGGTTAAATGAATATATCTACCTAAAATGTAAAGATCTGAGAATGTATCTGAATTTTAATTGACTTGGGTCATATGATTTACCTTTAATTTTATACCAAGGTAACCTTTCTGATCTGATGTCCACTAATCTGAGGTGAGTTACCTGTAACCAGGTATCACTTTTTACACATATATATACAGGTAAAAGAAGGTGTACATAAGAATGTATATCCAAAGTTCAATTTGAATATTATTTAAAATGCATGTTTTAAACCAATGTCACTTGATTATATTACGATAAATGTATCTTTATGAGTAATACAGGTGTGACTTTTACCTGTGCTGCTAAAATTACGGTACTTAGTGCCCTGCACCAAATATCACTTAATATGGACTTAAAGAGATATATATATATATATTCTGACTTAAGAAATGATTAGATACCTACAAATGTAGAAATACGGTCTCACCTGTAATTAATACCTGATAAACTATACGTAAAGGTGTAATCTTCATCGATGTACCTGTGATTACCGGTAATGCAATTTATACAATACTGATAATACAGGTAGAATTTAGGATACTACTGGTACCTGTAAACATGATTAGATGGTTTTGCTCACCTGTAATTTCTATGATATAGCCTACATGTACAGGTGATTGAACAGGTAAGACATCACACCTAAGGTTACTTCAGTGAATTAAGGCACACGTCCAAAACATTAAGGGGCCTTCTTGACCGAATGGTTAGAGCATCAAATTTTAAACCATGAAGTCTCTCGCCAATAGTCTGCCGGAACCCGAGCTTATTTTGTGAAAAAGATTTACAATTTACTTGCAGAGGGTTCAGTGGTCTCTCACCGGGAAAATTGTATCCAGGTAAACAGGTACTCACCTAAGCCATGACCTGGATGACAAAAGCCGATACAGCAGAAACTGCCTTGCGAGACAACCCCATCTGCCATTGAAATGTGGTCTTTCAAGACAGGTGGTATCTCAAAATAGGTTTTCTTTACAGGATTATTCAACTTAGTGGTTTCTTTAATGTGGCATCATAAGACAGGTGGTGTCTCAAGACAGGTGCCACTGTCATTTATTTCGGTGACAATAACTGCCGTTTATAGTATATTATTTCCCCTAACAAAAAATGCATAATTTTTTCCTGAAATCATCTGGGTATAATTTTTTCTCACTACCAATTTGAAAATGGTTAAATGTATTTAAAGCGTATCAAAGCGTTCCCCTTTTCAGAATCTAGGGGCACCTGTAGATCTATATGAATAAAAAAATCACTAAAAATAAAAACAACCTTTTATATTATCGTTATCATGGTGCTTGACCATTTTAGTAGATTTTTATTTTTTGTCATACATGAATGGCTACTAAATGTCACCACCAGGACATCCTCTCAACATTAAAAGACGATAACCTTAAGATGTCCCACCGACCTATGTCATATTCGCATCATTTAACAATTTTACGACATCAAATTTATCGTGACATCTACATGTAAAAGGAAAAGCAGCATCATCAGGATAGTTAAGGGTATTCCTAAGTCCACAAAAACTTAACTCAATGTTTATACGATAAAAATATCCCCCTGTCATAATTTTATGAAATGATTTGCAATATTGTTTTGGACTAGGTCATTGTTGCTAGTAGGGGAAGTAGCCTTAAACAACCATTTTTTATTGCATTATGCTCATGTAAGAGATAAAAAGTGCAAGTTCTTAACTCATTCAACCCTTAAGACACATTTGGACTGGTCTAAGTCATTGATTTACAGAAGAGTCCATTGCTTTTCGGGGGTTAATGTAACTTGAATAATTTAAGCTGCTGTCCATTTTCCATCTTGAATTCTCTACACAATAAAATCACGTCAGTTGTTCCCTATCAAGGGAACCAATCACAACATCATCTTCCTTTGAGTATGCGCAATAGGCGTATCCGCTGAAAATCAAAACACGGGAAGCCTTTCGTCTTCGCTCTGTTTTCAAGTTGTTTACATCAAATAAATGCTAACCATGCTTACAATTGGTTTCATTTTTAAATCACATTATTTCAAAAGTAGGACAGCTTTATTTATATTTACTTTGAATTCCCCTTATTTTAATACTGTATACAAATCCCACAATGCAACAGGAAGTTATTTCCAGTGCAACACGTTTCAAGTGTGTATGCATTCAGGCGTCAATGCAGTGATCGTAATGAACGACTTTATTATTCGGGTTCGGGTTGATGAGTAAGCAGACTTGTCATTTATTGTTCCATAAAACAAGTTTTTGTACCGGAAGAGAGTAATTCTATTTGGCAATTAAAAACATGTCTATATTACGGGAAAATAATTATAATGGAAACAGGTGTTTTTTAATTATTGACAATATGGAAACTATTAATACAACTTCATTTTTTTCATGAAAATATAATCCGAACAAATATAAAATGCTTTCAAAAGATGCAAACAAAACCTAGAAAAAGTTATATACTATTTGAGTATATAACATTTGTTCTAAATAAATAAATAGAAAAACACTGAAATTGTTGGATTGTTGAGTATGGCATAAAACACCATTCAAAATTCAACATTAAATGCATAGAAATTTGTTAAATGAAGATCATTAGTGAAGAGGTTTTGAGAAGTAATTTTTGCATATGTACCATACCGTAAGTTGTATTTTGTTATTTCACGTCAGAAGCTTCTGGGCGATTAATTATTTTTGGCGCGTACCGTAGCATGGTTTATACATATATACAGTAGAACTTTGATGAGGTGTACGTCAATGAGTCAAATTTCTCAAAGTTTCGATTATTATTGACAAAGTCCCAAATAATTTTGTTATTTAACTCTACTTAGAAACTTTTTTGAGTCGAATTTCTCGATGTTTTGAATAAATTTTGGGCCCCATTTCTAAAAAAACAACGAGAATTCTGTATATAATACGAAGTAAAAATTTACATCGCCCCATGATAATTCTTCTACTTCTCATTGTTTTAAATTCACGACAATTAATTTAAATTTAGCACTAATTATTAATTATAATGGCCGTATAGGTCTTAAATGGTTTCCAATCAGTCATATATACCTTATAGAACCTCTGAAACTAAAATATATACCAGTATATCGTTCTCGGTTACCATCCATGAGGCAAAGTCCCGATGTTTCGAACTTTTCTAGGTGGTCACTTGAACTTCGACTCATGTATTTATAGCCTATGAAATATCATTTCAAGCACTTTTCCGAGACTTTTCATAGTGTTTTCAGGCACTTTCAGTGTGTATGTTTACGTTATAAAGATCTAGCTTGGAAACCAAAACAAAGTTAAATAATTGAACCCTTAAGTCACATTTGGACCTGTCTGTTTTAGAGAATGGTTAAGTCCACTGTCAGAATTCAGGGTTGTGTGATTTAGAATAAAAATTGATAATAATTTTACATGCAGTATTAACTTGTCCACCCCTGAATTATATAATAGACCATACTATTTATTGATTAGGGTGAGTCCAAGTGTGATTACAGGGGTTGATGAGTTACATTTTGTAACACTGAAGAGTTACAGGCTAGTACACCATCACAAAAATGCTTTATTCAAATGGAATATACATGTACAAGGTTCATGGTCTACATTACAAACAGCTAATTTTTCTTTTCTTTTTTTTCAGGAGTTACTGGTATTTTTCATTTATAGTGATGAAGACATTAACATAAATGAGAATTCAAGCAACCTGTAAAAAGACATCAAGTATTTATCAGTAAATTCAAGCACTTTTCAATGTTATTTTCATTTATAAGCTCTTTTCAAGGACTGTGTGAACCATGCATAAGGTAATATATCTTCAAGTTGAATGAAAAGTTTAAAGAAATTTGTGTTTTCTTTTTTCCCTTTAAGCACAAGCAGAGTATCTGACACACAGCATGGCAGAAGTATCAACTATCAGCTATGTGTATCAACTATCAGCTACATGTATCAACTATCAGCTACGTGTATCAACTATCAGCTATGTGTATCAACTATCAGCTACATGTATCAACTATCAGCTATGTGTATCAACTATCAGCTACATGAACAATGTACGTGTATCAACTATCAGCTACATGTATCAACTATCAGCTACATGTACGTGTATCAACTATCAGCTACATGTATCAACTATCAGCTACGTGTATCAACTATCAGCTATGTGTATCAACTATCAGCTACATGTATCAACTATCAGCTATGTGTATCAACTATCAGCTACATGTGCGTGTATCAACTATCAGCTATGCATATCAACTATCAGCTACATGTATCAACTATCAGCTACATGTATCAACTATCAGCTATGTGTATCAACTATCAGCTACATGTATCAACTATCAGCTATGTGTATCAACTATCAGCTACATGTATCAACTATCAGCTACATGTATCAACTATCAGCTATGTGTATCAACTATTAGCTACGTGTATCAACTATCAGCTACGTGTATAAATGAACTTTCTCATATGACGTGACACAATGCAGTAATCTCATTCATAACACCACGTTGCACCAAGATTTATCAATCAGATATACTCTAAACTTTACTATTCTACTTTGAACTTCGTTGTTCCATCAAAATGTAACCAATCATGTTTAAGGCAGTTGATATTCAATTCTTATTATTTTGTTTTTCCAATATGAAAAGATTGAATCAGAAAACTATGATATGTAATTATAAATAATGAATGAACACTTGTCAAAGTGCATCCTATTTATCTGTCACCCATACAGCATCTATACTGACTATAATTGCACTCTGACATGCATTCATTCATTAAATAATACACAACATGGCAGAATTATTTTCACCTGCAGTATTTTGTTGCAATATTTACATACCAAATATACCATATGGTTTTAGAGAAAAATCTGAAAATGTTCGAAAGTTTTCAGATCCCACAACAATTGGTGACAATATATGAAAGTGGGTCACCAAAGTGACACTGATTATCAAATACATGTAAAGAGAATATCTTTTCTCCTCCATTCCTGTGAAAGACAACAATTCCTTGTGAACGTTATGTAACTATCTTTCCCTTGGAAAAAAGACTGCTCTCACAGAATATGACATCTGTATTGACACATTTTCATTTATATATTTGAAGGTGTCAGACCGAACTTTTAAATGTATAAACAAAATGTGACTCTGCTTTGGATTAAGCCGTCTTCTGAAGCGTGGGAGAAAAATAATCAAACATGGGCATGTTGAAGTAGTCTAGACAGGGAAATCTCGACCCTTGTGGTTAGAGTTTAGAGGTCCGATTCTCCGGAAAATCTCGAAGTGGACATTAAGACTCTTACCACTAATGGAGATGATATTTCTCTGTCCACCCATCACACCCATGTAATATTCTGATGTGATTAGTCTTTTATTATTTCAATGAGCCAGATGTTAAAACAACGTCTTTTCTTGTTTTAAGTTATAACAAATATGCAAATGCAGAAAAGTTCCTGAAATATAAGAAATTGTTACTCTGAGTATATGTATGCTACAGTCAAACTTGTCTATAAAGGCCTGCACTCAAGGGAACAGGCAAAAGTAGCCATTATAGACAGAGGGCTTTTATAAAGAAGTTTATTTATTATAAAAAAGTTAACAAAGGTTATGTTTAAATGGCCTTTATAAGCAGGTGCCCTTTATATGGAGATGGCCTTTACTGCAAGTTTGACTGTACATCTATTAGCTCTAGTTTACTAATTTTTATCTAAGAAGTAAAGAAGTTAGAAAATCTGCAACTAGTGCAAGTTCTGGTTATTTGAAACACCTCTTCCTGTTTTTAGTTACTACCAATAGATCTGAAATACAAGCACTTGTTAGCAATTATACTACATCTACTATGTAAGTGATTAAATCAGCCAAACACCGCAAAAAAATTGTTAGTCCCAGTTACCATGGCAACAGTAATTATACAAATGGCCTACCTTTACATACACCTGTTCAATTTCTGAATCCTTCAGAAAAGTCTGAAATTCAAATTTCCAATAAATGTCATAAAATTTATCAGACAATTTCATCGTGATACTCGATAATACTTACTTTTGTAAAAATTTGCGAGATTTCCACATCTTTAAAATATGTCTGAAATTGAAATCTCGTATAAATGTCCTCCCCATATGCAGTTTTGCTGGTCATTTTGAACTTAATGTATGGAAGCTCATGTCTGTCATTAATGATATATACCGGTATCAATTTTCAACATCAAGTCCATAGAAAGTCAATGATCACATAACAGAAGACTGTTGCGGGTATTTAAAAAAAATCCTCAAATGCAGGGGAGATAACTGTTGTTACATTTTCTAGATTCATGTACATGTATTATATGTACTTCCTCAAACACATTTCACATTGAATTTCTTTACATTCAAATATAAACATATTCTGTAACATATTGTCTTTTGACAGCATTGAAGCAGTCATGCAACATCACATTAACAACTTTTGACATTTTCCCTACATAACATTCCATGTGTACAACGGTAATCACTATAATTACACATTAATGACAGAAAATAGTTTTGGTACTTTCCCTGGATCCATTTATCCCTCATAGTAATAACTGTGATAATAACGCTATTGATTAATTTTACTTTAATAACTTATTCTATATGTCATTCATGTACATTTTCACCCATTTAAGTACCGTACTTCTATACATCACAGTGTTGACCTTCATATTTTGCATCCCATCAAAACTCTAACTCAGTGGTGTACTTTTCCACTTAATTCTCAATTATAATAATTCCAAATAAAACACTTCTGATGCCAAATTAAAAACTTTAATTATCTCATAATAAGATTTTATCAACTTTCAGGATTTTCCAAATTTCTTTGGTTCCTCTGGAATCCAATTATTTCCTTTACTAACACAGAATGTTCCTCATAATCCAATTTTATCAACTTTCCAGATTTTCAAAATTTCAAAATTTAATCATATGAAATCTTCCGAAGCAAATGTTCCAAAATGATCACTGCGAAGATCGATATAAACAAATGCAATTCCTTTTTTTAGAAACTTCTGAACGATTCTCATTTAATCTGGCTTGCACAAAAAAAAACTCACAATATAAAACTGAACAAATCAACACATCTCCAGTCTACATGGTTTAAATTGTCCTCAAATAACATATGTAATTAATGTAAAATATCGGAGTTGACTTTACCAAATTGACTGTGTCACTGGTAAACATCAAATTCGAAATCCATAAATACTACATGTACATATATACATGCAACAAACATTACGCCACGTTGCCATTCAAGTACATGTATACAAGTGTGTATTTGTGATATTTGCCAAGTTTCTTCAATCTTCGTGCCATCATAAATGCCAATGAAATCAAAAAACTTTTGGACGCAAACTTGAAAATAAGTAGCATTAAAATCTCAGTGAAGTAAACGCATCAACATACAAATGTATATCTGTACACATAAACATCTTACACTTCCTGATTTTGAGAGAATCAGAAGAAAACAGAAAAGGTAAATAAAAAACGTATATTAAAAGTATCTTGTATATACGTTAAAAGTAAATGTATCCTGAATAGTGAATACACTCTCATGTGACAAAAACAAATCATGTGACACTGAAATTGATCACCCGTCTCATAATCAGATTTCAAATCCATGTCAAAAAGACCGAAACTGATATCGCATATCGCTTATACTGTTACACTACTGTATTACCCAAAATTTACCCCCGATTTCTGAAATTATACAACTGAACTGACGCAGTCAGAGTCACTTTTCGTTTCAGAATTTTGACAATACAGTAAAATTACATCTTTTTCATGCTCCTATATTTCATTTCTCAGGCTTCTGTGTTTTTTCTGACTACCTACATTTGTATACTTTGGGCTTACCTAATGTCTATCACTGTTTTGTAATAGGTGTACAGATATTTTTTATATAAAACACGATATAATTTCTGTTTACATAAGTATATGTTTTTAAAGTCTTTGATGTACCGACATCTACTGTGACATGGGACCTCGGTTTTTACTGTCTCATCCAAAGATATGTACTTGTAAAGACTTCTTAATACTTTCATTAACTCTGAGCTTTTTTTAACATGCAGGTAATCTAGAACATTTTACCTGTAAATAAACAGGTAAATTACATAAATCCATATTTTGGCCTTTCAACACCTTACATAACTGTATTTGTTGTTCTATAACTATCAATTAACATAATTCATGATGTAGGGGGATTATATACATGTATACATGTAGGTCATCACCACTCCAATCTCACATGATATAGGGCCTATATATAGGTCACCCACATCTCACAAAGTAATCTCACATGATATAGGGCCTATATATAGATCACCCACATCTCACAAAGTAATCTCACATGATATAGGGCCTATATATAGGTCACCCACATCTCACAAAGTAATCTCACATGATATAGGGCCTATATATAGGTCATCCACATCTCACAAAGTAATCTCACATGATATAGGGTCTATATATAGGTCACCCACATCTCACAAAGTAATCTCACATGATATAGGGCCTATATATAGGTCATCCACATCTCACAAAGTAATCTCACATGATATAGGGTCTATATATAGGTCACCCACATCTCACAAAGTAATCTCACATGATATAGGGTCTATATATAGGTCACCCACATCTCACAAAGTAATCTCACATGATATAGGATCTATATATAGGTCACCCACATCTCACAAAGTAATCTCACATGATATAGGGTCTATATATAGGTCACCCACATCTCACAAAGTAATCTCACATGATATAGGGTCTATATATAGGTCACCCACATCTCACAAAGTAATCTCACATGATATAGGGTCTATATATAGGTCACCCACATCGTACAAGCTTAAGCATAATCTCACATGATATAGGGCCTACATCCACACTGTGGAAATGAAAGGTTGTAACTGACAAAATCTTTTATTTTTTTTTTATTTTCAGATACAGTTTTCAATTCTGTATTCTCTGTGAAAAAATTAAGTCAAAACTCCCAAAAGTGACTTTTGAAAGGTCGTAAGTGGCAGATACGACACAAATTACTCTACAATTAATTTGGGTACCATGGGTTGAAAGGTCATATCTACATTAGGTAGTGAATACAAATACATGTGCATGTTACTGTTAAAATATCTGTGTTAGTCTAATTGAAAATCAGTTTTTTCCTTCTACTGAAAAGTTTGAAAATCACTGTTACGAACTTTTAATTCCGAAGCGTCGATATATACATGATATAGGTCATCCACATCTCACGAGCTCAGCAAAATCTCACATGAGAATGTAACACAGATTTAATTTACCTTTCCACCCCTAAATATCTAAATGATATGCTTAATTCTATTGTTTAGATCAGTCTATGATCTGTAGGGTTGACAGGTTTAATACATGCTATTTTATCCATTTTTGGACCAAAGCAATACACCCACTGAGCTTCAGTTTATGGAGGGGAACGGATGGTGGTAGGCGGGGATGGGGGTCATCAAAATTACATTCTCAATTACAGAACCGGGTTGAATAAGAGGTACGTGTATAGTATATAACACACTCTGCGAGTTCCTTAAATATTTAAATTACAAAAAACGTAGAAAATTGCCAAATTACTGGTTTTTATCATCTTAATTGTGACCACTTGCGATGGTCTAGTGGTAGCATGTCAGACTTGCAAATGGGAAGTTGCGGGTTCGATTGCTGATGCAGGGCTGTACCAATGAGTCGGAAGACTTTAAAAATGCTAGACACTCTTCCATCACTAAGCGTTGGGTATACAAAGTAATAGTCACAGGCTTTCTTTTGGATGAGACTTAGAACCGTCGGAGGTCCTGCGTCAGGGAAGGCATGGCACTTAAAAGGATCCTCACTGCATCGGCATCAGTCAATAACACAGGTCAAAATTTGTGAAACTTCACCTAAAGCTGGTGACATCACCGTAGAAGTGAACAATTTTTAGGCGGATGTAAAACATCAAAAACATCTACTGGCTATCAGACCTGACAGTCCACGAAAGAATGCCTGACAGTCCATGAAAGAACGTCTAACAATCCGCGAAAGAACGTCTGATAGTCCACAAAGGAACACCTGACAGTCCATGAAAGAACGCCTGACAGTCCACAAAAGAAAGCATGACAGTCCATGAAAGAATGCCTGACAGTCCATGAAAGGAGGCCTTTGCAATGTAATTACATCATGTATGACTGTTAATAGGAATTGAACCCATGACACTTTCTTTGTTAGTTGGAAGCTCTCACCACTGAACTACCATAATAAAGTCCATATTTTATGACTGAGCTAATCTACAACCATCAAAATATTACACTCCACAGAGGTGTCTATAGCAGCACAATTAGATATCTGACACATTATCATGCAACGACCACAGAACTGACATAAACGATTGTCAGCCCGAAATTGATTCTTACTGGCTTACTGCAAATTGCCGAATAAATTGCCAAATAAATTGTTGCAAATTAACATTACCATATGAGTGAACATCCACTGGTATATCTATAATTTGGCATTTAAGTTATTAACTAGCAATAGTTGATGTACTATATATAGCATACTGATACATGCTTGATGGAGGCTGGGCACATTTTACATGACATAATTCACATATATAAAATTGGAGACATGTATTTCGCTATTCCACATGTTGCTTTCCGGAATTTTGAAATTCAAATGACTGGAAGGAAAACTGTAGGGCACAGAGGAATTTGGTTGTCGACCGTCTTGTTTCTTTGACTTAAATATTTGTGTTGTGAATATGTACCTATGCAAAAGAAATGTGAAATCAACTGTTAATCAGGGGAGGTAAGAAATGTGTTGTTTTTATGACAAAATTCTAAACTTGGTATAGCTCCGATATCTGGAGACTAGAGTTAAAAAATCTGGCACCGGAGTATGGGAGAGCATTGATCTTTGTATCATGTAACTACATGTACCATAAAACTCGATTATAATGAATTTTTCAAGGCACCTTATTTTTCAATTTGTTATAAGAACAGTTTGTTATATAGTGATGGCGAAAGGTTACGATGCAATGTGTTAAGAAATAATTCACTCTATATTCAGGCTAAACAGAAACTTTGAAAGAGGAAGTAAAAAAGAAAACAGAAACGTCATTTAATCAGAGAGTAAACCTACTTCTGCTGGGCAAAAATGTCAAGAATTGACTTTTGTTTTAATGATGTTAACCACTTCGTTATAATACATGTACTAAAAGATACATTGATTTTTGGCATCAAGGGATGTAGAAATTACTTTGTTATAGGCAAAAATTTGTTATATAAAATTTGTTATCAAATTGTTTTTCAACTAAGAAAATATAGAGGTGCAGTGGGGGATTATTTAATGATTCATTATGTGCAAGAATCCGTACAACCAAGTTCATTATATTCAAGTTTTACTGTACAATGTATACAGGAATATCTCATGTATCTTTCTACTTTTACAATTAGAGAGCCGGCCTGGCTTAGTCGGTAGTGCGCTCGACTCTTGATTGTGAGGTCGTGAGTTCGAGTTCAGTCGGCAGCAGGTTGGTTTCCTGTCTTTCAGATGAGACAGTAAAAATCAAGGTCCCGTTTCAAAGTAGGTGTCGGCACGTTAAAGAACCCTCACTGCTCAATGGCCATTTGGTGACGTCTCCATATGAGTGAAAGATTCTTGAGTGGGACGTTAAACAACAATAAACAAACAAATTACAATTAGATGGACAGGGATATTTTGATTCCCAATTTTAAAACTCATCATTTCCTGAAAAACAATTGCTAGAAATCAGTAACATAGCCTAATCCATTTGTGGCTTTAGGGGTGATTACATGTATGTTTACACAGTTTGTAGCATGCATCTACAAATGTATATAGTCAGTTAGAAATTACATCCTGGAAATGTCAGTACAAAATCAGCAATCACCTTTAAGCAATTGATATGAAAGTGATTACCAGTAATTTTAATCATACGATACTGGTATACTAATTAAACAGACACTGATATTTAATACAGGTGTTGGAAAGCTGTTCTTTTTTTCCTAAAAATTTAATACGGTACCGGCGTACATGTACATATACAGTGGAAACTCACTATAAATACAATCTACATCTACAAATGTACCATACATGTAACCGACTTAAAGTGGTCAGATTAGACAGATGGTCATTAAAGGGGATCTGGATTTATCTAAAATATTTATTTATAGGACTAGTGATTTGTTGTTGTTGTTGTTGCTGTTGGTGGTGTTGTTTATGGTGGTTGTTATGTTATCTTTTATGCTATTGTTGTTTATGTTGTTGTTGATGCTATTGATGTTGTTGTTGATGCTGTTGTTATTGTTGTTGTTGTTATTGTTGTTGCTGTTGTTGATTCTGATGTTACTGTTGATGCTGTTGTTTGTTGTTATTGTTGTTTATGTTGCTGTTGTTGCTGTTCTGATGTTACTGTTGATGCTGTTGCTGTTGTTATTGTTGATGATGCTGCTGTTGCTGTTGTTATTGTTGATGCTGTTGTTGTCGATGCTGTTACTATTGATGTTATTGCTGTTTATGTTGCACTTGTTGATTTTGATGTTATTGTTGATGCTTTTGTTGTTGCTGTTGTTGTTTATGATGCTGTTGTTGCTGTTGCTGTCGATGGTGTTATTATTGATGCTCTTGTTGTTTATGATGTTTATGTTATGTTGCTGTTTATGTGATGCACTTGTTTATGTTGATTTTGTTTATGTTGTTATTATTGATGCTGTTGTTGTTTATGATGCTGTTTATGTTGCAGTTGTTGTTTGTTTTATGATGCTGTTTATGTTGCGGTTGTTGTTTACATGTATGTTGTTATTGTTGATGCTGTTGTTGTTTATGATGCTGTTGTTGCTGTTGTTGTTTATGATGCTGTTTATGTTGCTGTTGTTGTTTATGTTGTTATTTTTATGTTGTGACCAGGGTTCAATCCTCGGATTGGACAGTGGAATTATGAAATAACATGGCAATCGCCATGTCATCATGTGAGTTCTTTGGGTACTCCAGTTTCGTCCCACAGCAAGCATCAGAGTCAACGAGAGAGACATATATATACATGTACATATTTTGATTTAATTTGTTACATGTAATTGTTGTAAAATAAATAAAGGCTGTATTTCTATCATATAAAGTTCTATCTGCAACAAGTATGCAAATATATGTATTCGATAAATTAAGCACCCATGTCCCTATAAACGCCTCCCCTCCCCCTTTTACATAAGATCGAGAATCTTTTCAAGCTGGTTGACAAGGAGATGTGGACCTGAAAAACTATAAGTAACAGTTTATCTGTAGCCCCCAGCAACAGAATTATGTTGAAAGGTGTCCTTGGTAATTAATAACTACAACAACTTTACCACCGTGCCTCATAAAAATTTAACACTGTTTTACATCAATTTGACTATTAATTGGTCCCATTAAATGTCCACCCCTTTTTTCCTGATTTTTTGTAGCGCCCTGGGTTGAATACGGTATCTGAATCATTAGGTAAAATGACTGCTACCAACATCTCTATCTAGAAGCACAAGTTTGCCACTGGTTAAAAAAATGTTAATTGCAATCTCTGAGTCTGAAGTGATATACTTAAAATATAAGTGTTTGATCTCCAACACCCCTAAATAAAAGTGGATATACATGTAGACACTTGAATATATCAACAAGGATCCGTTTATTTACACTCTTAGGGGGTCAAAGGTTAATGAGTTGTAATATCAATGTAAAGACATATCAGAGGTTACAAATAATTGGTGTTAACCCTGTCAACACCACAGACAAAAAATAGATTGGCCTAAGGCAATACAAAAGGGCATACCACTTAGATACTTAAGGGTGAAAGGGGTTCAAGTATACATACAGAAGTGCAATCTTTAACATTCCTATATTAGCTGCCAAATGAAAGGGCGGATATATACTTGAAGCTGTTAACAAGGAAATGTACATGTAAAGTACATGTCATAAACATATACATGTACATATGTACACTGTACTATATAAAGAATGTACATCACGTCCATGTCTGTCTGTGAAATGTACATGTAAAGTAATTAATCCTGTTTCATTGTTTACACGTATAATTAGGCCACTGTTAAAATATTGTTTGTTTGATGTTGCCTGTCTATGCCTTCAAGGTGTGGGTAGGTAGGTGGACAATTTTTTTTTTTTCAAGAAAAGGCAAACAAACAAAGCAAGAAATGTGTGTTGTAATAACCACCTCATTCTGTGTATACATTTTTAATACAAATTACAATGTAAATTCTGGCATGTACAGTTTATATGAAGAAAGATTAATAATAAGTGTAATGGTATCCATGTATATATATTAATCTATTACATTTACATGTAACTCACCTTGTCTAGGAAAGAGTTTCAAGTTTGTGATGCAAGCATGTAAACAATATTTTAAAGAAACAAGTACCGGTAAATTAAGATTGGTTGATCAAACTGGACCCAATAAAAATAAAATCTAGATATAAACAAAAATGTGAAAAAAATAATTATGACAGCACCATTTTGGGTGGGTAGGCAGGCAATATCAAACAATTAAAATTTTATTTTAGGCCTCATACTCATGTTGTAATACATGTATGGATATGTAGCTAGGTATTTGTACAAATACACATACGTTTATAGCATGTATAAATATATATATAGATAAGGCAGGTACCAGCTTACAATATATACGGATTAAGTGGCAGTCAGTCGGCCACCAACTTGCAGTTCTTACTGTATACCATAGCAATAAAAATGAGAAACACTTAGTTGGATCCTGCGAAACACTACCATTTAACTCATCAAACCCTGAAAAACAATGGACTCTGCTATAAATCAATGACTTAGTCCAGTCCAAATGAGTCTTAAGGGGTGAATGAGTAAGGAAAATCCAATACATGTACCTTGGAGAGGTTGAAGTCAGCTACATAAGTATGCATAACTGCCCCTTGTAGATGAGATATTGATTAGAACTCAATCTACATGATCATGTAACGTTTCCTGCAGTAAACACGTATCTTTCATTTGTGTATTCACTTGGTAAATAAAATATAGGGAGAAAGTGAAGTAAACTGTCTTAATCTTACATCACTTTAACTCATTCATCCCTAAAGACACATTTGGACTGGTCTTAGTCATTGATTTACAGAAGTGTCCATTATTTTTCAGGGGTTGATCCGATGAGTTAAAGAGGAAACTTTTCTGAAATTATTTGTAATAATGTAGTAGAATTTGTTTTATCTATGCGTCACTGAGAATTTTTCACTACATGAAGAAGACCACCAGAAGGGGACACTCCTCCCCCTCCACACACACACACACACACACTTTACTTTTCAATACTGTTTTATGACCAGCCACGAATTTTTGGTTCATGAGATGTTGCTTTAGATATATATATATCATTCAGATACAACAAAAATACTGAAATAACTATAAATATAAGGTTTGTTATCCTGCCACCAGATCATACCAAAGATTTCTTTTAAATAAAACAAGGTCATGACCATTCTTTCGACAAAAGCTGGGCAACATGTAAGCAGTGACAGTCATACATGTATGTGTCTTGCGGATGAAGCTTAACACCAATGTTTGTGACAGTCCTGTGTCAGTGACAGTCCTGTGTTGGTGAAAGTCATGTGTCAAGAGAGGTGAGGTATGTCAGTCCCGTGTCAAGATAGGTGAGGTAAGTTAAATTTAAAGAACCCTCACTGTCTCTATCTGAAATTTAACACCAAGGTCGGTGACTGTCCCCTGTCAAGACAGGGGAGGTATATTAAACTTAAAGAACCCTCACTGCCTCTATCCATAGCTCTGGTCAATTTTTTGGGCACTTCATAAATATAGATAGTTACAAGACTTGTGACAACTCCATAAAGGTGAAACGCTACATGTATGAGAGGGATGTAAAAATACAATAAAATACATTATTCTATTTTTTTTCTATCATGTTTTTTTTTTTAACCAAAAATCCATTTTATTTTATGAATCCTACCATATCCCGCCTATCACCTTACACTATATTATGAGTGGCCGGCACTGACCACAGAACTTCAGTTCATACATGATGTGTATGATGACCTACATGTATGGGTTTACATATGTACATTTGTAAGACCCGTCTATTGCATTAGCCTTTGGGATTAGTAACCCTGGCTACAACAGACTGGTCCGAGATAAAAGAAAAGAACATACATGTAGCCATGTAGTCATGTACCATATTGATTCTCAGGGGGGAATGGGTTAATTTTATTAAAAAAAGAAATGAGAGTATAGTCATCAAACATGGTATATATACATGTATCATGCATCTATAGACCAAATTTCATGAAATTACACATGTACATGTACCAGTATGGAAAAAAGTGATACCATATTTATGAAAACACAAAGATCCTAGAAAAAAAAAAATATGTAATTAATATGTCCATTTAATCACATGTCATTATTATTAGTCTTCATGACATAATTTTTATCTATTTTATTGTTACACAGTTATCAAATGCTTGATTACCTCTATACATAAACATGTAACTACTGGCAATTTTATGTTTTTTAGATGTGCCGGTGATATGATCGGGACAATCGCAAATTTCGTAGTAAATCACCTGAGGAACAGATTATCTACAGTTAATGACTGAAAAATAAACAGTCACTTTGATGACATGTTTTTGTATGACCTGCAGTTGTGACCATACCGTGACAGGTGTCAAAATTTGCATTTCAAGTTGTACACAGGTACACTGTATTAATTGCATGTATATGAACATTATCACGGACAGACCAAAAAATAACATGAGAGCGATCGTTCAGGTTATGTAGAAGTTATAAAAAGTATAAATCACATGACCTCCTTTTTGTTCTCGATCAATTTCATCTTTAAGTCTTTGTTATTGCTATCATAACCTGCAGGTTTCGGCCATTCTTTTTAGTGAAACCTGTAACTGAGTTTTGACGATTTCTGTTATTTTGTGGCCTGCACAGAGCTGACCTTGTAAAATTAAATGAATGGATGTATATCATTCATGTATTAAAGGAAAGAGAAGTTTTAATAACTTATACATGTACATGTATGACAATTAAACCAATTGCATATATTTATTCCTAAACTATTAATGTGCTCTTTAAAAGAAATTGAAAGAAAGAAAAATTACAAAAATAAAAAGTTGGACAGATGGATTAATTTAAGGATCAGATCAATGTACTAACAGATCAATAGACAAATTGATAAATCAATCATTATATAAAAAGACAAACACACAGTGACACGTAGAGAAGTAAAGATGATTGGAAGCTTAACTAGGGGGGGAGACTGCAAGCAAGAAAGAGATGAGGGAGAGATAGAGTGAGAGATTTTTCATTTTTGCTAGATGACAACACGTACATGTACAAATATACAGGGGTGAGGAAAACCTATGCCAGACTTGCCTGACCTATTACGTTTACCGTCTGGACAAGTTAAATTTCTCAGTTTGGTTGTCTGTGGACAAGTGCATTCTCAAGAATAAAAAACTAAATATAGAGTTCAAAGAAATATTATTAACAATTTTTTATATATATACAAAAATACTTTAATATTATTAAAGTATTTTTGTATATAACAAAATTGTCAGTAAATATTGGACAAGTAAAATTGTGCCCGGGGACAAATGCACGAAAGTCATATTTTCATGTGTCCCTGATGGAAATGAAACTTCTGATTAGTTTCAGATGACGATCACAGATATTATACAATCACTTGCTAATTGATTCATTTCACTCGAACAAACGCACATATCACATACGACAAGTGTAACTAAACCATGCATATGTTGGCTAGATGTTTACAATAAATTTAAAATGTGGAAATCTAGAGGTAGGTAACATATCTTTCCCACTCCATTTGAGTCATTAAAAATTGACAAAATCAATCTGACAACAACACCATCTTTGTAATCGAGGACAATGTATAACCACAAATAATTGAAATATGATTAAATCCTGGTACAATATTCTTTGCTCCTCAATCAAAGCTAGAATAAAACTTTCAATATGGAAACAGACATAAAAACAACAGAAAAAAAATGTAAGTGGTCCGCCCCTTCTTATGTCACTTTAATGTTATAAGTTTAATCACAGGTAACCTTTTGTAATGAGCATGAACGATGCCGAAAATTTATACCGGTTTATCAGCTTTATCGTGTCAATACTAAAATGTCGTGATATACGAAGTAATTACAGGTATGTGTGTGTGTGTGTGTGTAAAAATAGATAAATACTTAACAAAAAAGGTGTCATTAAAGAAAATCTTTACGACAAATTCTGACAAATCAATTACTACTGAAGCAAGACAAGGTCATAGTTCAATGTTTGAGAATTTTGTCATCCGTCGGATGACACATTGACAGAGTCGGACATATTTAATTTGCACCTGCGCCTTACCTTCACGTAAAGTTCACTTGCACTCATGTTGTCACAGATGGTCTGCCTCTTCTTTAAAATCTCTGCGGTTTATACCGCCGTGTAACTAAATCATTCATTCCCCTCTCAATACCAATAGATCGATGGAAACCTTAACGCCATCTTAAAATAATGACCTCTTCCGCCCACCCCGAGAGTTATCAGTAATCACTATTATGAAAACGCTTAATTAGTTTTCAGGTGTGATTCAAACATTCTGAAGAGTTTTTATCACCATCGGAATACCTTTGATCTCGACATGTATTATTATGTTAGTGGTAAGTTCCCGAGCCCGATCAGAAATTGTAAACAAATATGTAAATGTCCCAGTAACCTTAGCAACAGAACATCTATTTATATTGCTATATACAAGAATTGTGTAAACATACATGCATAATTTATCAACCTCAAAATTAACAAAATTGGTAATTAAATTAAAAAAGCTTTACATAGATTATTAAAAAAAATTAACACCAAGCAAATTAATAAAAAAAATTAAATAAATAAAAACTGATATAGGAAATAAAGTACGAAAATGATAAGTTTGCCTTTTTTTGTAAACATAGTTTTGCACATTCTCTCTAGAGTGAGGGGCCCAGAGCAGTCACTCTGGTCCCGTTTACTAGGCCTACTTTTTTCTGTCTAGTTATCAATTAAACGATTTTGAAATTTAAAAGATAAACTCTAAACAAAAATTAATTTTAGATAACGGTATTTATTTTTCAAATATTTTAGAATTGTACCTTTGAAATATATGATTTGTTTGTTTATTTTTGTTTAACGTCCCACTCAAGAATCTTTCACTCATATGGAGACGTCACCAAATACCGGTGAAGGGCTTCAAAGTTTAGCCTATGCTCGGCACTTACGGCCATTGAGCAGTGAGGGTTCTTTAACGTGTCGATACCTACTGTGACACGGAACATCGGCTTTTACTGTCTCAGTCCGAAGGACAGGAAACCAACCTGTCGCCGACTGGACCCGAACTCACGATCACGAGTCGAGCGTGCTATTGACTGAGCCAAGTTGAAATATTCGACAAATTAAAATATCTAAAACACATGAAAACACAAATATATAATAATAAATTAATACTTAATTTTTAAGATAATTGTTTTTGTCCCCGTTTATAACCTTCAACTTCAATTGCTTTTAAGTCTTCGACTGAATAAAGACGTCATATAGGCTATGTGAAGTACAACACATTGTCTTCGACGTCCGCGCTATGGACGTTTGATCGACAACCTGAGCATTCACCTCGCATTAAGAAGTTCCGGATTCGATTTCCGATCCGGATAATAGGCCTTTCTGGAAATTCTTTGTAATGGGTAGTGACTCGACATAAGATGTCAAACTCACAGGTTGATTAGTTTCGGTTGTGATCAACGGTCGCGTGTCCAAAAAATTCTAAGCACAGGTCAAAATTTGTGTCACTTCACCTTTAGCTGTGACGCTTTCCTGTCAGTGGAAAATTCTGTAGAAGAACACACGATTTTTATTATTTTAAAAGTTTTAAGTAGGATTAACAACCAGGTCACGCCATTACGTTTTGTTTCTGACTGAACTACCTGAAATAATGTCCAATATATCATGCTTCGCACATAAAAAAAATTGGACAAGTGGCCAAGCTAAGATTAGGCATTTTTGGGTAGGTTATGTCCATTCGGCTAATTTTGTTATATTTTATATTTTAAAACGGAGAGCATTTTTACAGCCAATACCCGTTGTTGATTTTTTTCTACTTTTACCACATCCTTGATGTACAATAACAAATAAGAACTATACACAGGGATAAAAATCTTATATTCCTATATATTTTGTGAAAATAAGGTCAGGTCCAGTCAGGTATTCATATTTAAATATTAAGGTAGAATTAATTAGTTGCAACTGAAAAAGTGCCAAACCTTGGTTTTTCCTTTTATTTTAATGTATACCAATGTAAGAAGTAAAAAATGAAAGGAATATAAAAAACACAGCTAATGCCTCATTAATATTAAAACTTATTTATGTGAGTTCTGTAAATTTTCAGAGCGGATTTGGTTCATTGTACTTGATTTTCTTTTTATTTAGTGTCTCATAAGCCAACAGATGTCAACGCGCCTAAAATTCACCATTATACATTAATTTCACAGTCATATTATAATTCCATTAATTTATTCATTTTTATATATATACATGTACTAGCTAAATATCAGAAAAAGTTTGAGATAACTCACGGGCGATAACTCTTAAATTATATGCAAAGTACAAGTGAGTCACAAGAGTGTTCTCCCTTGTCATTTTTTCAAACGATGAACATTTTATCATGGTTAATATATATATATATATATATATATATATATATATATATATATATATATATATATATATATATATTTATATATATATATATATATATATATATATACAGTAAAACCTGCTATAGCAGCCACCTCTATATAAGGATTACCTGTCTATAAAGGCTAGTTTTATTCAAGTCCCTTGACTGCATACTTCAACTAAATTGAACCTGTATATAAGGGTCACCTGCACATAAAGATCAATATTTTCTGGTCCCTTGGGTGGCCCCTATATACAGGTTTTTACTGTGTATATATATATATATATATATATATATATATATATATATATATATATATATATATATATATATATATATTCAATTATCTATGAGAAAGATCAAATAAATAGTTAAACTTCTTTTTATTTAATCCTCAATCTAGGCATGGAGCTGTGCGGACAGGAGGAAATTCATCTATGAAAATTTGAAACGACCGGCCGGAATCGAAACAGGGACCTCCATGTTGAAGATCTACACCCAAAGTCACCAAATTTACTCAATACTCAAGCTCAACTTATATTTCATTATTTTGACTGTATAATCGGTGTAAATCTTTTGAGTTTGAGTGATTAGGAAATATATCAATATTTCCCATCATCCCTTTATAAATGTTTGCGTCACACTTATGATTTTCCTGTAAACAATGAATAAATATGTTGAGTACGGTACTAAAAATTTGAGTACTTACTCAAACATTTTCCTAATATTTCTGAAGTTTCCTTCAAATGAGTATTAATTTTGACCAATATTTATAATTATATGCCAACAGTACACAATCATGTCCAGTTATAGAATGAAGATCATTTGATTTTTACCTAAAAATCATTAAAAGTTAACTGAGCTTGAGTACTGAGTAAATTTGGTTCGGGCCCTGGTGATCTACTAAATGAGCTACTCTGTCTCCGCAAACTAATAACTTTGAAGTCAACCTTACACGATGTTATTTCACATTGTATCAATAATTTGAATGAAAAATTGGTGATTCCCATGAATCAAATAAAACATGAATAACTTAATATACACTACCAGTTTACAATATGGTATATTTTCATTGTTATTTACACATGTATTTGTTTGTTAATGTTTTTCATTAAACAGAGGCGGATCTAAATGTTATGGAGATCACAACAAACAGAAATCAGGTCACTAATCACGAACAAGACTGTAAATAATAAATTGGTGAAATTAAATATGTCACAGAGGAAAATAACTGTCTCTGTTTAGAATCGAACCTAGGACCTCTGGATTACAAATCTGGTGCTTTACCAATTGAGCTAAAGGGGTAACCCCACTAGTCAAGCTAGTAGGAACACCATATTTTCACTGCTACACATAGACTACACATAACAAAAGAAATCAACAAACGGACGGAACATATACACACTAGACATATCCACTGCTGTTTGTTTGTTTTGTTTTTGTATTACATACCACCAAGATCTTGTCACTTATATGAACACAGTTTTAGGTGAAGCGTTCCAATTTTGACCTAAGCTGTGGACTTGCACCAATATGAGTGAGGTGACCGGTTCTTTTACCTGCAAGGTCTGTCGTGAGTTTTTTCTTTCTTTCTTTTTTAGGTCACCTGACCGAAAGGTCATGGTGACCTATAGCGATCACTCTTCGTCCGTCGTCGTCCGTCGTCGTGCGTCGTGCGTTAACTTTTGAACATTTTCATCTTCTATTCAAAAACCAGTGGGCCAATTTCATCAAAACTTGGTAGGAAGTATCCCCATGGGAAGCTCCTTCAAGTTTGTGAATATAAAGGGTCAGACTCCTAAAGGGCCCCATAAGGGGTCAAAAAGGGGTAAAATTAGGAAAATCTTTAAAAAATCTTCTTCTCAAGAACTAACAATGGGAATGACTTCATATTTGATATTTAGCATCTTTAGGGGGATGTTTACAAAGTTTGTGAAATAAAAAATCATCTGATGAAAAACGGCCCCACTAGGGGGCGCTGAAATCGGGCAAAAATTCAAAGTTGTCAGATTTCAACCAAATTTGGTAGAAAGCATCCCCCAGGAAAGGCAATTAAAGTTTGTGTAGAAATAAAAGGTTCTGATCCTTTGGGGGCCAATAAGGGGGTAAAAAGGGCCAAATATTGAAATCTTCTTTAATGGACTTCTTCTCAAGAATCACAAGGCCAATTTCAACCTAAGTTGGCAGGAAGCATCTTCAGGTGAAGACGCTTCATGTTTGTGAAAATTGTGGAGTTATGTCCCCTTAGATCCTCCAAAGCAGCCTAAAAGGGGTAAAATAAGGAAAATGTTTAAAAATCTTCTTCTCAAGAACCAACAATGGGAATGACTTCATATTTGATATTTAGCATCTTTGGGGGAGGATTACAAAGTTTGTGAAAAAAAAAATTTATTTGATTAAAAACGGTCCCACAGGGGCTGAAATCAGCCAAAAATTCAAAGTTGTCAGATTTCAACCATATTTAGTAGAAAGCATCCCCCAGTAAAGGCAATCAAAGTTTGTATTAAAAAAATATGATTGTGACTCTTTGGGCCCCATAAGGGGGTAAAAGCGGGCCACATATGGAAATCTTTAATTGAATTCTTCTCAAAAATCTGTTGGTCAATTTCAACCTAACCAGACAGGAAGCTTCCCCATGTGAAGACCCTTCAAGTTTGTTAAAATTGTGGAGTTATGCCACCTTAGATCCTTAAAAGGGGCCTTAAAGGGATAAAATAAAGGGGGGAGCGCTAAAATCAGCCAAAAATTCAAAATGTCTGATTTCAACCAAATTTGGTAGAAAGCATTCCCAATAGTGAAGGCAATCAAAGTTTGTATAGAAAAAAAGGTTTAGGGGTCAAAGTTCAAGTTAGAATTACAGGAGGATCATAGACATATGCATTTGACAGTTGTAGGGACTGATCAGAGACGCCAATTTCTCTGAGAAACTCCGATTTTGTTTAAACAAACACCGCGCCTTTGATTGATGAAAAATTTTCTCTGATAATCTGCGGTTGTTTTTATAGTGTACAAGAAATTGCATTCACACCATCTGAGTAGGGCATTATTCGCCAATACACCGGTCGCCCGACTAGTAACTCCTCTGGCCTTTTCGTTATTAACGAAACAGAGATAGGAGAATTATTAAATGCCACTGGTAGCCTAAAATTGCATTGTCAATGGTGCAAATTTTGTATAAACACTGCTATAAGCCTCATGGCCAATGCTGGACAGGCACAAAGGTTTCGGCACAAGTAGAGATGGACAACATACGTGACGGAGAAATGCTGGAAGGCATTGGTAGCCCTATGTCACCCAGAAAAAAAAAAACAAGTCGGTGCATAACCAGACCTATCTTAATTAAGTTGTTTATAGTGTAATTTGTCTAATACTCTGAGATTTGTTTAGTAGGTATAATAAAAATATAAAATGAATTGCTGCTTGCTTTGAGTGAATTTTATTGCACAATCAGGTAAACTACGCAATACCACATACATGTGTCAATACAAATAAATTTATGTTGTTAGACATTATTCAAACACAATTTTGCTGTCCCTAAAGAGTCTTGCATGATTCCCTTTCTTAAAGTTGGCCTTAACATGTCAATCACTTAATTTAAGCGATTGTTGCTCTTTTACTCAGGTGACCGTTAAGGCCCTTTGGGCCTCTTGTTTTCTTTAGTCCCCCCTACCCCCCCCCCCCCCCCCCCCCAAAGAAAAAATCATGACCAAAGTAAAAAAAAATGACCAAGTTTTTTTTTTTGGCTCCAAGTTATCTGTTGACACTACCAAATATTTTGCTGTCAAAGAAACAACGGGAACGCATTTACATAGACATTTCATTTATTACATCATATCTCCTATCTTTATCGCTATATTCTTTAGATTTTATATTAAATTGCGCGCCGCTGGTTTTAACCAATTCCGTAAAATCTGTCATTGTATTTGCCCATAATAGTATTTATTTACTTGCATTTGCATTTGTTATTGTAAACAATCTTGTATAACTCCTAAACTCAACTATGATTGGCTAATTCCCTTCAAAGTTCATCCAAAGTTCAAGGACAATTGAATAAGATTCTAATCTAGATAGTAAAATCCATCAAATATTTTGATAAAAAAAACATCCTTCTTTGAAAAAGTTTTCATGTTGAAAGAAAACTTTGATAGTGGTCAACAGACTTGTACAATTTGCATATTTTGCATTGAAGGTTTGTGTTGTGCAGACGTAATACTATGTAACTAATATACATATTGTCGTCTTTCACTTGATAAAGACCAAGGGACCGAAAATTGGTGAATCTTGAGTGTTTTACTGGGTTTTTTTTCGAATATTGATACTTCCCTTTGGAGGACATTAAATTCTATTGGAATTTACATAACTGACAGGTCCACACCAGTCTATTCCAGAGAATGGTAAGAACTTACAGGTTTGCCTTTGCATGTTCAACAGTTCAATTTATCGGCATAGCTCTGAAGAAATATCTCCGTTCTACAAGACAACTTGAGTGGACATCTTTTAGCCTTAGAGGTATCCTCAGTCGGTAGCGCGCTCGACTCTTGTTCGTGAGGTCGTGATTTCGAGCCCAGCCCGCGGCAGGTTGGTTTCCTGTCCTTCGGACTGAGACAGTAAAAACCGAGGTCCCGTGTCACAGAAGTTATCGGCACGTTAAAGAACCCTCACTGCTCAATGGCCGTAAGTGCCGACCATAGGCCAAAATTTGAAGCCCTTCACCGGCATTGGTGACGTCTCCATACGAGTGAAAGGTTCTTGAGTGGGACGTTAAACAACAATAAACAAACAAACAAACTTTTAGCCTTAAATTCCCCGAAACCAAATAAACCGCTCATCTGTTCTGCTTTGATACAAATTTGGAAAAAAGTGAAGTCACAAGACCATCTACAGTCCAAAAGACGCCTCTTCCTATTCTGACAAACGCTCAACACACAATTCATGCTTTCGGGTACGTAATTGTGGTTCCCGAAATTGGATCGTGAACGTCGTCAACAGCGCCACTGGTGGCGCCCCCTAGCGGACAAATTCAAAATTGCACGCCATGGAGCTGCCTATCACTACTACCATCTACAGTCCAAAGACGCCTCTTCCTATTCTGACAAACGCTTAACACACAATTCATCCTTTCTTGTACGTAATTTGTGATTCCCTAAATTGGATCGTGAACCATCAATCTTTCAAAGCACCGCGAAAACCCAATTCTTTTTAATTATCATTTAGTGAATTCAAATACTTGACCTTTGGAGTATTTCATCGTAAATTAAAATGTCAATTCATTGAAATTCCTTCCTCACGCTCACTGAAAAAGAGCGATGGCGAGGATAAAAAGCTGTAATGTCTGCGCTATGCTTCGCAACAAATTGGGAAATCTGTTACGCCACACCAAACGTTCTCCGTAATCAACTAACTTTCCATGATTTGGTGGGGGTGGGGGTAAAACACACAAACTGCATGCTGCAAATGGACATGTTTGCAATTTTTGAGTACCGTACTCAATATATTTATTCAACATGACAGGAACGATCGATCGTCTTCAGTATTTCTTTTGACTTTGTTTCTTCAAAACTTTGGTTTTATGTTTACAATATTTACAGAAAAAAAAATCAAAAGTGTGACCCGAAAGTTTTTATGTGAGTGATGAAAATAATAATCTGTTTCCTATTCATTTAGTTCCTGAATTTTTATCATAAACTGTATAGTCAAAATGATGAAATAAATGCTGAGCTTGGGTGTTATATAAAAGTTTGTGACTTCATTGGCGGATTTAAGGGGGTGCACCCCTTTGAAAAAAATCAAAACGGCCCCTTGTCTCCGAAGTCATGCACCTTCGGCGCTCGCATTCATAATGATAAAAATTCTCAACTCCCCCTTGCAAAAAATCCTGGAAACCGCCCCTGGTTTTTGTACCCCGAACACCAAGTCCCCCCTGAAAAAAAATGTCCCGAAACAAAGCACAGGCTGTGCATTTGGTATTATTTCTGGCAAAACATATCCGAACGATCTTTCTCTGTCACATCGCCGTAAAACCGCGATCAGGAATCGAGCACAGCGATTCCAGACCGTTGTTTTACGGCAATGTCCCCGTCAGTGACTATAGCATGATTTTACTATTATTGTGTTCAAATGGCAACGTTATACTCATAACAGGATTAATCAGGGTTGATTGGTAAATTCAGGGTTGCCCGTTTTCAGTCCAACTGCAGTTCTCCGACTATTAAAGGCTGTGTTGCCAACGAACGGTGTCGTTTGGTATTTTTTTTATATCAAAAAGGTAACACTTTCAAGCAAAATGGACAAAATTGCCGTGAGAGCAGTGATTCAATATTTATTCAAGAAAGGTCAAGCACATAAGGGTATTCATGCTGATATCACAACGTGTTTTGTGTTGGGATTTGACGTTGTCGTTTGTGACGATGTTATGTCGTAGATGTTGTCGTTGGAGCCGTATCCGGTGTTGCGTTGTAACGAACGGGGTGAGGGGATGTTGACGAGAAGAAGAGTATGAGACGGTGTGTGTGGCGCTGTGGACCGTAAAGTAACGTGGCGCCATGGGCCGTAAGTAGATAGAGGGTATTGTATTCCCTGTGGTTCACCAAAATACAACTCCAGGAAGAACACTGTATAAGTTGATCCGTTTTTATTGTCGAGCCGCACAACGATGAACAGTAAATCACAAATATAACAATAAATACAAATAGTTCGAATATATTGAATAATAATGAATAAATCCAAAATATTTAATATAAAGTCCTGGTTAAAATAGAAGGCAAGTTTGATGGACAAAATGTATTTGGTATCTAAACAGAGTGACCAGTTGTTTAGGATCAGATGTGTGTCTGATATCCAAACAGAGGAAATGAAATTTGACAAAAGTATTTAAGAAAAAAAAAGCTTTAGAATTGGAAATGGTTGACAGGTGTTAACAGGTGTTGAAGCAGTTGCAAAATAAATACAAAATTAATCTATGGTAGATGTACATAAAGACATGAAATTAAATTATTATATAAATGCTTTCTAGAAAACACATAATTATGTTTTAACACTGAACCTGAGTCCATTTGGAGTAATTAAATCTATTGTTCACAGTGTCATTTGCTAACTTTTAAATTGGAAATTTTAAAGTGAGCACATGATTACTAAGTTAGCAAATGACACCACAGTCACTGAGTCTTAGCACAGGTAAATAGGATAAGTGTAAACAAGTTATAAATTTGTTGTAACACATATTTGTAAAAATAGAAATATAATAATTTTGAAGTCTAGAAATAATTAAAACAAAATGACTGAATTTAGCACGGTGTTACTGACATGGTAGCAACACAAGGAGAGCATGTCCCATTCATATACCCCCCCCCCTCCCCCACCCTATTTTCAAATTTCCGGTATCCAAATCCTGGCAGATGATGACGTCATACATACAGTGGAGGACTTTCTGGACAATCAAGAAAGGACTTCTTTAAAAGTGGCATTTAGGCTCTTAAGTATAGACAAAAGGAGATTATGATGAAAAATATAGTAGTGCAATACGTCTCCGTAAAGACAAACCCTTACAAATGAAGCGCAACACTTATCAATCAGTCCGTGTATTTTCATCAAATAAGGAAAAAACACATTAATATGTAATAATAATGATAATAATAATAATAATAATAACAAGAGCAAACTGGATTTGGAACAAACTGACCAAAATAAGTGTTCGGACAAATCCTCAAAATATTGGGACAAATTTTAGCAAATTTAATTTGGGACAAATTGATCAAACCAGATTTGATATATTCTATCACATAGGCGAAGGAATCCAAGGGCTGCCCTACCTCCACTTTTTTCACATAATTTTTTTATACCATGGACACGTCTGGAATCCAGAAAAAAGACTCCTTCATCCATCTTCTTAAGTCAAGGTTTTCTGATCCACTACAGTTGTGCGAATAACGTATCGGATCGGGAAAACCTTAACTTGGGAAGAATCTTTCATTATGCTCATGCATATGTGTTCGCTGAAACTCAATTTATTTTCGGTAAATGATAAGTTTGTTAATTTAATGCAATAACTGTCCGAGATAAAAACTAGTCGCGCTGTGCCTTTCATTAACTCCCTGGGCTTTTAAAATTGAACATCCATAGCCTTGACGAGGGGGTAATGGTGTTTTTGTGCTTCCGAATTAATTTATCAACGATTTTTTTTTACGACAGAGAGGTCATTATTCAATGTCTGGAGGATACAAGGCCGAAAATCTGACAAAATAACTTTTTAGGCGATCCAACTTTCTTTTGAGAAGGATAATCAATGTGATTTATTAGCGGATTGCTAAGCGTATTTTCGCATCCGGACGCAGGAAAATGCGTCTTCGGACTTCCAAATTTCAAAAATTATCTGAAAGATGCATCAAACCTGACCCCCTAATGAAATATTGCCTTACAATTAATCCAACACTTAGAAATATGTGCAGTGATCAGTGAGAGTATGCCCCCTTTAGTTGATAAAATGGGTCGTCTAAAACCTTATTAAATTTTTCTATAAAATGTCGAAAAATTGAAAACAAACTGCCAAAATTTTCGTGCCTCACTCCGACCGATTGTATCCCTCTAACTTTAAAAATTCAGTGAGGTATATGTTGCATAACAGTTTAGAAAAATATATTTTTATGTCACCAGTCTCAAATTGTATACGTTTATTGCATAATCAAAAGGCGCATGGAAACAAACTTTTATCAGTGGTGAGAACATTTTCATTAAAAAATATGCCCCACCCACTTTTGATTTGCCTCCTACGCCACTGTATCACACTAGAGTTACATACCAATCATACAACTATACAAATAGTTTTTATAGACAATGTACTCATGTTATCAAATTTGTATCCAATATACTGATCGACAAATATATTATATTTCGTTTCGTATATATCGGAGTCGGGTTCGGCATTTATTTAGGAAGTGTTGACGGTAACGGATCAATAAACTCGCCTGCCTGACAGGTGGTAAAGAAATGATAACAGTGGCGAGTTAGTGACACGAAGATTACCTATTTCATATCAGTAAGTATATGCGGTTTCTGTTTAATCTATCTCTTCATTTCATCTGCGCTACCAGATTCCACGGAAACTCAACAGTAGTTCCTTACACGAACAAGCGTCGCCTAAGATTTTATCTGGCTCTGCTTTCCATGTTCCGCGTACATGACTAGGCTTGATCTTTGCATGTTTAATTAATTATAATTAACACCGTCCTTCATACAAACTACAGTAGAGCAGATGGTCCATGGAAATACTGAAAACATCAGAAAATACCCGTATCCCCCTAAAAAATAATAATATGAGATAAAATGAAATTATATCCGATTCAGAGAAGTCATCTCGTACTCGTAGGCCTACCCAACGTCGGTCAACTCGTGCCCTAGAGATGTCTTGAAATAAAATGAAATACTTGAGAAAATGTATGGTATGAAATCAATCCCGATTGGAGAAGTTTATGAAATAAGAAGTATCTGATCATGAGAAAAAGTATGTAGTAAAATGAAGTTGGTCTTACAGAAATCAAGTCATACCCAGGTAAATTCATGAAATAAAATGAAGTGCTTGAGAACATTCTTGAAACAAAATGAAGTCAGTTATAATCAGAGAAGTTGATCAACTCATATCCAACATTGTTCAATTCATAAAATATTTGAAATAAAATACTAATCAGGGAAGTATACTCATACTAAGTTTTACCCTAATTTATTTCATGAATTTTCTCGAGCGCTCCATTCTATTTCATAAAAATTCTTGGGTACAAGTTGATTTTTCCTATTACAACACAACTTCATTTTATTTCATATTCTTGGGCACTTCATTTTATTTTCTTAGGTATAAGTTGATCAATGTTGGATACAAATTGACTTTTCTGATTTGGGTATGACTTGGTTTCCATAATTATTTTCTTGGGCGCAAGTTGACCATTGTTAGGTATGAGTTGACTTCTCCGATTTCTGTATGACTTGACTATCTAGATATGAGATGACTTGTGTATGATTGTGAGTTGGTCAGGATATGAGTTGACTGTATACCTCCTGTTTTGAAAATGCAGGTAAAGCATTCTTTTGGAGTTTATCTGATCTCACAAGGGCAACACCTCTTCCGCAAAGGGACATCAAAGTTTAGTGGTGATGTCAAATATTTAGAACACTAGTACCCTACTTTAGGAAAATATGTGTCCAAAATGATTGATTTGAATATGTTCAATCATGATAAGAATTACTGGTCGAGGTTCAGGTTGACTTTGCTGTTGTTCTGACATTTTGTTAATATCACATGCATATTGTGAGCAGATTTTTTTTACTATTAGTAGTATGGCTCTCTGGAAGTGGTAGGAAAAAATGTGACATTTCATACATACAAGTATATGAGGACTTCACCCTCTATGATTGGTTCCAGAAATTGGATGCATTTTTTAGAAGTTATTAGGAAATTATATTCATCATATACTCGCCATTCACACCAATCTCTTCTTGGTCCCTACACTCTCGATCAATCTCTGTCAACCTCTAAAAAGCAGTCCCATAGCATGCAATATTATTCACAAAATTATAGTTCCTATATTTATAGCCATTTTTAAAAGAAATAATTTTGCCTCAAGTAGTATTTTATTCGATGTTAGCACTAAAATATCTGCAAAAATAAACAAATACTTGTATAAAAGAGCAAAATCTATAGTACGGGTACATGTGCATTTATATGTTTTTCGAGAAACTGGAAATGATTTAGGTGTTTACAAAGATTGATCGATAGTGCAAGGACAGACAACTCTGTCTAATAGAATGCATTCATGCAGGCTAGGTGAGCTCTACATGTAGATCTAGTTTGACACCATTACTTCTATTAACATAAACATAGATTCATACATACATTACATGTGTGTATTCAGTCATCTTGAATTAAGTGTAGGTAAAAATCTTAATCTGTTCGATATCTCATAACTTGTATGTGCATTTTTTTTATTAGTTTTTGGTGCTTTTTCTGGTGTCTACGGTTACCATAATAGAAAAAAAAAACCTTACTCGATCTGACAGGTCCAGCTGTCATAAAGCTTGAGATTACAGGGCCATAACCAGGGCCAGAAAACAGATGAGGCAGGGGACGAAAATTGAACAGCAATGTTTCCAAACATTTCCATGACATTATTAAAAAAAAAAATGGCAAAAAATTAGATCTGCCTCATAGGTACATTTGTACATGTACATGCAGTTATGGCCCCTGGACTGGATTATACAGGTACATATGTACTTACGGTAACCTGACCTCAAGATGTCAGATTTTAGGACTTTTGAACCGGAGTAAATTCTTAGACTTGCCTTGAGTAATACTGAAATGTAATGTCATTGGGTCAAGATCTCCAGAAAATAAGATCATTGTAATATTTACGGCCTTCCAAGACTCGCCCTGGATTAAAAAAAAAAAACAGTGAGCCAAAAATTGAATGAATATTGATACAAAATATGGTTGTTACATGTAACTGTATGCAACATGGTGACAAGTATATTATACATGGGTTATACATATTATTATAGAACAATATTAGCAAGTCTGGAGGTTGAGTTGATTGGGGGAAGTTTCAAGATAATTCTATTATTACCAATCAGGACTGCCCTTATGCTATGTGTAAAATTGTCAAACCCATTTCATTCCCATGATATTTTATATATAAGGTTAGGGAAATGTTTAGGGGTCAGAGTTAATTTATGATTATGGGGTTAGGGTTAAAACATAACAACACTGACTAAAACATTGGGTCCCCTTAAGTATAAATGAAGGCCATATCTACAGATATGTTGGTAAATAATATACATGTAGGAGATATATCGAAAACAAAATTCCCATTTCAATCATTATTTTCTTACCTCCCTGTCATAAATTTTTAAAGACAACTAAAAGTGCATCAGTTATTTAAATCTTAACTTGTTCAAAATAACTGTACCATATTTTCTTTTGAAGTCAGATATTTTACAGGGTGAGAAAAAAAATGTGAAAAATCATTCGTCCTACAAGCATGGGATGAGTAATTTTGAAAACTGCATGTATGCATCCCTAGACACCTTCAGTTTAACCCAAGTTTTTATCCTTAAGTTATGGAACCATTTAAGACTAACCGTTTTACTGATATTGGACCTTTGTTTTATGTCTATGAGTGCTCCCATCTATATATACATCTATGGACATTCGGGGGTTCTAAATTTCTTTGTTTTCGAAACCAAATCAAATCACCGAAAACTTGAAAATTTTAATGTCCCCTTTACCTTATAGCCATATAACCTGGTGTGATGTAGTGTCGTCAAAAATTTAGTAGAATCATTCGCAAGATAATTAAAAGGTTAATCCATCTATCACTTTTTGTGAAGTGGACAGTACCTCTATCATAACTTCAGAAGCTAATTCATTTCCACATATACAGTAAAACCTGCTATAGCGGCCACCTCTATATAAGGATCACCTGTCTATAAAGGCCAGTTTTGAAAAGTCCCTTGACTGCATACTTCAACTAAATTGAACCTGTGTATAAGGGTCACCTGCACATAGAGGTCAATATTCTCTAGTCCCTTGGGTGGCCCCTATATACAGGTTTTACTGTAGTTGTAAGTCAATTCAATACCAAACGACATTATGGTAATTACCTTGTTGGTAAATACATGTATACCTTCATAAATAATTCTGCAATGAAACAGGCGATGGGCACAAATGAGTTAATCGATGGGCATGAGTCAGTTAAAACATAGGTACGAGTCAACCAATTCACTTAGGTATGAGTTGTGATGGATACGAGATACAAATGTAACAACAACCTATATGCTGAACTTATTCATCTGAGGTTGCCTTGAATATTACGCAACTCCGTTTGTACATGTATGTATTGTCGTTACGAGTAAAAATCAGTTTTTAATCTTCAACCTGAGATTACTAGAAAAAACAGAAAATCACTCAGAAGTATAATTAATGGGAAGATAATAACTTTATATAAACAATTTTGCAAAGCATATTGCCATTTAAAATATAATTAACAACCTTACTGAGCGAAATTCGCTGGTCATGGGGCTTTAAACTTAATGGTGATGTACATGTAATTGCGAGTACCGGTATATATCTGTAAACAGATTCATATCTAATACACATTATAAAGAGTAATTATATATATATATATGTGGGTGTGTATCTGTGTGCCTTTTAAGTTACAATATAACTACATTGTACATGTAACTATAGACACAATTGAAATTTTATTTCGACTATAATATAACTTAATGCATTTGAAATTTTATTTCTTACTTATTTTGAAATAGATTATAATGGCTTGATAAATAAAGCGAGCAGCAATGCATGAAATTTAAAATATCCATAATCTTACCAGCAGACATCTTTACAACATTTAAAATGTACAGGTACATCTCACACTTGGTAAGCTTTTTAAATATGTGAATTTAGTCTACATCTATTCTAGCCACTGGGAGTGGTTTATTGAATAGTATTTAACAGACACGTGAAAGTTCCCGGGTTTGATTACAAGTAATCAAGACGGACCTTGAAACGAGACTTAAAATGTAGTGGAACCTGTAACTGGAAAATCGTTCAATGAGCCAGTGGACACGTATGTACATGGATGTAAACAATAGTACAGTGAAACTTATATATAACAACCTCCTTAGGGACACAAGAAAACTGGTGTTTATAGGGAGGTAGTCTTTATATAGAAGGTTGATTTGTACACAAATGATACTATTGGGAACAGTAAAAAAAAGATGGTCTTAGTGACCAGGTAGTCTTTATACACAGGTGGTCAATAAAGCAAGTTTTACTGTATTTCAAAATATATATATATGTGTGCTGTAGCGTGTGAATTGGTAAGTTGTATATATTACACATATGCATGTAGGTAGAAGACTTTTGACCAACACTGTATTACATGTACATTGTACTAAAATCATATACATGTATTCTGAATTTCTGTGCTGATGACTTCTGCTGTACATCTATCTGAGGACAGAGGTTCTTATATTAGCGACTACCTGTGTATAAAGACCACCTGTTCACAAAGACCATTTTTTGCTGCCCCCAGTAGTACCATTTGCATACAAGTCAACTTCTATATATAGACCACCTCCCTGGAAAGACCGATATCCCAGTAACAAAGTTAGCTTTTCAGTAATATTTTTATATGTATTTTGCTTTAAACTGATCATATAAATTGGTCCTACAATGTATAATATTTCACTGTTGCTTGTATACACATTTATACATGTTTAACATGTATTCCAATTCTTGTGAGCTCTGAATTACATGTACATAAAATCTCGTTACATGTATCGCGGAACTCACAGGACTGCTCCTTTTACTTTTGAGATATCCGGAATTAGCGATAAACAAAATTCTAATTGATATAAATATTATAATACGTGTATCATCTATAATAAAAATCAAGACCAGACTTTCAACTTTGACATATCCGGATTTTTCCACATAACAGATTTCGACATAACGAGATTCCACTGTATATATATATATATACATGTATATATATATATACACTGTATTCCACCCATTAAGCGCCCATGTTCCTGTAAGAGCCCTTTTCTTCACATACGATTGAGAACCTTTTTTAGCTGGTTGACAAGGAGATGTGGACCTGAGAAACCATAAGTAACAATTTATCTGTAACCCCCAGCACCAGAATTATGTTGATAGGTGTCCTCGGTAATAACTACAACAACTTTACAACTGTACGTGCTTTATAAATTGTTAATTGTTTTACGTCAATTTGACTATTAATTGGTCCCATTAAGCGCCCACCCCATTTACTGATTTTTGTAGTGCCCTGGGCACTTTTAATTAATGGGTCGAATACAGTATACATTTTGTATTCCGATCAGTACTTGTAAACTCATTTTCCTAAGCCTGCATGTACACGTACAATGTATAGGGAATGGCCATTTATTAAAAATATTTATCCATATGGTCATTTAGATAGATAATTGATTTTTTCCTCATGTGTCCAGGTATGACATAATTAATGAATTATATCCAGGTGAACAATGTAGCTCATGGGTACTTTTAGAAGATAATTAATATTGACATTGTTTTATAGTGATATTAAACAAAGGGAGATAATTCAATTTTTCAAATTGTCCATATAATCTTAAGTATTATACACTACAGGGCCCAGGTCCGTAAAACTATTCTCAAACAAATTTTTTACTCAACTTAAACATTTTACTCAAATCATGAGAATTTTCTCAACTTGAATAAAGTTGTGGACCATAAAGAAATTCTTACATTTTCTTAAAATTTCTTTCTCAAATGACAAAATACTTAAGTACGGCATGTTGCTGACTTAAGTAATTCTTAACAGCGAAAATGGCTGCCCCCCTATGTTTGCCTTGTGATAAATAAATGCAAAATGTCTTTGTCATTGTCACCCTAGAGTATTTCGGGACATGTTTAACCCTTTGGCTTTCTAAAACAATGTGCTATTTGAGCGAAATAGGTTTAGAAGACTAACACTTCTTTCTCTGTTGGCTTGTTTTGGCCATACAATGTTTATTTACATTAACAATAGGGACGGTGTAAATTTAGTCCAGTACATGTGTCCCAGTATATGTTCCGGGTTATTTCTCGTATCTAATGTTCTTATACTAATTTACATGTATCTTGAATATCAGTTATTATATACATTATACATATTATATGTATAAATTACTGACTTCGGCCATGTATTGGCATTTTACGAGGTGTTTTTAATGATTTTAAAAAGGTATATATCTATTCCCCTTTTTATGCCACAAAACGTGCTGCCTACATTGTACTTGATTTTTAACACGTTTTATATCTCTTGATTGGTAATTAAATAATAATATTGTAAGAATAATGTTCAAACATCAAAGTTAAGTGAATCAGGACATAAATTGGGACATAGGTCGTGGATGGGATTTACACTGCCCCTTCACAATCTTACCTCAGGTGAGAAAATTCTAAAGTTGTTTTATGGTTCGCAAATTTTTACTTTTTACTCAGATGAGTAAATTCTAAACTTTTAAGAATAAACTTTGTCTCAGAATTTTCCTTGTTTATGGTCTCAGGCCCTGGTCTATTTCATATTATTCTTTATTCTGCTCTCATCAAAAAAAATATTATATTTATTAAAAATCAGTTGCATTAGGTTTCTTGTAATTTTGGTAACTTTTTAGTTATATTCTTATTTCCCAAAAAGGAATTGAATTACTGGCACCAGTATGAAAATTCCCCAAAACTAAAATATATAAAAAAGCATATAAAGTATGCACTCTAAGTCTGAGGACATAGGAAAATAATTCAAATAGTTATTATTATTAAATTTTGGCACCCTGATTTAAGGGTTTAAAATATGAAAACTTGAAAGGGGCAATAGCTGTGTTTACCAAAAAAAATTTAGATTTTTATCTAATTTTACTACTTGTACTTAATGAACAAATACCAAATAAGTGCCATTTGTAAACACATGTGTAAAAAAAAAATCTTATATTCCTTTATATTTTGTGAAAATAAGGTCGGGTCCTGTGCGGTATGCATACATGTATACAAATAGACTCGTAAAGTTTAGTTAATCAGTTTCAAGTGAAAAAGTATCAGACCTGGGTATCTAAAGCAATTTTCTCTCCTCCACCCATAAAACCTGGCCCCTACCATATGATATGCATGTACATGTAACTGAACAACAATCGAATGTGGTGTAAAAAAAACAAAAACCAAAAAGTAAAACTCAATTTTGTTTAAGAATCTAAATACGGATATTCTATATTGATTACTTAAGGATTAACATAAACTTTCCAGTTGTTTACTGAAAAATAACCAATGTTGAGGCAGGGTACACTGATAACCAATGTTGTGGCAGAGTACACTGATAACCAATGTTGTGGCAGAATACACTGATAACCAGTGTTGTGGCAGAGTACACTAATAACCAATGTTGTGGCAGAGTACACTAATAACCAATGTTGAGGCAGAGTACACTGATAACCAATGTTGAGGCAGAATACACTGATAACCAATGTTGTGGCAGATAACCAATGTTGTGGCATAGTACACTGATAACCAGTGTTGTGGCAGAGTACACTGATAACCAATGTTGTGGCAGAGTACACTGATAACCAGTGTTGTGGCAGAGTACACTGATAACCAATGTTGTGGCAGAGTACACTGATAACAAATGTTGTGGCAGAGTACACTGATAGCCAATGTTGTGGCAGAGTACACTGATAACCAATGTTGTGGCAGAGTACACTGATAACCAATGTTGTGGCAGAGTACACTAATAACCAATGTTGTGGCAGAGTACACTGATAACCAATGTTGTGGCATAGTACAGTAATAACCAATGTTGTGGCAGAGTACACTGATAACCAGTCTTGTGGCAGAGTATACTGATAGCCAGTGTTGAGGCAGAGTACACTGATAACCAGTGTTGTGGCAGAGTACACTGATAACCAATGTTGTGGCAGAGTACACTGATAACCAGTGTTGTGGCAGAGTACACTGATAGCCAATGTTGAGGCAGAGTACACTGATAACCAATGTTGTGGCAGAGTACAGTAATAACCAATGTTGTGGCAGAGTACACTAATAACCAATGTCGTGGCAGAGTACACTAATAACCAATGTTGAGGCAGAGTACACTGATAACCAATGTTGAGGCAGAATACACTGATAACCAATGTTGTGGCAGATAACCAATGTTGTGGCATAGTACACTGATAACCAGTGTTGTGGCAGAGTACACTGATAACCAATGTTGTGGCAGAGTACACTGATAACAAATGTTGTGGCAGAGTACACTGATAGCCAATGTTGTGGCAGAGTACACTGATAACCAATGTTGTGGCAGAGTACACTGATAACCAATGTTGTGGCAGAGTACACTAATAACCAATGTTGTGGCAGAGTACACTGATAACCAATGTTGTGGCATAGTACAGTAATAACCAATGTTGTGGCAGAGTACACTGATAACCAGTCTTGTGGCAGAGTATACTGATAGCCAGTGTTGAGGCAGAGTACACTGATAACCAGTGTTGTGGCAGAGTACACTGATAACCAATGTTGTGGCAGAGTACACTGATAACCAGTGTTGTGGCAGAGTACACTGATAGCCAATGTTGAGGCAGAGTACACTGATAACCAATGTTGTGGCAGAGTACAGTAATAACCAATGTTGTGGCAGAGTACACTGATAACCAATGTTGTGGCAGAGTACACTAATAACCAATGTTGAGGCAGAGTACACTGATAACCAATGTTGTGGCAGAGTACACTAATAACCAATGTTGAGGCAGAGTACACTGATAACCAGTGTTGTGGCAGAGTACACTGATAACCAATGTTGTGGCAGAGTACACTAATAACCAATGTTGTGGCAGAGTACACTAATAACCAATGTTGTGGCAGAGTACACTGATAACCAATGTTGAGGCAGAGTACACTTTGTATTGCCCGAAGCGGATTTAGCAATGTATCGTTTTATTTAATGAAATGAATAACTATATGTACAGCAAGTTGATTTCTGAATTCAGATGTAAATGGTGGCATTTTCTTAGTTTAACAAGTGATTATAAAATACAAACAACTCCCGCTGGATTAGCGAACCAAGTGACATGTATAAAGACACTAATTGTTGTATAAACACATATCTAACGAGGGTAGACGGTGGTTCAAATAAGTTAGAGAGTTATTTTTTATGTCTTAATATTTAAAACTTGCACAATACACATGATATTTAAGTTATGTTCGAGTCATCGAGTACTAATTTTAGTATCCGACGAGTACTCGGTTATCCGGTTACTCGTTGACAACCCTAATATATATATCTATAGTCAAAACTCGTTATGTCGAGATCAGTAATCTCAATTTACCCGGTTATCTCGAGATCAAGTGGCGGTCACAGCAATTTTTCCTTTTTATATCTTACTAATATAAGACCGGATAACTCGAGAGTGGAAAAGTCGAAAACTAAAACTTGGTTCCAATGTTTAGATTCAATGTGAAAGTGAAAAGTTATCTTGAAGGTAATTTTTTGTACATCATTTAATCATTGTGATTATATGACTAGTGCTGAAAAAAAAAATATGCTCTCTGTATCATTTTGAGTACAAACACTGAATAAAAATTCCTTTATTTTTCTCTCCATTCTTAAAGCCACATTCCGAGGAGTAATGTCCATAAGTAAAATTTTCTGTACTCTCTTAATGCGTATTCGCATCAACTTTTGTCATATTTTTTAAGTCCTATTTCAACTCATTAGTTAATTGATTGTGGGAAACACCGAACACATTTATCTATTTCTAACTATTAAGTCGTTGTCGGTCATGTGATGACGCTCTACTTGTTTGTGTTTGTTTAACTGTCCAGGACAATTCAGACAAGCGGAACACCAATCAAATACTCTGGAACACTGTCCTGGGCAAGCAGTTTAGCCATCAACGTACATGAATTATGTAAATTTTATTGAAATCTTTGAAATAACTACTTCCTGCCCTGGTACATTCGATTACAACATGTGCTGAGGCTGTGTCGTAATAGCACTCTCATGGTGAATCAAATACACCATTTATACCACTCATACACCACGGTAACTCTAAGAATTCCAACGGAATCCCCCCAAATAACTCCATTATTACATCAAATTTTTTAAAATCTATTTCATTTTCATCGGTTAGGAGTCGTTATCTAATAAAAATGTCAAAAATTACAATATGTCCAGAAAATTACAATAACGTCCCCAAAAGGTGACTTTAAATTTATATGGCTGATGTTACTTTCTTACACTGTAGTTCTATAATTCATTTTTAGACTTTCTGTTCTTAAAAATATAATGACGTAAATGTAGTATTACATGTTCTTCCATGATCCAGAAGAGCCGGCCTGGCTAAGTCGGTAGCGCGCTCGACTCTGGATCATGACGTCGTGAGTTTGAGTCCCGCCGACGGCAGGTTGGTTTCCTGTCCTTCGGATGAGACAGTAAAACTCGAGGTCCCGTGTCACAGTAGGTGTTGGCATGTTAAAGAACCCTCACTGCTCAAGTCAATGGCCGTAAGTGTCGAGCATAGGCCAAAATTTGAAGCCCTTCAACGGCATTTGGTGACATCTCCATATGAGTGAAATATTCCTGAGTAGGACGTTAAACAACAATAAACAAAAAAATCCATGATCCAGAAAGGAACATGAATTTTGTTTCTGTTAAAATGTGAGCAATGTTTACTTGCCAATACAATTGTGTAATAAGAAATAGATATTCAAACATAATTAATTCCTTTTTGTTTACTTAAATATTTTTTGACAAGACACATGGTTTTTATATACATGTATACTGAAGATAAAATACAAATGATATACGTATAGGCCTGCAAGTATTCTTGCAACTACATGGACCATGATGCTTATGGGAGGAATCAGGATTGTTTTTAATGACGGACCTTTCCACTGGAGGACCCATTTATTTCGAATTTTTTGCTTGTTCCCGACGACTTCAAGATAACTAGGTTTGACTGCATGTGTATATATATATATATATATACTTAATTGGAATTCTGTATTCCGATCAATACTTGAAAGCTCAACCCAAGCCTTATACACATACGTGTATGACCATTTATTGAATATTTATGCATATGGTCATTTAAATAGATAATGAACTTGCTCCTCATGTGTCCAGGTTTGGCATAATTAATGAGTTATATCCAGGTAAACAGTGTAGCGCAAAGGTACTTTTGACAATAATTATTGTAAACATCATAAACAAAGGGAGATAATTCAAATTTTCAACATGTTCATTTTGTTTTTTAAGTATTGTACACTGCTGGATTAACTTATATTATTTTTTAATATGTGCTTATCAAGAAAATTAAATATTCCTTCAAAATTGATCAGATTTAGTTTTTTCTAATTTTTGATAAAGTTTTAGCAATATTTTTATTTCCCAAAAAGTAAATGAATTACTGGCACCAGTATGAAAATTCCTCAAACTAAAATATATAAAAAGTATGTGTGCTTATTATTACACACTGAGCATGAAAAGCTCAGCCTAGTTATTATTATAAAATTTTGACACCCTGATTAAAGGGTAGAAATGAGAAATGTTGACAACTATGAAAATACATAGACATGCAATTATATGTGAGTAGTAAATTCCCCATAATTGTTGAATCTGTAGCAACCATAGCTGGTTTTTGTGAGAAAATTTGCTAGAAAAAATTACTGTATTTGACCTAAAAAGGGTGCCAGGCGCAGGTCATTGGAGTACAGGGCCCCCTTTATTTTGACATTTTTTCTTTCATGATGCACATTTTGATAACTTTGCAAAAAATGGCAAAATACTCCACTGTGCAAAGTTATCTACAATGTATATAGCTGTTTGTTCTGACTTAAGTTACTTTTAATCCTGCCTGATGTATTAATAGTGGAAAAGAAACAATGTAGCAAAATTTGTTACTCACTGTCAAATCAAGATTTACTGTTTGAACTGTGAGATAAGGAAACAGGCCTTATGAGTGAGAGTGACACATGCTTTACACATGTAATGTTTCACCCTAGCGTGAACTACACACGCACACACGGGTGAGATGCTTCATTGAAACAGACCATTTGGACAAAGAATTAAAATTGTAAAACTGGTATTACGACCGATTCCTGTGTTGCAGACGGCTTTAAACTGGTAGCAGTAGACAAAATGGGAAGTTTGAATGACAACGCTTTGCTTGAAATCCCAAACCAGAATTCAGTTTTATAATATTAAAGTACGGCATAAACAAATAATTGGACGAGTTTCATATTTCTTTGCAGAAAAAATTACGATAAGTATTATTTTTGATAGTAAAATCATTTTGATTGACAGGTATTTAACAAAAGAAAAAAAAACGTAACTATGACTGGTCTCATTTTGTTTGTTGATGAGCATCAATGGCGACCTCCCTCCATCAAAGAATGATAGAATCCAAAGTACATGTATTGCTTACAATGTAGTTGAAAGATGTTCTTTTGCAATTCTATGGGTATAACTTTTATTTTTTGCACCAAAAAGAAAAAAAGTATGATGATGTTGGGCGGTAATCTAAACTAATTTAAATTTTTGTCAGTCAGTCAATAGATCTACATGAAAAAATTATCCAGGGGCGCACTTATTAGGACAAATACGGTACCGGTACTTGCAGTGGGGCTGGTGGACTCTTCCTGGTCATATTAATTATAACCGGGTTCTCTCCTCCTCCACGTAAAACTGGCCTCCACCATATACATGTGACTGAAAAATAGTTTTGTGGCATAAGAAAAATAATCTAAATAAAAAAGTAAAGCTGAAGTTTGTTTAATAATTTAAATACTACTGGTATTCTTTATTACTGATTTATAAGCTCATTCATTATTAGTTCCCACTGGTTCCAGGGGTGTGTGTGTATGTTATTGTTTTGCACTGTGGTTGTCCAGCCTTTTGCTTTGTCCGGGCCATATCTTCCTTATTTTTTAAACTAGGGTTTCTCATATTTGATACAGTCCTTTGGATGAGACAATAAAAACCGAGGTCCTGTGTTACAGTAGGTGTCGGCACGATAAAGAACCCTCATTACTCAATGGCCGTAAGTGCCGAGCATAGGCCAAACTTTGATTGAGTGAAATATTCTGGAGTGGGACGTTAAACAACAATAAACAAACAAACAAAGAAAAACTTTTAATGAATAAACATTTAAATCAATGTCTGGAGCTTTAAAACGTGACCTAGCAGTGCTAGCTTATAATAAAAAAAAATAAAAAAATGGGTATGAAATTTTTATATGTTATGCTATAACATACATATATATACATTGTATAGGCCAAAATTTGAAACTCTTCATCAGCATTTGGTGACATCTCCATCATAAGTGGGACATTCACATCACATAGGCTTAAAGTGGGGGGCTACCAACTTAAAAACACACAATACAGAAAAAAACTTAAAACACACACACAAGCTAGAAACGTTTGATACAAATATGCATATCTTTGCAAATAAGACAAGAGTGTCCGACATGATCAAAAAAAAAAAATTATACTTGTGACAATGTGTATTTTAATAAGACAAGAGTTCACAGAAAAAAATCACTCAACCTTATTTGAAAATTGATTTTTTGTGATTATATAGGCCATAGCTACATGTACATGTAAGTTTTTTTTTTCACCCAAGTTGTTTTTTCACCATATTTGGTGCAAGTATACATTTACGGAAGACAAAGTGTGGCATGCAGAAATTGTACCTCCCTTATCTTTTTTTTTTTTTTAGAGTTACTCTCCTTTGTTGATTTTATTTGTCTGGGTCATATCTTAGTTATTTCTCAGGGATTTTCCAAACTCTTTTGGGAATGGGGCATAGGCCTTTTGAATTGGGAATTTTAGCAACATGTTATTGAAATTGGGAATTCTTTAAATACACAAAACTATGTGAAAATACAAGAATCTCTTTAAGTTCATTGTCATTTCACTTCAATGGAGAAATTTCGACTGCAAATTGAGGAAAAATGTATTGATTTTGCATTGGGAACGCGCCTTATTTCGGCCCCCTATGATAAAATAATACTTAGTCTTAATGGTTCAATGAAAGTTTATTTAAAAAATTGGGACAAGCTAAAGGTGTCTAGGGATGAGTGGCTTTCAAAAACACTTGTCCCATAGCATGAGTGATTTTTCAATTTTTTTTCTCACCCTGAAAACAATCACACATTCTTATACTGCAGTGCAATGAATGCATATGATTCTATGATAATTGATTATCTCCCCTTACACTGTTACATTGGAGTCTGCAGTTTGGATATAAGATGTTGTAAGTCTGTAACTGTCGTATTAAAACGATATAAGCTGTCACGATGATTATTTTTGTCCCCTGACATAATACATGTAGTCGAGAATATGATAAAATGTGTGTTCAAATGCATTATCAAACACGTAAAACGATGTAAAAGATCTTCTTTTTGAAGTTATTTGTTTTATTAGAATTTAAGTTTTCCTGTACCTTAAAAAATCAAGCTATATTTCCGTATGCAATGACCTTTCAGATAAACTCTTTCGCCATATCAAATGTAGTTTCGTAATTCAGTCAGGGGATCTCGGTCCTTTATGCGTTCGGACTATGTTAAAGTCAGTCGATTTTTATGTGTTCAATATTCATTTTTAAAATACAGGACGTGATTTTTATTGGAAAGTGCATGTATTATGTAAAATATATGCTTTTCAATGCTATTTTTAATACCTGAAGAAAATAGGATGAATATATGATAAATATTTCTGGTCACTAAAAGAAATTTTCCTGATCTTTAATGTTACCCTGAATGCTGACATTGACAAAATCAAAACAATATAACTGTGAAAAGTATGCATATCTCATGTTTTACAATCGTGCCGCCATGTCCGGTAGAGTTGGGCAGTTTATGATCATATGCATCAGGAATGATAAAGCCGAGAATGCGATGGGACAAGTTAAAAATGGGTCGAGATCATCCTATATACCCGGAACATGGACAATTTCAGAAACAAATGTTTTGAAATGACGAAAAAGACAAACTTTGCCTGATTTAGGTATGAAATGATGATGTACGAAAATAAAAGCAAAGGGTAATAAGAATAGAATGTATATTAAGTGCAGATAGCACGTGTTTATTGGTAATCTTCGTAAAAATTTACCGAAAGTTAATTACCACCAGATGATCTCTTTGGAATATATATGAGATAGAATATTACATAAAATGGGCAAGCAATTTTTTTTACCTACGGCAGCTCATATCGCTTTAACAGAACAGTAGAGCTGTTATCATATAGAAGTATTGTGATGGCAGTAAATCATGATACTGAAAACTTGACCATGATATTGTGATAATATTCAAGCATTGCGGTATCGCTGACTCCAATAGAAAATAATGTTTTTATATTTATTGTGATATCATCGCGGATATCATGATGCTAATCTTTGTCACAATAACAGCTCTACAGAACAAGATTGATTAAGATGCATACCTAATCAATTTCATGTGAAAATTGTCAGAATTTATTTATTTATTCATTTTTTATTTTAGATAATCATTGTAAATTTATTTTTTACGTCAGATTTTCAGCATGTCACGTCGGAGATGGAACACTTGCTACACGACATTGTTGCTGGGAGTCATTCTGTTTGTCTTGCTCCAGTTTTTTGATGCGGATTGGAACAGATTCAATATTCACCTGTTTGATTCACCGCAACAAAGAGTACGTAAATGTATTGTTGTTAGTTATCTCATTCTTCCCCTAAAAACAAATTTGGACTAGCCTAAGTCATTGATTTCGAGAAGAGTCCATTGATTTTTAGGGGTTCCCAAATTTGTTTTACCATAATTTTAAAACAATGAAACTTATAACCCCACAAAATTTCATGATTCAACAGTATTCATCGTACATTGTAGTTTAATATTTCATTTTTTAATTATTTTTTAAATTTACCCTTAATGTACATGTATTTCATTTTGGGCCTCTACATGTACATGTACACTGTATACTGATTTGATCCTGTCCTTTGGATCTGTATCTCCTTACCAGAAAATAAATCGCTACAATAGGCAGCAGGTTCAATCACTTACTACGTGTACAATTCCTAATTCACGAAAAATATAATAAATGCGCATATGAAATTGTAGGTCATTACATGCCTGCCAGGTATATCTACCTCCTTCAAAAGTTAAATACATGTAGAGCGAAACTTTTATAAACGGACACAAGAAAAATGGTCTTTATAGGGAGGTGGTCTTTCTATACTGCTTGATTTGTACACAAATGGTACCAATGGGGACAGCAAAAAACAGTCTATGTGACCAGGTGGTTGTTATACAGAGGTGGTCGCTAGAGCAGGTTTTACTCTAACAGCTATTACATGTCTCCCTGGTCAGGTTCCACTGTAATCACGGACATTGCACTTTTCCTAGTCAAACTTAGTCACCACGAGACCACAAGGTGAATCCTTATCAAAATGGACCACCTCGAGTTTTGCAATACATTGATACATACAGGAATGAATAAACAACACAGATATACAGCTCCCACCAAAATTAAATTCAACCAAACAAAATCTTGTGGCTGCCAGTTTTTAGTGGTGGAGAAGGTATCCGGATATAATGTACAAGTACATGTACAAAGGAAGAGACCACCTACCTTCCGCAGGTAACTGTCAAACTGTCTCACAAAATCAGCTTAGGTTTCAGTGGGGCTCGGCCCCACACAGACTAGATGTGAGAGACTACAGGGTTTAAAGTACCACGCCTTAATCCCTCGGCTACGGGGACCCCCCCCAAGAATATGGACATAGAATAGATCTTTTTTATTTACCCCCACAAATAACTGTGGGTTGATAGGTAGGCAAAGTTTTCATGCCTCTGCAACAAAATAGGAAGAGGGAAAAAGCATATTCTTTTACCTATGTCAGTCCATCAGTCCGTCACACCATAGGGTATAATTTGTACATTTTATACATGTATGTAAGCCCTCCTCCCACAGATTTTGAAGAAGGAATTTTTTTATTATGCATGCTGATTTGCACACCTTAAGGAAGGGCATATATTACAATTTACATGTAGAATAAGGTATTTTGATTATCATAAATACATGTAAATGGTTACATCTAGATGGACTCGTAGCCATTTTTTGTAGTATTCTTATGGACAAGGAGCATCATTAGTCCTAATATCTCCTCCTAGAGATTTGAAGTGGGAAATTTTTGTAACCTTATGCATGCCTTTTTTGTTTTAGACAAATTGAAGAAATACATATATATATGTACATGTATGTATACCATATCCAGGATCGGGGTCATAACGGATAGTTATGACTTGTTCTTGATTTTACAGCATCTTGGACTTCGCCTATTTTTTGGGTAATCTAACCTACAGGATAAAACTTTTCTCCATATATCTCTGTCCACAGTTTTGAGACAGGACTTTTTACATGTAGGTCACCTGAGTCCAAAGGCTTAGGGTGATCTGTTGCGATCTTCTTTTGTCTACCGTCTGTCATCCATCGTGCTTTGTTAACTTTTACACATTCTCAACTTCTTCCCAAGAACCAGTGGGCCTATTTTAACCAAACTTGGCAGGAAGTATCCCCAACTTGAGGCCACATAATGTTAAGAAATGAAAGGGGCTAGGACTCAGTGGGGCCCCAAAATTTGGTACATCTTTAAAACTATTCTCATGAACCAGTGATCAGATTTCTTTCAGATCTGCTATGCATGATTGCTGAATTTATATTTACAAAGTTTGAGAATGAAATTGAACATGTTGAAATATGTTCATATTTGAGCCTTTATTACACAACGTACATGTAAGTTATAAGTAAAAAAATATATTTCAGAGGGTGGGGCAGGACCTCCATAGACCACTTAACATTTTTCCGTATAATGATAAATAATATATATGGTTTAAGGGTGGGGCTGTGCCGTAAAAATATAAATTTCAGGGAGTGGGGCCGACCCCGCCTCCAAGGACCCTATTATACACCAATAAATGTGCCTACTCAAGGCATAACAAATCAACAAGAATATATATAGTTTAGACACAGACATTGGATGGTTTTCAAGAAATACGTAAATAATAAATTTCACAGCCAATTTTTGTGAGCCGACCTGGCTCAGTTGGTAGCGCGCTCGACTCTTAATCGTGAGGTCGTGAGTTTGAGTCCAGCCGGCTGCAGGTTGGTTTTCTGTCTGTCGGATGAGAGTAAAAACCGTGGTCCTGTGTCACAGTAGGTGTCGGCACGTTAAAGAATCCTCACTGCTCAATGGCCGTAAGTGCCGAGCATAGGCCAAAATTTGAAGCCCTTCACCAGCATTTGGTGACGTCTCCATATGAGTGAAATATACTTGAGTGGGTCGTTAAACAACAATAAACAAAAAAACAATCACAGTAGGTGTCCGCACGTTAAAGAACCCTCACTGCTCATTGGCCGTAAGTGCTGAGCATAGGCCAAAATTTGAAGCCCTTCACCGGCATTTGGTGACGTCTCCATATGAGTGAAATATTCTTAAGTGGAACATTAAACAACAATAAACAAACAAACAGCAAATTTTTTTTTTAAAAAAACCCACAGTGTCAAAAAGTTCAAATGACCTTTGGGAGACAAAATATTTTGGAATAGACTAGAATGTTGCAAAATATTTTTTGACCTTCAGCTTGTATATGTTCATTGAAAAGTAAGTGTACTTTGTTACAGAACGAATATCAAACCGACTCATTCTTCCCAAAACTATTACAAAAGGTAAAATTTTCCTCTACTGCTAGGCATGCTTTTTGTGTATATATTCTGTGGGTTATATACAAAGTTCATGTATAGACCTGTAATGCTAGAATGGCCTTCTTGATACTTGTATGGTTGTATGTTGCTGTATCATTGTATGTTGCCAGCATGGTTGCATGTATGTTGCTAGCATGGTTGCATGTATGTTGCTAGCATGGTTGTATGTATGTTGCCAGCATGGTTGTATGTATGTTGCCAGCATGGTTGCATGTACATGTATGTTGCCATGGTTGCTCGACATGTATGTTGCATGGTTGTATGTATGTTGCTAGCATGGTTGTATGTATATTGCAGCATGGTTGCATGTATGTTGCTAGCATGTATGTATGTTGCCAGCATGGTTGTATGTATGTTGCCAGCATGGTTGCATGTATGTTGCTAGCATGGTTGTATGTATGTTGCCAGCATGGTTGTATGTATGTTGCCAGCATGGTTGCATGTACATGTATGTTGCCAGCATGGTTGCTTGACATATATGTTGCTAGCATGGTTGTATGTATGTTGCTAGCATGGTTGTATGTATATTGCTAGCATGGTTGCATGTATGTTGCTAGCATGGTTGTATGTATGTTGCTAGCATGGTTGTATGTATGTTGCCAGCATGGTTGTATGTATGTTGCCAGCATGGTTGCATGTACATGTATGTTGCCAGCATGGTTGCTCGACATGTATGTTGCTAGCATGGTTGTATGTATGTTGCTAGCATGGTTGTATGTATATTGCTAGCATGGTTGCATGTATGTTGCTAGCATGGTTGTATGTATGTTGCCAGCATGGTTGTATGTATGTTGCCAGCATGGTTGCATGTATGTTGCTAGCATGGTTGTATGTATGTTGCCAGCATGGTTGTATGTATGTTGCCCATGGTTGCATGTATGTTGCCAGCATGGTTGCTTGACATGTATGTTGCTAGCATGGTTGTATGTATGTTGCTAGCATGGTTGTATGTATATTGCTAGCATGGTTGCATGTATGTTGCTAGCATGGTTGTATGTATGTTGCCAGCATGGTTGTATGTATGTTGCCAGCATGGTTGCATGTACATGTATGTTGCCAGCATGGTTGCTCGACATGTATGTTGCTAGCATGGTTGTATGTATGTTGCTAGCATGGTTGTATGTATATTGCTAGCATGGTTGCATGTATGTTGCTAGCATGGTTGTATGTATGTTGCCAGCATGGTTGTATGTTGTGCCAGCATGGTTGCATGTATGTTTGCATGGTTGTATGTATGTTGCCAGAGCATGATTGTATGTATTTTGCCAGCATGGTTGCATGTACATGTATGTTGCCAGCATGGTACATATTGCTAGCATGGTTGTATGTATGTTGCTAGCATGGTTGTATGTTATTGCTAGCATGGTTGTATGTATGTTGCCAGCATGGTTGCATGTATGTTGCCAGCATGGTTGTATGTATGTTGCCAGCATGGTTGCATGTATGTTGCTAGCATGGTTGCATGTATTTTGCTAGCATGGTTGTGTGTATGTTGCTAGCATGATTTGGTATTTTGCTAGCATGGTTGCATGTATGTTGCTAGCATGGTTGCATGTATGTTGCTAGCATGGTTGCATGTATGTTGCTACCTTGTGTTTGGATCGTCTGTCTGTTTGTGTGTCTGTTTGTTTGCGTGTCTGTCTGTAATTCTGTCCCACTTACATGTAAAGTGCAATATTTCAAGTTTGGATTGTGATACAAAAACCAAACCTTGACTGTAAGTTCATCTAAGGGTTCCTCACACGTCAATGACATCACATGCCCCTTGGGGTGGGGTTGGGTTCAGATGTACGAATGTAGGACATTGCAAAAATCTGGTGGGACTAATGGCATTTGTTCATAAACATATCTTGTTTGTTAAAAATGATGCAATTGTTCTGTTGCATCTGAATGTCATGTTATCTTAATGTACTGTCACCAGTGTTCGTGGTCAGTAATTAATTGGTGAATTGGTCATTATAGATTACAAAAAAAAAAAAAACAGGCAGCTGTAGTAAGACTAGGAAATTGAAGAACTGAATAAACAAAATAATTACATACAGTAATATGCACTACCAGTATTGTCCTGTTTTCTATTCAGTGATCATACCAAAGAACAGTAACTCTGTTTTCCTCCAAGATTCGGAAATTCAATTCATTGTCAAACTCACTATACCACCATTTATTAAATTTCTAAATGTCAAAAGGTGGCGCTCTATCGAGCATTGACTGTATAATGAAGGTATTTCTCTTAGTGACCTGTACTGACAGGTGCTCAATTGTAGAGGTAATTAAAAAGGAAAAAAAGACTTCTCTGCATGTTTTAGTGTTTAAAACTGTATATCCATTTTTTTCCACAGGTGAAGGTCTTCGTTGACTCAGAAATACAAGGAGCAGATATTCATGAAAACTCAGCAAATTTACATTTTGATAAAAATGATAATAAAGTGACAGTTAGAAAATACCCGGATGTAAATATCCCAGCAGATGACCGAGCCGTAGGTCAGGTAGACTTTCGTTTAATTGTCATTGTGTTCAATCGTCCGCATTCGTTACAGAGACTTTTAAATTCGATTAACGCTGTGGAATTTTACAATGATAATATCGTTCTGGATGTTTGGATAGACAGATCGAAGAAGGATGGTTCAATTCATTCTGCCACTTACACGACAGCGATGAATTTCAAATTTAAACATGGACAATACTATGTACACAACCACACGCGGCACGTCAGCATTTACGGTCAGTGGATGGGAACCTGGCAACCCAAGTCCGACAGCAAGGAAATAGCTGTGATATTAGAAGATGATTTGACTGTATCTCCTTATATATATCGATGGCTCAAAAATATGCATAAAAAGTATGATGGAATCTCAGAAATTAATGGTTACTCCCTGCAAGGAATTAGTATGAAACACAGCGGAGCTGGCGGAAATCTCCGATCGCCTCCAGGCAATATATGCCACTTGTATCCTGTAGTTGGTAAGCAGTCTTTCAAAATCAATTTTCATTTTTGTAGGCACAGGAATTTCCTATAATTAGTAATTTCCTAAGAGTTGCAATAATTTTACATCAAAGTAAACTGTATTTGTTTAAAAAAAAAAAAAAAAAAAAAAAATAATTTTTTTTTTGAAGACCTGTACATGCCATAGGTCTGAAAACCAATACTGCTAAAATTTTGAAACTGATAATAATAATAATAATAATAAAAAAAGGAGTAAAGAAAAATTCTTTGCCAGGGACTATGCATCTTCCAAAGATAAGGTTATCTGATCCACGTCATTCTTCATATACCTTGACAGAATACATTTCATATTTGGGGGTCACTGATGGCGACATCTAGCTCCAATATTAAATATCATTTAAATTGACCTGTCACTGACCCCAAGACAGCCAATGAAAAGACTTGAGGCATAGTCTGCAGATCCCCATTATTCATTTACTTTCCCCTCCATCTTGTGGTTGCTACATGATCAATTCATAAATACATTCCAATTGCTTATTAAACGGTAGTCGCATCCAATGGAAATAGTTAACAGGTACAATATACTTCAGGTGATGAAAGTGACCCAAAATAAAACAGATTTGTCTGTGTGTACAGAGCATACAGTCTGTCAAGCGACTCTATTATGGTCCGGAAAGTCTGATCTGGGCAATTTGTAAAATTTGTAAAAAACACCAAAAGCCTAAGAATTACTTTAAGTCTAAAAATTTTACTCCTGAAATCTGATTGGCTGAACGATGTAAGTTGAGAATGTTCTCAGACTTAAGCATGTTAAGCGAATTTTTAAGTTATATGGTTCTGGGCCCTGATTTTCCTTATTTGTTCCTGGTTTTGAGCAGGTACTCTTTTTATCTCTGAACTTGTCTGATAAAATCATGAAAATTACTTCCTGATTTTGAACTTTTCCCCACAAAAATGTAACATAATCATAATGATAATATGTTTAAATTATTTTAAGATAACAAACCTTGCTGTAGGTAAGTAAGATATGAGTTTAAGTTGCTGTTAAACATTTTAAATGGGACATTTTTTTTTTTACAAATGTTGCATCATGTTGGCAGATACAAATAGCATGATAAGGGTAAATCGGGGCTTTTTGTATGGTTTTATAATATTTTATATAAAAAGGAATTCTGTTACAGGTAATCTCTTTTTTCTTTGACTCAAAACCCTCCTGACTTTTTTCTAGGCCAAAAAGTGCTTGACAGTGTATGTTTTTTTCAGATATATTTTGGTTTATTTATAATACAGTAAAACCCGCAATAGTGGTCACCTGTATATAAGGATTACCTGTTTATAAAGGCCAGTTTTTTCAAGTCCCTTGTCTGCAAACTTCAATTAAATTGAACCTGTGTATAAGGTTCACCTGCACATGAAAGGTCAATACTTTCTGGTCCCTTGGGTGGCCCCTATATACAGGTTTCATCGTATTTTAATATGTATAACATTATTATTCTTAATGTACTTAAGGTTCATGGGGATTTTCTCCAAAGCGAGAGAATTGGCAGAAGTTTGTGGACTGGTACAAGGAACAATCTCAAGATAATAATTTTAAGCCGACTGTTGCTGGAAATATCGCTACCACATGGTACAAAATATGGATCCAAAAAGGTAAAAATAGAATTACAATTTGCCTTGATTTTTAGCTCACCTGAACTATAGGTTCATGTGAGCTTTTCTGATCACCTTTTGTCCATCCTATGTCCATCTTTCTGTCTTTTAACTTTTCACATTTTGTTCATCTTATCCAGAACAGCTTATGAAACTTTATAGGAAGCAAGCACTTATGGTACTCTGCTAGTTTTGGGCATTTCGATCCAGTGTGGGGCACAATATACCTCATGGGGCACCCCTATTTTAAAATTTTCTCCTTCAGAACCACTGCATGGATTGAAAACATAATTGCATCTGAGTGATTAAAACATGGATGTTCATGTATGATTCAATTTTCTGTTTTTCAAATTTTTGGAAAACTAAATTTCCATGTGTTTTTGACATCTTTCCCGACTTAGTCATTTTCATTCATTTTTAAGTCTTCTCCACTCCCAAGGAGTACCAACACAGTTCAGGTAAGTGGTATGAATATACACAAAGCTATGTCAAAATACAAGAATCTCATCAAATTCATTGCAATTTGACTTCAGTTGGGAAACTTTGACTCAAATTTGGGAAAAAATGCATTGGTTTTTTTTGCATTGGGAATGGGGCCTTATTTCAGCCCTGTATGATAAGGTGGGAAATGCCTACGTAAGTGAGGTAATCTTTAGGTGAGATTCCACTGTATAAAACCCATTGTCCCCTAAAATAAAATTTAGACTCACCAATATCAATTAATAGGATGGTCCACTTTTACCAAATGGGGAAGTCAAGTCATTATTGCAAGTACAATTATTATAAAAAAAATGTTTCATCACTCACACACCCCTGAATTCTGACAGTTGACTCTTCCATCAATATAAATGGGTTAGTCTAAATGTGGTTTTAAATAGGGGTGAATCAATATATCGATATATATCGGTTCATACCGGTATTACTAGTCCTTTCAATATATCGATATGCAAAATTGTCTGTATCAGTACACACGTCGTATTATAGGTCTTCAAAATGTTTGTAAATCATGTTGAATTTGTTAAGCATCTGTATGAAACAGATCAAGATAGAGCCAATGTGTATTCCTGCGACCATATCACCTCCGAAGTCAAAGACCACGGAAATACTTTAGGAAAGTAAATGACGATATGTACAGTATGTAATTGCAATGTTGCCACATCGAGAGGCAGCAGCAACATGGCAACACACCTGAAATGTCTAAAATCAGTGTTCTGTGTCATAGGAGCGTTGATTCACACCAACTGACGAAACTAAACACTGAAAGTTCACAGAGTTCAACAAATGGCAACACCGCATTACTATCATGTATTTAAAATCATACTCAACAAATTTAGTGAATGATGTATCTATTTTTATCTTTTATATTATCTTTGTTGCTACTTGTAACTTGATATTTGATATTATCTAAGATTTGTAACGATTGTTTTTACATTGTAGTTTTAGTAGTTGGCGACGGTCATTCACTGTTTGTGTAATGATGATTTATTCTGTCGTTTGTTTGTTTGTTTGTTTATTATTGTTTAACGTCCCACTCAAGAATATTTCACTCATATGGAGACGTCACCAAATGCCGGTGAAGGGCTTCAAATTTTGGCCTATGCTCGGCACTTATGGTCATTGAGCAGGGAGGGTTCTTTAACATGCCGACACCTACTGTGACACGGGACCCCCAGCTTTTACTGTCTCATCCGAAAGACAGGAAGCCAACCTGTCACCGGCGGGACTCGAACTCACGACCTCTCGATCCAAAGTCGAGCGAGCTACCGACTGAGCCAGGCCAGCTTTATTCTGTCGTAAAAAAACATTTAGTACAGTACATTATGCTAGGTAATAACTACATAAAAAACAGATATGGAAAATTCTAACACAGAAGATGTAAACTACACTTAATTGAATTTAGATTAAGCTTAAATTGTTGTCTTTTGAGACTTGACCAATACATCAATACGTAATGTGTATTAAGAAAAAACAAATACAGTAAAACCTGCTATAGCAGTCACCTCTATATAAGGATCACCTGCCTATAAAGGCCAGTTTTGAAAAGTCCCTTGACTGCATACTTCAACTAAATTAAACCTGTGTATAAGGGTCACCTGCACATAAAGGTCAATATTCTCTGGTCCCTTGGGTGGCCCTATATACAGGTTTTAGTGTATTCCATGCACGCTTGTATTGTATAAAAAAAATTTGAGTCAATGCACAGCCCTGGTTTTAAAGGGATTAATGGGTTAATTATTCTTATGTTTTATACAGGTAAGACGGACAGCATGTGGACCATGTGGTACATCTATTACACAAACAAACAGAAGGAATGGACAGTGTACCCTAACTTACCAAATCTCCAGGGACTGACCATCAACTGGAAAGAGAGCGGCTTACACTACGAATCCTCACAGACCAAGAAGAAGACAAATGCCGATCCACTTCTGATGAAGTGGGACGAGAAATACGACAATCTTCCAGACATGCCGATCAAGCTCAGCATTGCAGGCAAAGTGGTTAATTGAATGAAGAGATCCGGGCTCTCTTAATACAGCGAGGAACGTAGGAGGTCATTGTAGAAAGGTTGATGTACAACGAAGATTCACTTTTTTATTGCTTTGAATCAAGTGATGCTTCAGTAAAGTTCAGGTCTCGTAAAGTCAGGTGTAATGTTTCATGCAGATAAGTAATTAAGGCACTGTAATTTATACATGTTTTTAATGAGATAATGAATACATTTTTGGTGACATATACAAATATATATATATATTCTTGAGAAAATGGCAGTTTTAATAGAGAGTGCAGTTCAGACAGGCCAAATGTCCATTTGTGGATTGAACAAAGTGGTAGTGTGTGAAAATGAACTAAAAAACAATACACGATACTATTAAACAATTTAATGTGTATCAAATGAGATATACTGTTAAATCAAAGTCTGTGTGGAAAACTCCATTACTGACTACACTAGTTGCCGCCATGTTTGTTTATGAATCATGGGTAATTGCCAATGTTGTATATTGAACCCGATCATGAAGATCAACCACTTTGCTTCATCATTTCATATCTATCCGATGTTTTGTATATGCCATCATACTTTCTGAAACTCGTAAGATATGAAACATCCATTTTGAACTGTGCTCTCCCATAGGCAATGCCTAATCATATTATTTTCTTGGGCCAGGCTTGAAAATTAAGCATTTTTGCATACATATCACCTACACTGTAAACATTTTGTTAAATACCTCATTTTTATATTAAACACTGATAACTGTATCGGTAGCGTGAATATAGTGTGTTCTGATGTGCTTGCATGGTATGTAGGAAGCAGAAAAAATTAAGTCCTAAAAAGTGTGTGTGTGTATGTCTCTCTGTATATGTGTGTGTGTGTGTGTGTGTGCACATGTATTTTGCATGTGTATGTCTCTCTGTGTATATGTGTGTGTGTGTGTGTGTGTGTGTGTGTGTGCACATGTATTTTGCACAATAACATGTATAAATCAAGATCATTCTATGTCTGTATAGCGTCATAGTATTTAGAATTTAATTAGTTCACTTTTGTGAAGTCGTAATTTGCCATTTGGGCATGTGTACTGCTACTACACATGAGACATGTATATGTGATTTATTAATGTTTGCATATTTTACTATGTTTACCGTCCTATATATTTCCAAGCATTCAACATTTTTAGTAGATAACGTGATTGATGTACAGTGACGTGCCAAAAGTATTCTGACATTATTATTTTTTACTATATATGTCATATAAAGCCATATTTTTTTCAAAAATATATTGTGAAGCCATTTCTTTTCAACAGAATTTTTCCATCAACCCTTTCAATCCTACTACAGACCATAATAGACTGGTCTTAACATTAGAAAAGAGTATACCATCTTGATTTTCAGGTGTGAAAGGGTTAAACAGAGAATGCACATTTTCTTATTTGCAGTTTCAAAGTTTTGACAAGTTAAAAACATAAAGTAAAAAGTAGTTGTCATAATTTTATTTAACCATATAAGGAATTTTCATCACAAAATTTTTCTGTTTAAATAATTCTCTTTTTTTCAAATTCTGAAAATTAAAAATCAAAATGTATAAGGAAACTGTATTTAATTCTAAAGATTCCATTAAAATGTTATAAGAAATGGGTTCACAATTTTTTCTTTTTGTAAAATGTGGTTTTATCTGAAATATATAGTAAAAAACAATGTGTCAGAATTTTCTGGCACATCTCTGTAGTTTACATTTCATGTGTGTATGCAAGTATGGATGTGATTTGTGTGTACATTATAGTATTATGAACACAAAAAGGTCCCAGAGATAGTTTTTATGAAAGCACTTGACAGAATTTTAATACATGGTTTTCCAATGGCTGGGAGTGTTATTTGCTTCTCACCAATGCGACCCAGATCCGATCCTTGGACTGGGCAGGTGAGTATGTGGAATGATATGGTGGTCCCCAAGTCAAACTCCTGGGTTTTCTTCGGGTACTCCGGTTCCCTCACACAGCAAGGACCCCTGTATGCCAACATTTGAATTTTGAATATTCTTTCATGCCACACTCGGCAATTGTTATGGTTTGTTATGTAATGACAACCTATTGTGGGTTTACTTTGACTTTTCATCGAGAGCTATCCTGTTAGCAGTGAAGAGGTCATGGAGGTTGCATTTGTAAAATACAGTCCAACTCAAGAATTCAACTTTTACAGAAAAGTCAAATATTTTGGTGTAAATGAAATTAAATCTACTTTGAATAATCATTAAATGAAATGCCACATAATTCTACTTACTTCTGCCTTTCGAAATTATACAATACGATTTGCAGTTAGGTTCAACAAAACGTCATTGATCCATTTATAAATATGGAATTCCAATATATAAGATTCCAGTGATGTTGAGCCTGCCTTGAAAAACTGCAGTATTACTCTGCCATTCATCACATTGATATTGACAGCTAGACAGCTACAAGCATACAGCGACTGTAAATAGAAATAATTACATATCTCTGAAGCTAAATCAATTTCTATTGAACTCTCAAGAACATGTATGTTTTCTAGACCATTGAAAAATGAAAATAAAAGCAGAATAAAGGGTATAGCATGGAGTAGGAAGTGCTTGTTATGCAAATGGCGCATGAAATTCATTATGAATAAGTTCCTATCCATCTACATAAATTTGATTTATTTTCATTTCATATATATTAGATAGAAGTATTTTGAATCATGTGGCTATTTTGCCAAAATAACAACCCATTTCAGTACTTTCAGTACTTCGATTTAGTTATATGGTGGCAGCCAGTTTTTAATGATGAAGGAGAGAACCCAGTTACAGTGTCCCTAGCAAGAGACCACTGGCCTTCCACAAGTAAACTTTCCTATCAAAAATCAACTTTAGTTTCTCAACCGTTGTAAAATAGATAAAGTTTAAACTTTCCATAAGCAGTATTTTGTAAGTATTATTCCCCTTTGGTGCCCATATGATAGGTCAAGACAATAACAATTTTTTTCAGACCATTTATACACAAGAATACTCCATTTAATTTGGTTGATTTTTTAAAGAAAAATATACATGCTGTCATACTATTTGTTAGACAAAGGGTAATAACTCTGGCACAATCTGTTTATTATGGAAAGCCTTTAGAGGAAGGGCAGAATGATTTAGAGGTCAAAAGTGTCTGGTTAATCAAAAGTTTCTAAAAGATGATTATACTCTCATTTTGTCTTTTACAAATAAATACCTTTCATATAAATGTAGCATTTAAAGCATGGTTTTGTCTTATTAGGTAGTTTCAATTTAATTTCAAGTTTAACGGATCTTCCAACCCAAATTTTACGACAAAGAGAAAAAAAAAAAGAAATTAGATCAACTTACATCTGGGATGAAAGGTCTTCAGCATTTCAGCCTTTTTGGTGAGAATTGTCAAAAACTGAATGCCCTTAATTGTGTTTGATATGCTTAAAAACAATATCTTTATTTGACAGATAAGGTGGGTTGGGGGGGGTTGACATATATTTTAATCTTTTTTGTAGCCACTCACTTTCGTCCCTGGGGTACATGTATATTCTTTTCTAATTCTTTTCAGAAATATGCCTGATCAATATAGATTTTGTATGTAAATTGTCATTTTGTCTTTATCCAAGTGTTTCCAAGTTTTTGTTACCTGTGTTTGTGAAAATTAAACACTTTAAGGATTGCAATTGTGGTGCCAAGTGGGAACTTTACCTGCTTGAATCAGGCTAGGGTTTGCAAAAGGGGGGGACAAACACCTGGAACAATTCATGAAAGGGAATTTTGCTACTTTTTTCAGAACAATACTTTTTGAGGAATTTTCACATACTTCAGATTAAACATTTACTCATCAGCCCCTGGATAAGTCCAAATGTGTTTGTAGGGGTGAGTTGGTTGAAATATACAAATATTTATGCAACACATATCATCAGTGTAGAGACAAATTCATTAACTCATCAGCCCCTAAAAATTAGTGGACTCTTCTGTAAATTAATGACTTAGATCAGTCCAAATGTGTTTTTAGGGGTGAATGAGTTAAAATGTTGACTTTATTCATTTCATTTTTTTTTTCTTCATCCAATTTCATTTTTAAAAAATTAAATCCATAAAAGATTTCAGCGTTCGTACACGTCTTCCTGTTATCGTGAATCCATTGCAGTCATTATTTTCACGATGTCTACACGTGATATACAAACAATACACAGTCACTTTTTCTGAATTTTTTCTTATTTTAGATGATTTTACTGTCTTTTACGTGTGTGTGTGTGTGTGTGTGTATGTGTTAAAATGCGAGACTAAATCAGTGTTTGTTTTATGTGTTTTTACCTCATCTTTGATTATGCTAAATACAGTCAACGAAATGTATCACAAATGTAAGATTCATTATGGTTTTCATGATAAGATAATTGAGCCAGAGTTGGTGCTTTAAACTACTTTTCTCCAAAGGAAGTAATTCACCCCATTTTCAAAGTTCTACTGAATGCTTTTGTAAATCTTAACATTTCCAATAAAAAACACAAAGTAACGTTTTTTTTTATCAATTTTTCACATTCTCATCTCCTCATTTTGATTAACCAAAGTAATCAGGTGAAGCAATCAATTTCATGATTTTTTAAACAAATATTAATTGTTAGTTTGACACAAATTACTGTAAAATAATTAATGTAATGAGTGTATATATAATAACACCAAAAATAATGAAATGTATGTTTCAAAAAATACTTGCATATCTGCTTTTATTAATTATTTGTTTCAACACAGCCCTCAAAAAGGTGATTTTTTTAATTAATAAGTGAACATTTAGAAAACATTGGTTTTACAGAAAGGAATGAATTTTAATCAAATTTGTGACAGAAAAAAATTGTTTTTGAGGGATATTTGGAAACTTTATTGAATATATGGACAGTACACAAACAGTAATGCACTGTATATGTTACAATATAAGTAGCATTACTGACCAAAGAAATATTTTATTACAGCATAGGCTGCCTTGAGAGACCACCCTTTTTTGCCACCGAAATGTGGAATGCGGTCTCTTAATCTTAAGGTGGTCTCTCAAATGAGGTTTTATTTCCAGATATATATTTAACTGAATGGTTTTCAAAATGTGATCTCAAAATACAGGTGGTTTTTCAGGAAAGGGTTCACTGTATATTTATTTATTTTTTTTGTTTTCCATCATTGTACTTTGTGTAAGATATGATTTATGTGAGAGAAAAAAACTCAATATTCACAAATTTTTTGGTCCCTTGACCTTTATTAAGCCTTTGTTTAGTGAAGAGGACGATATCTTTGTTAGTTACAGAGTACTAAGTCTGCACAATAAAGCGGTTGTTTTATTGGTTTTATTATGCAGATTTAGCACTATGTGTGTATAGTATATATATATATATATATATATATATATATATATATATATATATATATATATATATATATATAGATATTGTCGTCTTTCACTTAATAAGGCCAAAGGGGTTGAAAATTTGTGAAATTTGAGTGTTTTACTGTTTTGTTTTGTTTTTTTCACATAATGATACCTCCCTTTGAAGGACATTGAATTTTAATGGTATAATTTATATTATGTGCACAATTTTGAAAAAAAGATTAACTTGAAAAACTTCCCCATTCTAGTTGGACATTCTAGTAAATGTTGATTTTGTGTTATTGTCAACCCCTAGGGTCACGTCTTAGACTCACCCAAATCAATATATAGAATGGTCTACTGTTATAATTCAAGGGTGAACAAGTTCATACTGCATGTAAGATTATGATAAATTTTTTATTCAAAGTCATACACCCCTGGAATTATGACGGTGGACATAAAGTTAATTGATAGTCAATTGTTAGATAGTCAATCATTGAGGGAAAAATTGAAAATGAGGTTTTATTGATTGTTTATGTGTTTATTCAGTGTTCATTTTATAAAAATAATCCAAATTTTTATATGTACAGTAAAACCTGTATATAGGGGCCTCCCAAGGAACCAGTAAAATATTGGCTTTTATGTACAGGTGACCCTTATACACAGGTTTAATTTAGTGGAAGTATGCAAAACTATAGACAGGTGATCTTTATATAGAGGTGAGCACTATAGCAGGTTTTACTGTATTCTAAATGTGTTCGTACTCGTGAGTGTTCACACTATTAACATTAAGATATTTTTGGTTTTAATGATGTTTTATGGCACACTCGACTATTTTTTCAATAAAATGATAGTGACCAGTTTTTAATGGGGGAGAGAACCTAGTTAAAATGTATCCGGAAAGAGAACACCAGCCTTCCCTCCACAAGGAATCTGGCAAACATCCTCACAAAATCAGCTTAGTTTCCAATGAGAATCCAGACCACAAGAACGGTTTGTTTGAAATTTATGTTGTTTTGTAATGAGGGTATATTGTATGTCATTGTAGAAATTTTAATTATGTACAACGCACATTAACCAAATATACACATTAATCCCAAACACCCATCATATTGTAACTCCTCATTTAGTATTGTTTCAACATTCCAGGATATTTTTTTGCCATAACAGGGTTTCAAGTGAATTTTTATTTCCCCCCAAGTGGTCCACAGTGGCAGTAGCATAAAATCTTTAAGTTTCATCAAACTTCTTCGGGCCCACAAATAACTCAAAAAGATATAATTTTAGGAAATATTTAGATAAAAAAAAAATTACCAAGTATAACACATAAGGATAGGATAGGATATTTCCAGTTTGTATCAAAGTTATTTTGTAAGATTTAAATACATGTCACAACTATTGAAAAGAGCACTTACACCCTATTTTTATTTCTTTTGCTGGACAATGGGACCAGTACAGATGAGATGGCCCGTCCTGTTATTTACTGGCCATGGGCCAGTGGACCAGTACCAATTTGAGCCCTGTATGAAGTGATAATGAATGTAGGAGTTTGCAATCAAATCTTGTATAGGAAAGGTCCCACTGGAGTTCAGATATATGTTATCAAAGACACTTGAATACCCTACTTGTTCCCCTGTTCTAATAATAGGACTTGTCCATGTGATAAATGGTATTTAGGGGTTAGGCTTTGTAGCCACTAAACCGCTTATTCATATTTATTTTTTCACTTTGTAATAGTATATAGGTAATTATGTAGAATTTTTATGGAAGTCAATAAACAGTATGTTCTGTCATAATTGGGGAGTGAACAAGTTAATATTGAATGTAAAAATATATTACAAAATTTATATTCTAAATCCTACACTCCTGAATTCTGACAGTGGACTTTAATGTTCCTTGAAATGGGAGAGTCCATTGTTGATATAGGGGTCGATTAGTTAATTAGTGTTGGAATTTAGTTTATTATTTCTATTTGCATGCAATGTTCAAATATCACTTGCCAAATTTAGAATGGTAAATCACTTTCATTTCACGAAATATTAATTTCACTTCAATTTGCAAAGTGATCACTTTGCAAAGTCAGATATCTCCGAATATTTGTATAATATTTAAATTTTATGTCTAATTTTTTGTTTGTGTATGTGAACTCCATTATCAGTATGCTTCTATAAAATAGCATTCCTTATTTGGAAGAAAATAAATTAGTTCATGTATTTGGGGATGCTTACTCCTCCATGCACCTGATCCCACTTCTTGGTTTCCAGAGGTCCGTGTTTGTCCGTTTTTACCGGATTTGTGTCTATGTCCTGGACATTCTATTGATTTATACTTTGGTATCTGAAATTTTTTATATAGTACATGTAGTCTTACCAAAGATGTATATGCCTCTGAGTATTAACTGGCCACAAAATGACAGAAATCGTTGTAACCCATTTACATGTTACGCTAAAAGAAATTACCATAACCTACTGGTTACAATAGCAATAATGAAGACTTAAAATGGGATTCATCGAGAACAAAAAAAAAAAAGAGGTTACGTGATTTGTATTTGCAATGACCTGAACAATCGCTTCTGTGATATTTTGTAGTCCGAGTATACACATGTACAACATTACCGTCCCTAATTCTTGATTAGATTTAAAATCGGGAATTCATATACATTGTATTTGCGAATATTTCTGAAAAAAAATTAATACTTGAGAAATAAAGTCGCTACTAAATTTACTAAATACAAGTTATGAACAGTATTAAGTTTATATTTTTGTCTCATCCTGTACATTTTTTGTTAGTATACAAGTATCTATCACATTCCAGTCCCGTTCTTCATGTTGTTGCAGTCCAGTCCCATTCTTCATTTTGCATATATTTTTTAAAATTTTGAATCTCAACGGTTGCCCGATTCACACACACTTCTCGGTTACGACAAGCTGCACGGGAAAAGCGTTTTATTATTCACTGGATATTCTTATGTATGGTGACAAGTAGGAACCATTGCTCTTGTCTGTGTAACTTTAATGTTATGATTACCTAAAATTCAAACTCGACCAGGTCAAGAAAGGATTCACAAGACTCCACCCCACCAGGTTATGTGTATTTTACTATAAAACAAAAACTATTAGCACAGTTCTCTGCAAGTTTGGTGACACTGAAAAAAAAAAAAAAATATTTCTTGACAAATTTCCTACTTTGCCAATGGGCCAGGAGTCTTTTAGATAGAGTCAGGATATAAGTTTCATTTAGTCACTTACTAGTAACGTGTATTTTAACAAGGAGAGGGCCACCAAAAGTCAAGAAAAATGGAGTCTATCTCAAACTATACTAATTTTTACGAGGTGGCGTTGTCATCAACATTTAGTTGGAGTCCAACTCAAAATTGCTGATCACCGAAAACTAGTATTTGCAGTTTTCATTTTTTTTTTCAAGTTACTTGAATATTGTGTATTCTGAGAACTATCATTCACCAGGCCATGAATTAGTATTTTAAGAGAATAAGAACTGGTTCGAGATTTACCCTTGTTAGGTGGAACATGTGTGGTTTGAATATCAATGGTCGAGGACCAGTTTTATATAATGCTCTGTCACAAAGTGTGTAAATGTATGTGTACAATTTGAAGATTTTATCATCCTTTTGTTAAAACTTTGTAATTGCCTACCGTATTCGACCCATTAAGCTCCCAGGTCGTTTTATTTTTAGATTTCATAAAATTTGCATTATTTATAGTATAAACTCTTTTTCCTGGTACAGTCATATCAAATATCATTGCCTTGACTATGACCTTTGAACTTAACAATATTTTATGGCAGACGACACATGTTCTTCACAGGCCACTCAATACAATGGATAGTAATATCTTAAACTAGGTACCATGTCCAGTTTCACTAAAGGTCGTAACTTTACATGTACACGTAGATCTAGACTTACGTCTAAATGAGTTTCACTAAAGGTCGTATTTTCTTCCTCCGTATAAACTTACACCCGAGTCAACGTCTGTTCCAAACTACTACTAATGTCACACGTTACTTAATGTAGGATAACGAGTAAGCATATGTTAACGACCTTTTATGAAACTGACATTACGCACACTTGAAATAAATCGTAATTCGAATTATGTCTAAAGTTACGACTACGTTTAGGGGCAAATTTACGATCTTTAGTGAATCCGGACCCAGGATATGTTATATACCCTCTCGTTGTCGTGTTGGATGAGTAACAAAATATCTTACATATGAAATTAGATCAAAGATGTTTCACGTTTGTCTTATCTTGTTATCGCTTTCCATATGTTACACATGTATTTATTTGTTATTTTATATTTTTATAAATGTCAAGTCAAAGGGCGGATAAAGAAAGACTAAACCCGTCGCCCCTAAGAACCAAAATGGTATGCTATTTTGGAGTGTTTTAAACCCGATCATTATGCTGTTAATTGTTAAAAGGGTTAAAGAAATGTTTTATCTGTATACATTTTCAATAACATGAGAAACCGTATACCTGGAAATTTTCGCCCGTGTTTAATATTCGCCATTGTGACCTTTAAGAGAGGGATAATTAAAAATGAATGCGAAATTTTCAAGCTAAATAGTTTAAGCATGGGAAATTCATGCCAGCCATGAAACTATGGTGATTTAGGGCGAATTAAAGATGGGAGTGAATGTTTTATGTTGTAAAAATGCGAAAATGATCAGGGGCGAAAAAATATCTAGGTATACAGAATGAACTGTAGTGTCCAGTTTTCGTGATTTTTGACACAGCATAATTACGTACCTGTACAGTATAACATAATACAACGTATGTACATAACAATGTAATGTACATTAACTTATCAACCCCTGAAAAATAATGGACTTTTGTCTAACTCATTGACTTGGACCAGTCCAAATGTGTCTTCAAGGTAGAACATGTTGAATGAGTTAATGGAATGCTTATATTCCTTAGTCATTTGAGGGTTTTAAGCTACTTGATATTATGCTAGTTTTTTTTTAGCTCGTTGATCATCGTGTATATGTATTATTGAATTGTTTATTCAGCAATTGAGCAAAATAAATGTTGACACAAAATTATATGTATTTTTTCTTATTTCTGAATTCAAAATGCTTTTGTTAAGCCACCTTTGGCCATTCCAAGTTTTTTTTCTATGTTAAACGTAGACCCTGAATTCGAAAACCTAACTACCTATGCGAAAAAACACACAACCTAGTGAAAAACGCAAAAATCTCCAAATACAATTGAGATCATTTAATAGAAATAAATGGCATCAGATGATGGAGTTAAGTTGATTGGAGGGTCTTTTTAATCAGAGTACGTCATAGTACCCTGGGTATGCTACTGTACTTAAAATTTTTTATGGTATGAATACAATGTCTACATTAAGCCAAATGCAAAACTAAAATACTTTTACTTTCATGTGCTGTGAGGAACATTTATACATTCCAAGATTATCAATTTTGTGTGTGTTTTACATATGTGATGTCCTTAACTAAAGCGCACGCGGACGCTTAACATAGAAAAGAAAAAGAACTTGGATTGGCCTTATGTGAAGATTTTTTTCAGATTCATAAGGTCAACTGAGCTAAAAGCTCATGGTGGCCTATTGCCACCGTCTTTTGTCTGGCGTCGTCCGTTGGTAACTTTTACACATTTTCAACTTCTTCTCAAGAACCAATGAAAGAAGTTTAACCAACTTGACAGGGACTATCCCCTGTAGCCAAATTAAGTTTGTGTACCAATAGGGGCTAGGACCACAAGCGACCGAAATTTGGTACATCTTTGAGAACTGAAATTGATTCTTAAATTCCCCAAATGCCAGGCCAGTATTATACAAACGAATTGTTGTATAGATATATTAAGACATTATTTTGTTCAAGTTTTGGCCTCATTGGGTCAAGGACGCAAACACTTAAACAAATAGAAAATGTAATTTTTCCATCGAACTAGATATTTTCTACTTCCCCAAAAATCAACGATTAAACTAAAAACCAAACTTGACAGGATCTATCTCTGTAAAGGTGCATAAAGTTTTATTTTCTATTGAAAAGGTACGCAAAAAGGATGAACATTTGTACATCTGTAAAAGTCTTTCTGTCATAAACCAATGACCAATGACGTCTAAAATGAGTTTCACTAAAGGTCGTATTTTCTTCCTCCGTATGAACTTATACCCGAGTCAACGTCTGATCCAAACTACTACTGATGTCACACATTACTTAATGTAGGATAACGAGTAAGCATATGTTTACAACCTTTTATGAAACTGACATTATGCACACTTGAAATAAATCGTAATTCGAATTATGTCTAAAGTTACGACTACGTTTAGGGGCAAATTTACGATCTTTAGTGAAACCGGCCCCAGGATATGTTTTATACCCTCTCGTTTGTCGTTGGATCGAGTAACAAAGTATCTTACATATGAAATTAGATCAAAGATGTTTCACGTTTGTCTTATCTTGTTATCGCTTTCCATATGTTACACATGTATTTATTTGTTATTTTATATTTTTATAAATGTCAAGTCAAAGGGCGGATAAAGAAAGACTAAACCCGTCGCCCCTTAGAACCAAATGGGTATGCTATTTTGGAGTGTTTTAAACCCGATCATTATGCTGATAATGGTTAAAAGGGTTAAAGAAGTGTTTTATCTGTATACATTTTCAATAACATGAGAAAGCGTATACATGTACCTGAAAATTTTCGCCCATGTTTAATATTCGCCATTGCGACCTTTAAGAGAGGGCTTATTTAAAATGAATGCGAAATTTTCAAGCTAAATAGTTTAAGCATAGGAAATTCATGCCAAACATGAAACTATTGTGATTTAGGGCGAACTACAGATGGGAGTGAATGTTTTATGTTGTAAAAATGCGAAAATGATCAGGGGCGAAAACATATCTAGGTATACAGCATGAACTGTAGTGTCCAATTGTCGTGGGCCAGGCCAGTATTATACAAACGAATTGTTGTATAGATATATTAAGACATTATTTTGTTCAAGTTTTGGCCTCATTGGGTCAAGGACGCAAACACTTAAACAAATAGAAAATGTAATTTTTCCATCGAACTAGATATTTTCTACTTCCCCAAAAATCAACGATTAAACTAAAAACCAAACTTGACAGGATCTATCTCTGTAAAGGTGCATAAAGTTTTATTTTCTATTGAAAAGGTACGCAAAAAGGATGAACATTTGTACATCTGTAAAAGTCTTTCTGTCATAAACCAATGACCAGTTTTCTTTTAAATTTAGTATGCATAGCTTGTATGTCCATATCTAAAAGATTCGAAAAAAATATCCATTGGAATAAAATACAGGGAGTGTTTCCTATTATTTGTTAATATTGAACTCTTAAATTCCAGAACATACTGACTCAGAATGTAAATTTTTGGGAATTTGTCTTTGTCACAGGAAATATTTGGAAATGTCAATCTAATGTTATCGTATCTCGGGGTTATGAACCAAGTAACAAGGAACTTCACCATATGGTATCACTGTGTGTAAACTGTTACATCAAGATTATTTCTCGGGCGCAAGTCACCTATGGATACAACATAATATTACTTGTATTCCATAACAAAAATCCTGGTCCTGAGACTATGAAGCGACTTAGGACTCGGGACAAGATAGGAAACCATTATCATGTTATTTGTACCAATTCAAAATCTCAGATACCAAAGTATCGATCAGGAATTCCAGGATACTGGACAAACAGGGACCTCTGGAAATTCAGAGTAGGATCAGGTGTCACGGAAGTGTACGCATCAACTGTTGATCGGTCAGAGCCGCCGTGAGTCCACAGTTAAATTCAAATAAAGTTGGTCAGGAAGAAATCCTAGTCACAAGAGGTACAGACAACTCAACAACCGCTATTACAGGAAACTCAAATTTTTATTTAGTGAAACTAATCGCAAACAAGGCTATCATACCAACCGTAAAATGTGCGGAACGTTGACATCAAAGGCGATTTTCGATAACTATGTGCCAATAACTTGTCAGTAACTAGTTTATCTCTGTATATGTTCATATAATGAGCATACTGTTATAATAGAATAATTTGTGAGATATTAACACTCGTTTCCTTCGACTTCATCGCCGGCATTAGTTTTCTTATCTTGACAATATAAATAGTTGCAAAATATTGAACATAACGTAGGGAATAATATTCATTGAATTGAATTCTTTGCAATAAACAAATAAAATTATTCGTATATGGTTTTCGAATTCTTGGATACCGTCGTTAGCAAAAAAAACAACCAAACAAAAAACAAACAAAAAGCCAATAATAGCTTACCCCTCATGTTGCACATTAGCGAAACTGTTTCTAATCTGTATTTAGTTTTGGCATATATTTGTCTCAAATCATAACAATCGAGTTGATCTGAATACTTAAGCGGAAAGTTATTATATTACCATATATTGGAACCTCGCAATTAAGACCAAAATACTGGTCTAAGTGATCAGGTGCTGTATTTATTAAAAACGCGTATTGGGACTGATTAGTGAGGTGGTAACTTAAATAGGCATTAGCTATGTTCACAGAAACAAAAAATAAAACAAAAACAAAAACAAAAAAGACAATATTGTACTATTTGTACTTGATGTTGAATATCACATAAGAAATAATATCAGATAATATACACAGACATACAAAATATGATATGGTATGGTTTTTTGTGAAATTAAGGTCAGATCCAGTGTGGTATTCATATACAAATGGTAAGGTTCAGTTTATCAATTTCAAGTGAAAAATTGCCAAACTTGTGTTACTCAAGCAATTTTCACAAAATGAATAGGAATTCAAGAATGTTTATGCCTGTGTATATCTCTTTTGCTATTGTATATCAATCTAAGTAGTAAAAAAGGGGACTTAGGTTCTGTATCTATATAAAAATCCCAGATGTCTAATTCAAATGAAATAAGCGAGGAACAAATTTTCGTCACATTCGGTAACGACGTCTCAACAAACAATCCATTTCATTTAGTGAAACAGAGTACTCACAAACATCTATCAAATGTCTATAAAGAGACTGGGAATTTATGGTCTGAAGTTTTAAGTGAGATTGGCCTCTAAAAAAACTCCATACAATAATACTGTACAACAAAGAAAAATTCTACATAAGATTTGTCATATGTCTTCAAGTCCTTGACACTATACGTTGTTGTTGTTGTTGCTGCTGTTGTTGTTGCTGCTGTTGTTGTTGTTGTTGTTTAATATTATTAACAATACCAATATAGTTTTACAGTAAAGGCCATAACAAATGCTCAAGACGATCGTTTCTGTCAATAAGACTTCATTTGATATAAATGTGTACTTCCAAAAGAAAAAAAATGGTAAGGCATATACTGACAAATCTGTTTAAGAGTACCCACTGTAAACAAAATGGCCAACGTAGTTTTGGATCTTACACATTCGACGAATAGTTTAGTGGTAGAATGTGTACATTTGTAAACGGTGGTTTCGGGTGAGATTGTATGTGCATATATATGATATACATTTCATTTATTTTACAGCTATTAATAAATACGTTTATTTACAATTTATATTAATATCTTTGGTTGGCGTTGCTGTTGGCGTGAGGAATTGCTTACTTTGGGATTAAACCGGAGTACCTTGTGAAATTCGCATGACCAGCTAGTGACCGTCATACCACCTTGCATTTGCTACAATCGAAGGCGCTAACCAATGCGCTAATCTGATACCCAATGTCGAGTCCATATTTTATTGTTACAACGCCTGTCACAAACAATGTTATTTTACGTTTGGTTATTTTGAAACTGGAATCCTGTACTATATTTTTCTGTGATGTACTAACATTGTGTCATAGTATATTACTATTATTTAAATTAGCGCACTCATATTTAAGCGCTCTGAGGTGGTGTAGAATTATTAGTGCAATCTTAAATTCGCGCAATTTCGACAGACCATAATGTTATCATAATGGCACACGCTGAACATGCACATGATAGATATATTTTTTGTGGTCTAAAAACCTTTAAATTTATCATGCATGCAGAATGACAGGATGGAGGAATTTTAGCGCTGCATTTGAATTAGCGCAATTACGTGAACGCTAATGGCGCTAATATTAAAGTATGTTCCAACAAATTCAGTCGATCTCTGGTAGGCGGCTACACATTCCATATATCTTGTCAGATGACTTTTTTCATTGGAAACAATATTGGTTTTACCGTCATACAGAGTGCTGATGTAATTAACATGGGCTTTCAGAATAATTGCGATAAGACACAAACTACGTCACTATACTACTTTACAACGTAACACTTTATCTACAGTGATTTTAAAATTCCAGTCAAGATATATATAGATGTGTCTATCTTATACGTCATAATATTTTCCACACTTCAGCATGAAAGTCATAACTGGTATTTTTCTTTTTGCGTGCTGCGTTTTAGTCAAAAGTAAGTATTTCTTTTTTTTTACAATCAAATGTGATGTTCTTTGTTTCTGTTTTGAGAGGTGTTTACGTTACACTCAATGTTTGTCAGTTATACGGTGGCGGATGGAGGAGGAGAAAAGACACCGCTTACAATATATCTGGGAAGACACCACAGACCTTCATCACGTAAATCAGCAAATTTTCTCACACAATTCTGGTAAAATTCCAGCGGGGCTCGAAGCTACGCTGACCAGAAGTGAAAAGATTTCATGGTTCAAAGCGCGATGTTCTTACCACTAAGAGGACGGGGGTCCCTAATATATAATGTCCTGAAATTCTGATAATTATTTATTTGTATCGATTCACAACAATGATATTTTGACTTTTTTAAACCCACCACAAGAAGAAACAGCTAGGTAGTTCAGTTATTCGTAACTGCTTTGTATCCTGATGGAATGAATATATTTCATGTCAATCATTTTATGTCAATATTGGTATGATATATTGTATAGAATTCCGGATTGATCTCTTGATACATTCAATATATATTCTAAATCGTCGTAGTAGTTGAAAGGACAAAAACAATCTGATACAATGTACTCCTTGTATGAAAGGTCAAAGTCTGATAAACTATAATACATCGTATTATATGATAGATAAGTAGGCCCCATGCACGCACGAAAAACTCATTTATACAATGGATACCTTAAAGTGGCATATATCTTATTCACATTGTTAGTTATGGCTACGCACCGGGAATGAATTGTACCCCGAATATATTGCATGCGAGTCGATCGCTCTAAATCTTGACCTCTTGTGCGATAAAATATCCTTCAAATGGAAATGATTCTAGAGAATAAAATTGTCTGTTGCACACATCTATACAGACCGACTATAGTAAAATCCATATACCCTGGCGGGGTGGAGACTTGTGAACCCTTTCTTGACCTGGACGAGTTTAAAATTTAGGTAATAAAGCATAACATTAAAATTACACTGACTAGAGGAATCGTTCTTACTTGTTACCATACACAAGAGAATAAAACGATAATCGAAAGGTTACTCCTCCCCGCCATTTTACGTAAATCGGACAATACTAGTATGCAACAAATGAGACATTTGGAACCGTATGTTCCGTATTTGATCATATTGGCAAGTTGCAAACATTTTCAGAGACTTTGAACTACTTTATTTTCCAAAATTTAACTATCCTTATCTATATTACGGGGAAGGTTGGAAACCACAGGTAAGTAATATGAATCATACCTGATCACCTGTCCTTTATTATCTACTTGTGATTCAGGTAAATAACTTTGAAATTGTTCTGAAGGATTGTCATGGCGTATAGAAAATTCCAGATCTAAAATGCGCTCTAAAGGATTGTCATGGCATAAAGAGAAGTCCACATCTATAGGTGCTCTGAGGGATTGCCATGACATACAGAGAATTCCATATCTGTAGATGCTCTGAGGGATTGTCATGACATAAAGAGAAGCCCACATCTATAGGTGACCTTAGGAATTGCCATGACATACAGAGAACCCCACATCTATATGTGCTCCAAGGGATTGCCAAGGGATACAGAGAATCCCACATTTGTAGGTGCTCTGAGGGGTTGTCATGACTTACAGAGAATCCTGCATCTAAAGGTGCTTTGAGGGATTGCCATGGCATATAGAAAATCCCACATCTATAGGTGCTCTGAAGCGTGTAGTATGCAGTGTCAACATTATGTTTTTGTAATTATGTAATTTTGTAATTACAATATGGATAGGTATATAACTTAAAAGACCGACTTTAAAACAATATAGATAACCAAAAAGCCTATAATATGAAGATTTTTCTCCATGGAATTTATGTGAAATACTGATATATAGATGGATATCCATATTAGTAGGTCATGTGTGTCATGTATTATGTATTTACTCTTCATTTAATGACTGGACTACTTTTTACAGGCGCAAGTTTAATTTACGCAGTGCCCACTCGTTATGATGCTATTTGAGGGATATACTTTTTACAGATTGAAATGTCGACGACATTAAGTACAGTGCAGTATAATGCATGACATCTATTCATCCATTTCTTCGTTATGACGTTATATGACGGAGCCACACTGCGTTTATTTCAGTCCATACTTTTGATGTATGAATTCTTAATTTAATGAGGCTTTATGACGGAACTACTTTTTTACAGGCGCAAATATCGACTTCACAAAATGCGGTCCTCTGTGCTTTATGTACTGTCCCTTCGGAAACGTTATGGATAGTGATGGCTGCCCAACGTGTGAATGTAAATGGCCAGGTTTGTAGTTCTTTAGCACTTATTATTTTCTTAGAGGTCTATCCACATCTCCTTGATTTTTTTTGTTTCTGTTTGATTTAATGGCGTTTAACGCCACACTCGACAATATTTTTGTCAGTAATACAGTAGCGACGGGTTTTAGACGAAGCAGGATTTGACTCGGTACAATACCGCTTATTTTAATCTCACTTTCAAACTACATATATGTAATCTATTTAGATATAATACATGTGTATATATTTTTTTTATACTTAGCACGATTCATCTTACGAAATGAAAATATTATTATTATTATTTTTATTTTATTTTTATCATTATTATTATTATTGTTTTCTATTTCTGTTATTATTATCATTATTATTATTATCATTATTATTATTATTATTATTATTATTATTATTATTATTATTATTATTTATGTTGTTCTTTTCCTCAAATTGTAGAACCCACCTCACTGGCGTCGAGTCCTGATAAACTATGTCTTGGAGTAATGTGTGATATGTATTGTCCCTATGGGTTTGCGAGCGGAAGTGACGGTTGCCCAATTTGTAAATGTCAATCCAGTTCCTTATAGAGTTTTTATCGGTGAGAATGACTACCCCATCTCTCTCTCTCCTCTCTTTCTATCTCTCTCTCACATTCTCTCTCTCTCTCTCTCTCTCTCATATTTTTTATAAATTCAGCACGTATACTTATTTATTACTACCATGAAAAACTTGAAAAATCGAAACATAAAAAATATCAGAATAGTCAGATGAAATAAAAAAAATTAAGGGAGATTTGATATTGATATCGCCATTTCACTTAAGATTGAAATAACCGGCCAACAGAGGTTACTAACTCTTCCGGTGCACTTGATCCCACCGCTGAATATTCCAGAGCTAAAAATGTGAAACAACAATTCAACAGTTATTCAGCCATATGATTTAAAGGTGGAGGATAGAAATAAAAAACCCGGTTATAATGTACCCGGGTAGAAAATACCGATTTTCTGCAAACATACTGGTAAACTTTCTCCCAAAAATCAGCTCAGGTTTCAACGTTATTCACACCCAGGCCGACTAGAGGGGATAGAAGTCATGGTTTAAAGTGCGATGTTCTAACCACGTGATCACGGAGGCCCCCACCCGTGTGTGATCCAGTTCCTCCAAGTAAAGATGAAAATTTAAGTTTTATCGATCCCCTTATTGTTAACTCTTTGTTCTTTTTTACTCGTCATATATAGATCTACCAAGGTAAAGTGGCACACTCGGTTTCAGTAAGAAACCAAGACAATACGGTCTATTTTCAAAAATAGGTTGTGCAGATACAGCATATTGTCTTGCGTAGATTCCTTGCATTACTGTGGCTCTAATACCTTTGGGTCGACAAATAGCCTGTCATCCCTGTAATGATTTAATTTAGACTCGTTGTTTTTGTAAATTTACTGTAAATTGTAAATTGTGCCAGTTTACTTTGGTAGACCTGTACATTTGTTGTAATTTACTTTCAGGTGTTGGGCAGCTGGTTGATGACCACTATCGCTATTATTTTACTTAGGTCATCTTGTTTTTTTATACTTTTGATTTTGAATAAAATAAATTCCACTTGCAATTCATTTCCGTTAGTATTTAAAAATCACGTGACTTCATGTATCAGCTTTTTGTACCTTTCACAGTACCAGAGTACTGTCTTGTAATATATCTAAATAACTGAAAGTTTCTGTGAAGTGAGGCATATATCAATAACACATACTGTCAATACCGTACATTGCAAATTGACCATTTCAATCCCGAAGACCACAATAGACTGATGACTGGTAACCTTTTTCACAGAACTTGACTCTTTCCCCGAACTTGATCTTTCACCGAACTCGAGAGGTATCCATGGATCATTTGCGATGGGTGTAGCATGCTAACAGGTGATGCTGACTCCTTCCGGACACATGGTCCCATCCCAGTTGGGATTCGCAATTGATCTTCGTGTAGAGACTGTTGTAATATCTAATTTGTCGTATTCTAATGGACTTGGAGTTTCTAATAGTCAATGGTACTTCTTCGTTATACTTTATAAGATACTGTGAAAGTACATTTGTATAATCTGACAGCTTCAGAAGCCATTTTCAGAAATTTCAGGAAGTCTTTAAAGAACAAATGTTACGTTTCGTTAAACATACAAACTTATTTAGACTTTGTCAGTATAAGTGGTTAATAATTGGTCAGTAAATTTACTTGCAATTAATCAAATGATATACGTGATCCGAGTGCGTGGTTGTGTTAATTTCAATTATTAGTCAAAAGTATTGTTCGCATGAATTAATAGCCGGACCTGATGGCTGACCATCATTAAGGCATCAGTCTGAGAGAGAGAGAGAGAGAGAGAGAGAGAGAGAGAGAGAGAGAGAGAGAGAGAGAGAGAGAGCATTTGAACCCCAACTGGCAGAAAGGGTCCTGTACCAGTATACGATAAGAATATGTACAATCAAAATAATGAAAGATGGCAATGACACATGTGATCATTCTGTCAATATATAAAATCAACTTGAAAGCAAATTGTCAGTTCTTTTTGTATATATATCACAGATACGTATACCAAAGTATTAACCACCAAGAGGTTTGGGATACAGTGATTAAGTCTGGTGAACACTGTACAAACACGCGCCGCAGAGGTGCGATCAGGTGCCATGAAGGAGTTAGCATCCCAACCGCTATGAGCCAAAACAGACAAATTGAAATAGAAACATTTGAGGAATTATTCCTCGTTACAATCGGAGCAAGTGTGTATTTTTCAAGCAGTGTATAGGTCTAACAACACGAAGTGGAAAATTGAAATAGAAAAACCAAAACAATACTCCAGTACGGTCTATTTTCCAACATTAAGGATGTACAGGTACAAGGTTTTACGGATTTACTTCTCTCCTTCTCCACGCAGTACTGTAGCTTTAAAATGTTCTGTCCTGAAAAATTGCATGTCATCCCTATTATGATTTAATTTAAACTAGTTTTGGTCGGAAACATGTGTCAATTTATTTAGGTAGAACTATAATTGTTTTTGTTTTGACATTTCAAGTCACCATCAAATGAATGTCAATGAGATGTAATCATGTTTGAAGCCTGACTGTGTCTTACATTTCCAACACAACCTTCCAAACAAACAGAAAACAAGAAACAAAAAATAACAAAATTTGAAAATATTATTAAAGAAAAAATAATCATTGACAAGCAAACAAATATAAAACTAAACCTTATTCTCTGTGCAATTCCAGTAACATTTTCGAGTAATCAAGGTGAACTGACGAAGGGTATGGTCAAGTGGCGTCTGGTCTCGCCTCTGCTACATGTGGTCCCGCCTCTGTTTTGTTTTTGTCCAATGTCTTCTGGGCCCGAAGTACCAAATTTACTCAATACGCAAATTCAACTTTTATTTCATTATTTTAACTACTATTTTCGCTAATAAACGTTCGAGTTTGAGTGAATGGGAAATATAAAATATAATTTAAAATATATAATATAACATAATATAATAACATCAGTCACATATAAATTTTTGCGTCACACTTACGATTTTCCTGTAAAAATGAACAAATACCTTGAATACGGTTCTCAAAATTTGAGTATGTACTCAAATAATGTTGTAATATTTCTTTTTTTTAAATGAGCAATATCTTTCACCATTATTTACAAATGTATGCCATCAATATACAATCATGTCTACTTACAGAATAAATATTGCTTGTTTTTTGCCTTAAAATCATGAAAAGTTAGTTGAGCTTGAGTACTGAGTAAATTTTTTGACTTCATGCCGTGGACTTCCTTTCGCTTGACACTTTGATGTCTGTACATTTTGGTCTTTAACATCAGATTTCCATTGTTTCCATTGACAACCGTTCAGGATAAGTAGGCCTAGTTAACATCAGGGGTTAATACATTCTGGTATCCACCAGATGTCATTTCTCATATATATGTAAAACAGATTATCTCTGAGGTAGGCGAATATACGTGCGAAATGCGCGTCATCCACCAACGCTCCGTCACAAGGAAGTGATATATATCTTCGGCGATGGTCATAATATCTGCGGTGACCCACTTGTGCCACAACTTTACTTTATAAATGCGATCTACAAATCTGGTAATTAACTCCAACAAATTTATAGTTCAGTTATCTACGTGCTTCAGTTTATGAAAATAAAGAAATAAAAACAAAAGATAACAATAAATACCAAAAAGATATCAACAACAACAACATCATCATCAACAAAACAAATTAATCAGAAGCTGTAGCAAATGAATGAGAAAATCGTGAACAGGCATTCTGAAAATACTTGTGAATCGATACATGCCCATAACTGTGAGACCATTATCGGTACTAGTTTACCAAAACCTGACAAGGAAAGCTGAGTAATGGTGAAAAAACAGCAATGGCGACAAAATGATATTATACTGATGTTACTGATTTATTTATATTGATGATTCTGTCGTGTGTCCTTTAACGTTTCTTTACCAACAAAGTCAACAACATCACGCTTAATACTAGATTTCTAATGTTCACTGCTGGTTTGATTTTCAAACAAGATTCGAGACAAATGAAATTTATCTCTTCGTTACAGAATGTAGCTCGGGGGGGTCTCTGTGATCGAGTGGCTAGAACATCGAGCTTTAAATCATGAAGTCTTTCACTTCCTGTCCGCGCAGGTTCGAATCCCGCTGGAACCTAAGCTGATTTTTGTGAGAAAGTTTGCCAGTTCACTTGCGGAAGGTCGTTAGTCTCTTCCCGGGTACATTGTCACCGGGTTCTCCCCTCCAACATTAAAAACTGACCGCCACAGCTGAAAAAATGTTGAATGTGGCGTAAAACACCATTACAAAAACCAAAGCAAAGCAACAACAAAAAAACACACAAAAAAAAAACAAAAAAAACCCCATAAAACAAACAAAAACAATAAAATGTAGCCTATAGCTGCATGATATCTGGAGGCGATATAGTTTGCTGTAGGCAGAGGACAGTAACTCTTGACTGTAAATGTAGACAACAGGACAATGCAATGTTATCTCATGCATAACAATGTACATGTACATTAGATGAACTAAGTTGAATCTGCGAATCAAACGACTCAAAAGGTTATATCTTCAGTAGAACTTCGCTATTAAGACCAACTAACTGACTGACACAAAGTGGTCTGGTCAGTGAGGTGGTTGGTCACTTTAGCGAGTGTCTGGACACTTTCATATTTATGACGGCAATATCAATAGACTGAATATTTGCTGTCTTAAAATGCAAGGTGGTACCTAAGTGACGTACCCCTGAATATCTAAGTGGTACACTCTTTCATTGTTTCAGACCAGTCTATTATGGTTCGTAGGGTTGAAAGGATTTACTATCTTCCAGAAAATAGCAGAAAGGTTTCTAAATAAATTTGATTTCATGTTTTTGATAGTAAAGGCAGATAAATAATTTTAACATGTATGAAATTCCAGGTTGAATTCAAATATGCAATGAATGCCACATAAAGGACATTCAATATTAAAAGTTCAATATTGAAAAAAATGACATTCAAGAAATTCTTGCGCAGAATTCTTAATTTCGAATCGATTCGTGATCCTTATGTCTGTGCCAGGCAAAATAGAATATTAAAGAGTTACTTAAGTCTGAAAAGTCTGTTTAACTTTGGTCAATACTGAAATCTGATTGGCTTAGGTAACCAAGTTTTATGGTGCCACCTCCGGTGTATAAGGGTAATGAGATTCCCGTGCCGCCAGATCACATCGGCCCTGAGTCAAATGTGACAACTGATAATCGATAAAAAACCAACCAAACAAAGAAAACAACAATTTAGCAGGAAACGATAACAAAATAAATAAAACGACCGAAATGTCTACTCATAAATGATTATTGATGATTCTTCTTGTATACTGTAGCGTTGGTACTAAAGAGCATGTAGGATAATTCTATAAAGAGTCCGTTATACCGGATATCGACTTATCAATTGGAGTGCAATGTTATCAATGAATTTTATAAACCTCTTTCCTAATATGGTACGCTACATGAGGATTGGTTTCAGATTATCATTTTCACTGTACTCAAACTGTCACATTGGTTTTGAATATTTCGCCTCGATGTCAGTAGTGTTATTATTAAGAGAAAGAATCAGATGCCGACATCGAATATAACACTTTGATGACCCTGATTTTGAAGCTTTGAACATATAAATACCGGATCTCATTATCTTTATACATAACAGAATTACAGTCTTCAAGAATCAAAATGAGAGCCATTGCCACTGTAGTCATCTTTATTTGTGTTATTCGTCTAAGTAAGTTGATTTTCTCACAATTTGATACAAATATCCATATTAATTATTGATATAAAAGACGCATGTGTGTGTGTGTGTGTTCATTTCTGTCTTTATGTATGAATGAACATCCATAATTTAAAAAAATGACAATTGAATAAATAAATAAATAAATAAATAACGATATTATATAACATTTTTTGAAGGTTTGCTAGAGAACTATGAGCCATTCAACTACCACCTGTACTGCTGTAAAAGGGAACGACCATCCTTATACATAAACCATAGAGGACAGGTCAGGCGGTGCTTATGTTATGGTAAGAAACTTTAGGGAATTCCATTTTACCTATAGGGGTGGAGTCATGGGAACCCCTTCTTTATTTGGAGGAGTTCAGGTTTTAGGTAATAAAGCATAACATTAAAATTACACTCTATAGAGTAATCGCACCTACTTTGTCACCATACATAAGAGAATAAATATCCAGTAAGGAATAACTATACATAAGAGAATAAATATCCAGTAACGAATAAAATGTTTTCCCGTGCAGCTTGTTATAACATAAAAGTGAGCAGAATCATTTGTGTGATAATGAAAAGGTTAACCCTCCCCGTCATCTTATGTGAATCGGACAATATTATCATTCCAAAGTTTTTGTTGTAACGAAAAAGCATTTTATATACGGTATTTCCACAGTATAGAAAGTATGAATTAACAGCGTACAATTTTAGATTGAAAGAAATAGCTTATCTCATTCTTTAGTTTTACAGAATGTTTAAATAAATAGAAGTAATTCACTTTTGTCCTTAAATAGTGCTTAAAGAAATATATTCTGTTGGTACAGAAACAATGCAATAAGTCGTGAAATAAATTACATTTAAGATGGTTTTTCACGACATTCATTATCATATTTTCAATATCTATTTACGAGAAAAAAAGGAGAAAAAGAGTAATATTTTTAAAATGGTCACTCTTAAAAGGATTTGGTAATACATTTAGGTTTATTATCTGGCCTTGTATTATACCCCATTCTCTTTCGGAACCATACATCTATCTTAAATTCCAGTTCAACTGATATTGTCCGATTCACTTAAGATGGCGGGGCGGAGTAACCTTTTGTTTATTATACGGATGATTCTACTCAATTTTCGGTTATGACAAGCTGCACGAGAAAAAAAACCGTTTTCTTCCTCATTGAATACTATCATGTGTTTGGTGACAATTAGGAACGATTACTACTCTAGTCGGTGTAATTTTAATGTTATGCTTCATTACCTAAAATTTAAACTCGTCCAGGTCAAAAAGGGGTTCACATGACCCCACCCCGCCAGGTTATATGGATTTTACTATAAAGCCTTGTCAACAAAATCAATCTTCTAGAGAATTTGGGATTTTAAAACTATAACTTTGATACTTTGTTTATAATATTTGAACTCCTTTTTCTTCATAAGATATACCTTTCAACTAAAGAAGAAGCATTTAAGTTAAATCTTTTTACAGTATCTATCCTTTTTTTTTTTTTTAGAGCCGACTCTAAGTTCGTTTAAAGAGGATCTGATCGAGAGTCTTCAAAACTTGCCTATAGGTGTAAACACCGAAGGTGAGTATTTGTCCTTGTTCATTGTTTTTTTTAAACGATATCAATGTTTGATTTTTTTTAAAATTGAATGTTGTTTTACACCACACTCAACAATTTTCAAGCTATATGTGGTGGCAGTCAGTTTTTAATGTAGGGGAGAGAACTCGGTTACAATGTATTCGGGTAGAGACCACCACCTAGTAGACTGACAAACTTTATCACTTTATGCAGCTTAGGTTCTAGCGGGACTCGAACCTGCGCTGACAGGAAGTGAGAGACTTCGTGATTTAAAGCGCGATGCTCTAACCACTCGGCCACGGATGCCCATGAAATTTATGTTTAAAGTGGAAATAGTATTTACTTAAATGTAAGTGTACTTACTCTCTCTCTTTCTCTCTCTCTCTCTCTCTCTCTCTCTCTCTCTCTCTCTCTCATAAAAAATATCGAACTTTTATTCCAGGAAAAAAGACGACTGAAAATCCATTCATGAAAGATCAGCATGATAGTCTTCAGAATACAGATCACAGACAAAACCACGAAGGTTAGTGTACAGTAAATTCTCGAATCATCGCCATTCGATTCATCGCCATTCTCTCTCTCGTAAACATTGGTCGCTTCAGAATCCTTGAACCATTATAAACATAATACCAATGTTATAATGCTCAAGACGATCGTTTCTGTCAATTAGACTTCATCAGTTGAGCTCCAATTTAAAATAGAATTTCTAAAGGGAAAGTGGTATCTTAAAAGGTTTCTTAATAATTCTAAATACGTAGACAAATCCGTCTCAGGGTAAAAACAGTAAAATCAAGACTATCTTAGCTTTTGAAGAACTTGAAATTTAAATGGTGTTATCAATGTTTTGTTAATTATTCAAAAATGTTTCAGGGCGGAACTTACTATAGATATCATATTGTCTATCATCTTTCCTAAAATTTGAAAATTTTCCGACGTCTCCTCCTAAATCGTTTTGTTTTTCCCAATTCTCAGGATGAACTATTTAAGGCTGAGAATAAATTTTATTTGCCTGTGAAGGATGAAGGCATTCTGATCAAACATGTCGATTTATAATTTTTTACAGAAACAAAACATTCGCCTCTTTTGTCGGCGCTGTTGCCTAGTAACGATAGATAAATGACAATTGTAAAGACAAAAGGTAAGTTTAGTATGGAGTATTTCAATATATTCTGCATTGCCTATTATTGCTTAAAATTAAAAAAAAAAATGCTAAGCTACTCCTTTTAATATTTTAAAGTAATCTGATTTCATATGGCTATCATTGCATACCAAAGATGCTCTTGCGCATCATAAAATGTCAAAACTGAATAACTCTTTCTTAACATTGTTTGAAATCTACATCCAAAAGAAAAACCGAATGTAAAAGAGCTAGGAAATCGTCAAAGGTGCTTTTTAAATGAAACTCCAAAAACTTGTGCAGATAAATTAACTATCTGTTGACATTATGAAAAATAATGTCGTTTATTCTATATATTTACAATCTGTTGGCACTGACACTATATAACCATTATAAAAATGTTGTTTATTATCTTATAACAGCCAATGGCTGTTCCGAGAATTGTACATACAAGAATATGTGCTCATTCTAAATGGAAATTTAAATTACAATTATAAAAAAGGATCAGAAAAAACGAACTAAGTAAATATAAGCATTGAACAGCTGTCAGTTGTCATACATAGGCTTATGAATGCTAACTGGACAAAGCAAATTCGTCATGGTGCACTAACTCTATTTATATAATTTGCCTTTTTCTAATTGGAATTCATAACTTCATGAATGCCAACAGACAGCAATTCCATGCTTAAATAACTGTCACTGCATATCAGAGACTCCCAAGTGCATCTTGACCAATTTTTACCTCTAGGTTTACTGTTAGTATGTTCATCGCGACTACTTTATGTACCACTGATACCCGATAACGTTTGCGCGGGACTATTGTTTCTATTAGTGATGGAATGACGCTAGCAGACCATATCCCGCGGTAACGTTATTTCATCAGAAAGATTACGTAGAGTTACGTTCCGTCACTGTTGCAGATACTAGTACCGCACTAACCCGAATAATCCAGTCGTTATATTTCGCTCACTTCGGTCACTGCATTAACGCTTGAATGAATACACTATAGAATTCTTCAACCGGAAGTTATTCTCACTGTGCCAGACTGTGACGTCATAGTAGTTTACGTCCGAATTTTTGAGGTTGCATTGATTATTTCGAAACACTCGAGTTTTTTTTTTTAATTACTGGTAAAAGAAACTTGTGATTCATTGTAAAATTACAACTGTAAACCTATCATTCATTAGCAGTATACTTTCAATGTATTTTCTTTTTTTTTTTTTCGAAAACTTCGATTTATCCTCAAATTTGAAACGGAAATCCAAACTCCACAGAATTATATATTGAACGTCTTTGATTGGTCACCTGATCCACAAGGCAGCTGAAGGATTTTTTTTTACACATAATGCGTTCAAGCCCACTGGGGGGACTTTGACAGGAAGAGGGCGCTGTAATCATTTGAGTTAGTACCGCACAAACGTTATCAGTTATCATGTGGTACATGCATTAGGCCAGTAATCAAATAATTTCCTAAATAAATTTTGAATTAATAAATTTTGATACGACGATCTTTGAAAGAACACTTTTACGTATATCTACATTGAGTTTGAACTGAACTTTTGATTTCCAATGTAATCCAATGTCCTCCAAAGGGAAGTATCGTTATGCGAAAAACAGTAAACACACTCATTATTCACACAATTTCGGCCCTTGGGCCTTTATCAAGTGAAAGACGACAATATATGTATGGATTATTTTGTAACTCATATTGATATTGTCGTCTTTCACTTGAGGCAAAGGGGCAGAATTTTTTTTTGTGAATATTGAGTGTGTTTACTGGTTTCTTTTAAGTTGAAGCCTAAATAAACAAATTCTTATCGCCTCGAGCAATTATTTTGGGGTTTTGTTTCAAACCTGTTTCGACTGTTTCCTTCCCGTATACCTTTTTGACAAAAAGCCATGACAACAATTCTAGTCTAAAGCTCAAGTGAAACATTAGAAAATATCGTAGCGTTTTATTGAAGATTAAGTCTTCAATCTGTCAAAAAGAGTTTATTTCTGGTTATGTTTACTTTCAGGGACAGCAACTTTTGAGGCAGCAATCCAGAAAGACATCTTGGTTTATGACACGATGTATTTCCGTTTAATTTTCATTTATATAAACTTTCATATTAATGTTTTTACCAAAATGATTGTATTAATTCAAAATAAAATACAATTTTAACTTCCCCATGATTTATTTTTCATTATCAATATTGTTGTCTTAGGAAGAATGATTTAGATCTTGTGTTCTGTAATCATGCGCGAACATGATTTGATCACACAAACTGTAGACAAATGATTTACTGCTCAATGGCCGTAAGTGTCGAGCATAGGCCAAAATTTGAAGCCCTTCACCGGCATTTGGTGACGTCTCGATATGCGTGAAAGATTCTTGAGTGGGACGTTAAACAACAATAAACAAACAACAAGTGCATCAGGTTTCTTTCACCGTTTATGAATGACGAGTTGTTTATTTGACCATTAAGTTACACATTACAAAGACGTATATTTTAAATTTCTGCAGTATCAAAAACGATATATAGGTTTACAACAGTAAATTGGCAAAGTTGTTAGATCATAACAGGTGCCCAGCTTCTTGTAGGCACAAACACTTAGAGGTGTGGTAATGCATGGATTCCGTGGAAGACAAAATGTTCTATCTGTACAACATTTTTGGAAAATAGCAATGTGTAGCTTTCTGGCATATCTCGGATGTGTAACTTTCTTTATCTTGGTAGATTCATACTTTCACTTCTTTTCCCGAGCATTTGACGAGGACCATCATTATATGGTTATATTTATTAATTGTCCACATCAGCAGCAAGGTAGTTATACTGAAATTAATCGTCATCGTCACCAGTGTACATTTACGACGGGCAATGAAAATCGTAATTCATTTCACGACAGTCACATCTTTCCTAACATCTGCAATTGAATTCCAATTTAAAATTTACATTTTTTGAATAGTATTTTACGCCACGCTCAACATTCATCAGTTACATGGTGGCTGCCAGTATATACCCCCTGCATTCCATTTTTTAGCAAAATTTGACAATATCAAAATCGTTGTGCTTCAAGAGTTATCGCTTGAATTGTTTATTCTTGAATATAAGAAATCTAAGATACCAAAGTATTAATTATCAGGATGTCCAGGATATAGGAACAAATCTGGTAAAAAAAAAATGGACAAACTAGGACCTCTGGAAATCAAGAGGTGGAATCAGGTGCCATGGAGGAGTAAGCATCCCCTCAGCGCCTGTCGACTGGTCACACCCGCCGCGAGTCCAGTCAAATTCAAATGAAATCCGTGAGGAACGAATCCTCGTCATAATTGGTACAGACTTCTCCACAACAACCTAGAGGTTCTGATGAAAGTTTTCTATAGAACATTTACCACATCGAACCACAGAAAAAAAAACTAGGCTACTTTTACTCCTACTTCCACCAATAGTACCAAAACCTCCATTACTAAAAAACCACTAATGCCATTACCACCATCGCCACTGAAAAAAAAATTCCCGCCACCATATAACTGAAAATTTTTTACTCAGTGTACCGTAAAACAACATTCAAATTCAAAATAAAACTACATTCTATGTCAACTGCTGTTGCTGCCGATGATGATGATGATGACGACGACGATGATGATGAATTTAAAATTAATAAAAACAGTACAACACTCAATATTCACAAATGTTCGGCCCCTTGACCTTTATCAGTAAAAGACGACAATATTTATATTAGTTACATAGTATTTTAAAAGTCTGTACAGAGCCGGCCTGGCTCAGTCGGTAGCGTGCTCGACTCTGGATCGTGAGGTCGTGAGTTCGAGTCCCGCCGAGGTTGGTTTCCTGTCTTTCGGATGAGACAGTAAAAACTGGAGGTCCCCCTGCTCAATGGCCGTAAGTGCTGAGCATAGGCCAAAATTTGAAGCCCTTCACCGGCATTTGGTGACGTCTCTATATGAGTGAAATATTCTTGGGTGGGACGTTAAACAACAATAAACAAACAAACATAAAAGTTTGTACAATAAACAGCTCTGTATGATATTGTCGTTTTTCATAAATTCATCAAATACATGTAATTCTAATTCTAAGGTTTATTTATTATAAAAGGACCTTTACTACAATAGATCTTTTCAAAATTAACTGCGGTCCTGTAACTTTGAGGGGCAAAATGATACAGTTACCCGCAAAAATATAGACGTCGTTATAGTAACTGATTGTTTCTTGACGTCATGTTCCGGGAATCTCACCTCTGGTTCGAATCCCGCTAGGGTCATTTCGAATTAAGTGGGAAAGTTTGCCAGTTTTCTTGCGGAAGGTCGGTGGTCTTTACCCGGGTAACCGGGGTTTCTCCTCCACCAATAAAAACTGGACGCTAACATATGACTGAAAGATTGTTGAGTATGGCGTAAAACAAAAAATCAAATCAAATCCGGGAATCTGTATCATTTCGCCAATCAAAGTTACAGGACCGCAATTATCGTGAAAGAGTCTATACCCAAAACAACCAAAATCAATGGATAAAAGAATGAAAAAAAAATTAGGTAAACAAATGAATGACTGAATGAATAAAAATAAACTAAAAACCACATTAGCTCATTAACTCCTGAAAAACAATGGACTCTTCTGTAAATCAATGACTTAGATCAGCCTAAATGTGTCCTGAGGGGTGGGTGGGTTAAGAAATATGGTCGAATTGCGAAGCTGAGTACAGTGATGTGCCAAAAGTGATGCAATTCTTCAAAATGTTTATGGGGAGTCCTTTCTGAATCAATTTAGATGAAATTTATACCATAAAACTCGGAATATCTAATAGTTTAATTGTGTATTTTCCCATTAAGTTTTCTGTTTTCAAGATTCGGCATTTAAACCCTAAATTGAATTATTTAGGTCACAATTCCCTATTAACACATATGAAAATGAAAAAAATTAAACCTCTATCTTGCAAAACTCTTCATCACTACTACAAATCAATGATAATTCATAACAACAAAACACACACACACACACACACACACACACAATTCATGGTTAATAGTGAAAATTGTATTGAAATTGAACGGGAAATGTCTATGTAATATTTTTAAAGTATGGTTTGAATGATATATAGAAACTTTAAAAGCATTAATTATGGCACGTCACTGTATTTTAAAACCACCGTACATGTATAATAGACCCTTTAGCTGTAACTGCGGTCCCTTTAACTTTGGTTGGCAAAATGATACAGATACCGTCAAAAATATAGACGTTGTTATAGAAACTGAATGTTTCTTGATGTCATTTTTCGGGAATCATTATCATTTTGCCACTCAAAAGTTACAAGATCGCAGTTACAGCTAAAGGGTCTATATAAATGCATCTGGAATCTGAATTTCAAGATCAAAGGTCAAAGTTCTGGTAAAAAAAAATTAAAATCAGGATAATTAAACGCTAGCCTTGACTTTACACATATGTCGAGGTACCGCTGTTCTAGTGGTAGAGTGTTCGAGTCGCAAAAGGAAGGTACCGGGTTCGATTCCCAGTCCGGGTCTTACCAAATACTTTAAAAATGGTAGGGACTGCTCCTTCGCATACGAGGTGAAAGTCCCGAGTCTTTCGGGTGAGACTTAAAACCCGAGATCCCGTGCCGCGACAGGCGTGGCACGTAAAAGAACCCTCACTGTATTGGCATCAGTCCATAGCACAGGTCAAAATTTGTAGCACTTCACCTAAAGCTCGTGACATCTCAATTTAAGCGAAAAATTCTTGTCACCAATAATCAAAAACAAAAACCAAATGTGTTTAGGTATTAACCCCTTCAAACCAATAGACCACAATAGACTGGTCTAAACAATAGAATAGAACATTCCATAGAGGTAAACAGGTTAATCAGAATTATCCAATAGTACAAATAAATGTACATAGCAGATCTTTCGTATTATTTGCGTTTTCGACGCATGTCATACTAAAGTTTCAGTACAAAAAGGTTAAGCATTACAAAATGAATAATTTATTTACTATTCAATCCAAATTTTTGAAATTAGCATTAATGTTTATTCGGATTTTGTTGGGTCGAGTGGCTAAAGCATCGCGGTTAAAAGAAAAGTTAGAAATAATAATAATAATAATAATAATAATAATAGCGAGCGCAGCGAGAGCGGCGCGAAGCGCCGCTCGCGAAGCGAGCTTTTATGGTAATGCGTATATGTAAGTACAAATAGGTTAAATTTACACATACTATGAGCCAAAAAACTTTCGTCTAACAGTCCCGGGTCAAGTTCGCGTTGAATATTGCATTTTTATCGAGAAGGTCAAAAACAAAATTTGTGATCATATATCACACCATGAAAATTTTTTTAAAAATAGTACGAAGGCAAATAATTCCTTATTAATCGCACACAGAATTTTTAAAAACTGGTTAACAGCGTCTCCTAGCAGACGTCATTTTTACCTACCAGAAATGAAGAGTTCCGACCAAGGGCGTTAATAGCTTTCCTAACCCGACACGCTCAGTTACGCTGGATAGTAGGACACGCGCCAGACATCGGATATCTCTTAACGTGTTTATTTCAAATTAAGTTTTAAAAAATGAGCTGAAAGTTTATTTTTTAGAATATTGAGATGCACTCATGTTGCAGTTATCTTGTTTACGAGAGTCCTGCTATTGCAAGTCCCATGAGGTAATTTCTGGGTTTCTCTCGCGGAGATCGAAATACTCAAATAGTCTCTCGTATCATACCATGTATGATTTTAAATTTTACTATCGGTTATTCACGTAGAATTATTTTGGAATCAATTTCACTAATAAAAATATGATGGAATTAACATTAACATAGTAAACTTCAAATCAAAGACTGTATCAATTTACTGACGTAAAAGTTAACCGTAAATTTCGACAAATATGACAGATTAGCTACTTTCTAAGGGGAAGAAACTCGGTCATCCTGACGAAACATTTTTGAAAATTGTGTACAAATTTACAGTAGAAAATAAATTATCCGATACAAACTTCCTATTTAGGTTTTTAACACTTCCATAGCCATACAGAAATTATTACACGAAGATAAAAGAATAAGTGAATAATTACTTAATTTAAATCTCCCCTCTCCCCTGGAAAGGAAAGCAATGCATTTTATTTACTTAATAATAAAATATAGCTACTCTAAATACATATCAATTTGCTGTGATATTTTTATTTTACTTCCAGTAGCCTAAATTTGGTGTTCATGAATTCATTGGAATCACTGGTTAAACATCGAACTAAACCTTTTGACTTCTTTCACGTATCATAATATTTGACTATTAATCTAATGCCGGTATATAACTTACTTACTTCTGTATATTGAATTTCTATGTGAACAATTTAACTGTAGATCTACATTGTTATATTTTGATTCCAAATTATACATATTTAAAGAAAAAACAATCATTACATTTGAAGAGGAAGTGATAAATATCTTAGTTGACTTTAGTACACCCAACCTTATAACAGCAAATTTACAGCAAAATGAAATTTTAGGTTTAAACATGTTATTGGTTGAAAAAAAAAACAAAAACAAAAGAAAAAAAAAACAAAAAAAAAACAAAAACAAAAAAAAAACCAGAACAACAACATATAAGTCTGATCAACCTTGCTTGCTTGCTCTGGCTTGATGACTAATTAATTGCCAGTAGTACACGAGAGGCGCAGAGAGAGATGTTTAGTGTGTGTGTGTGTGTGTGTTTATGTCCTTGCTTGAGTTGTTTGTTTTTCTCCAATGGCTTTTTAAATTGACATTACACTTGTCATCATCAGATTGTCAACTACAGATTGATCATTTCTTCACCATGAACCGATCTACAAAATTGTTTTAATGTAACATATGCAGGATAAAAGCAAAAATAGAAGTTTTAGAGAAAATATAATCCTGAAAACCCTCTCTCAAATTTAATCTCATTGTTATAATATGTATAGATATTTTTAGAAAATCTATCACTACTATCTCATAACTACTATAATTATGTTTTCGTATGGTGTCTAAATACTTGTTTCCACTCATCATTTAGATTTAAACCAATATTTATTATCAACACATTTTTATTCAAGTAAAGGAAAGATTCATGGTATTTTCCATCTAACAAACAACATCTGTCTGTTTACATTACTTCTGCAGTTAAATTCTACTATTGTTCATAATCTGCATCCAAAATTTCATTATTAAAATGAATTGCATTGTTTCAAAACATTTTAATGGTCATTCATAATTGTGATACATTTGAGTCTTGTTCAATGTTCGTATTCTGATGCTTTTTTTAGTATACAGATGTATTTACCAGGGCTCACCCTAGCAGGATTTCTAAAAAGTTATCTTATTGGCCAATCAAATCAACCATCAGAATTTGACAAAAATTTGCAACATGTATATATAAACCAGTAGTTTGCACTTGCCACCAGACTGTTGTCTCATTGTCGTACTGCAAGAATCACGAGGAAAGAAGTGTCAAATAAGGTGCAGAATTTTGGTTTATCTATGAAAATTTATTTCTTTACAGGCAACATAGAAACTTTGACAGAGAAAAAAACCCAGAAAATGCAGAATCTGTAGCACAATGCCACTCATTACATATATGTCTCTTATTGCCAATTCAGTATTCTACCCAATAAGCGCCTACGAAAAAAAGACGTTTATTGGAACTAATCAATAGTCAAACTGAAGAAAGGCATTTAATTTTTTACAAGGGTCAGTGGTAATATTGTTGTAGTAAATACAGTGGACACCTATTGACATTCTTGTGTTGTAAGGGGCTAGAGATAACTGTTATGTATGTTTTTGTGGTCAACATTGCCTTGTCAATTGGCTAGGAAAGGTACCTTATCATGTATAAAAAGGGGGAGGGGTGCTTATACGCTTATAACTAAGGACAGGGATGCTTATTGGATTGAATGTGGTATCGGTGGAGCAGCATATCACTATTAACATTTGTCAGATGTATCGATACATGGGTATTTCACTAAAATGTTTTACTTTTAAAATTGTCAGAACAATGACCAAGCTGCGCTCGCTTCCAAGGCTTTGCCTTAATTCATATTAATAATAATAATAATAATAACAAAAATAAATAAATAAATAAATAAATAAATAAATGAGATACTATTTAAGAATTACAACACAAAAACGAAACCATCACATTTTAATAGAAATAGAACATGGTTTTTTTATCTTCTTTTACAAACACTTGATGACAACTTTTATTAGAAATACAGTAGTGACGTATTAGGAGCACCATACTAAGGCATTTTTCGTTTTTAATTTGAAATCTTATAAACTTTCAACAGATGTATTAATTTCTGTCGAAGTTCGGTTACAATGAATGATTAGATAAAGAAGAGAAAATATTGGTGTGAAAGTAAAAAACAAAATACGCAAGGAAAAAGGTCCATGACCTCTGGTTTGTGCGGGTTCGCGTCCCACTGGAACCTAAGCTTATCCCTCGAGTTACAGATATACACATCCGGGCTTTTCATTGTGCTTCACCGGAAAATACCGCGTGACGTTGTGAATTGAACGCTGGGAGAACGAGTGTTCTATGACGTCACTCATCGCCGTCTCAATCTTTTCCTTCGCAACAGTGTGTTTGACACGGCAAAATAGTCGAGGGATAAAAATTTATTTCTATAGGACAAAATGACACAAAATTTTAATTCAAGTATGTCAAGAACATCGGAAAATGCACAAACAGAACACAGCAAGTCTCACAGCGAAATTGATTTGTTGGTGAAGGAAAGCAAAGACGTTTTAGAAGAACAACGGCAAGAGTTCGTTGATACCATCGCTTTAATGCAGGATTCTCATCTGATAAGTCTGGTAGTTATCACAACATAGGATAGGGCGCTTGGCTAAACACATTTTTATTCATTTTTAAATTGTAAACAGAAACAGAATCATTTTTTTTGTATGGGGGAGTTATATCTACCTTCTCCCCTTTTCTTATATAAGCTATCTTTGTGGTTAAAGAGGCAAATTTTTAGTTGCCACATGCATAAAAAAAATTATTTCCCATTTTTTTTATACTTTTTTTTTGGGTAAAAAATATATTAAGTTATTGTAAATCACCATCATCATCATCAGTAGTAGCAGTATATCTAGGTGTTGTATTCTTATCATGATATTTTACGTATGTACTTGCAACTGTGGTGATAAAATCAGATTGGCGAATTTCTTACAAAATCAGTGGAGCTCAACCCCGCGCTGGCTATGGCTGACAGACACTCTGATTTAAAACGTTATGCATTAACTATTCGGCCCACAAAACAAATTAATCTCTTACCCTCTAGATACATTTTCCCCACAAATCTCTCTCTCTCTCTCTCTCTCTCTCTCTCTCTCTCTCTCTCTCTCTCTCTCTCTGTGAATAAATTACAGAATTAATTTGTTTATATATTTACAGATTTTTTTGTTTATTTGTTTACAGATAGATGGCGTTGCCACGGTTGACGCAGTTCACCGTTATTTGATGAAGTTTGTCTCCGAGTTCTCGCTAAACCAATTCTCGATCAACCCACAAGGTATCATAATACATACATTCTCAAAGTTTTATAAATAGATAGATAAATAAATAAATAAAAAATATTAATAAATTAAAAAATAATTTTATCAACTGCTTAAGCGGTCTCTTGTTTTTATTTTTTTTTTTACTTATTTTTTTGTACAATTTTACTGTTAGTGTGTTTGTAAATAGGCCATTTGTCATAATAAAATGTTAATAAACAATAATTATTTGGCAAGGAAGGCGGTAACATAATTTATTTTTTTTTTTTTTTGTATTTTAGAAGAACTGAGGGAAACATCACATATCAGCCACTTTACCGTCAGTTGGTTTCTGCAAAGCGCAGCCGGAACCGGAAGCTATGAAATTCTACCCATTATAACGGTGTTTGGCATTGTTAAGAAAAATGGTGTGTAGCATTTTAAAATATGTTTCATATAACTCCTTGGACTCTTAATCAGTTCTGGGTCCGAGTTGAAAAGAAACTTCATTCAATACTCGAACTCGACTACCTTCAACTGGACTTTTTCTGTACATATGTATGGGAAAATAAATTAATAATGAAAATTATTGCTCGTTTCACAAGTTGGTTTGTGTACGAGTGCCGTAGATTAACTGTCTGGGACTGGGACATTACAACTTAGGAATTTCTAAAATCTAAATCCTGTACTCAACTTCGACTTATCCTGAAATCTGATGATATTTTCAGACTTCAGAGCCCATGACTGGCTAATATTGAACTACAGTAAAACCTGCTATAGGGGCCATCTCTATATAAGGATTACCTGTTTATAAAGGCCAGTTTTTTCAAGTCCCTTGACTGCATACTTCAACTAAATTGAACCTGTGTATTAGGGTCACCTGCACATAAAGGTCAATCTTTTCTGGTCCCTTGGGTGGCCCCTATATACAGGTTTCACTGTACTTAAAATATCGTAAAAAGTTTTCCAATTCACACATTATACAATTTAAAGACATACTGATCAAAACTAGTGCACACATACACTGCAATTAGTTGGAAAATGATAAAAACAACGTGATACAAACATCCCTAATTAGCGATCGCAGGTGTACCGTTCACTGCTGTTACATCGATACGGAAAGCATGTCAAACATGAATATACGTCAAATTGTGGGAAATATTTCATCGAAAACTGCAATTATTCATTTTTCTTAATAAAAATATTGTATTTCTATACATATACGTTTACCATTTCAAGTTAAGTTGCCATTCACTGTAAACAAACAGTATAGTTTGTCCCATCGTCGTAAACTAATTCACTTAGGTACGAGTTGTGATGGGTACGAGATGACAATATCCCATATGTTTTACTTCAAACTCATATTACGCAACTCCATTTGTATTTATTGTCGTTACGAGTAAAAATCCATTTTTTAATCTTCAAACTCAGATTACTAGAAAATAGAGAATCACTCAGAAGCGTAATTAATGGGAATATGATAACTTTATATCAATATTATGCAAAGCATATTACCATTTAAAACAAAATTAACATTCTTACTGAGCGTAAACCGCTGGTCATGGCCTTTAAGTAAAGTCTCTTGTTTTATGCTACCGGGCCTAGAAGTCTGATCGGCAGGCAAAGTTGAGAATAGTTTCAGACTTGAATCAATTATCAAGTTTTATGGTGCCGGGCCGTGTTATTTTGGATTTTAAGAGAATTAGTTCAGTATTTTGTGACTTTGGACCTGAAGTGTCAAAAAGAATAAAGAATTAAAATTAGATTATTATTATTATTATTATTATTATTACATAAAATTATTTTTTTGCCATTGGTTTTCCAGAGAAATACCTGCGTAAAGAAATTGAAAAAACTGTCAAGCTAGCTAAAAAGGATCCCAGAGCATTTATCGCTGTAAGTATGCTTAAAACTATTGTTTAAGAATGCACTCATGTTATTTTCATTTATTTGCTGTTGTCATTTGTTTGTTTCTTTTCGTTTTATCTCGGGGGGATATCAAAGTTTTCGTTGACGATATATATAACTTACGTATATTACCTTATCATTATTCACCATTTTACAATTTAATTATTTCTTTCATGAATTCATTTTATTAAATAAACACTCAGTTATAAATTAACTTTTCCTAGAATGCTCTAGCTTCAATGCCCTTCAGTGCGATATCGATTTTTGCACATTTTTTTTTATTATTTTACCCAGAAAATAAGAACAGAAAGCATAGTATCTGCAAGGCGACATAACGGTGGCTCGATTGGACACAAGAACATTTACCCAGAAGACACTGCACGGGATGTAAATGTTACATGCGCAAGTGGTAAACAATATCCGGAAGAGGAAATGTCACTAAAAAGCGAACAAATCAGTCCATCTGTAAGTTCCATCGCCATTGATTCCCAAAGCACCAGCAAGGAAATAGAGACACCTGGCGTCGACCTAAGTGACCAATCAGAGACATGCGACAAATCCGGACAAAACAAACTAGACAACGAGAAAATAGCACAGGACCAACAGAAAACAAAGAGAATCAAACGAAAGCAATCAAATCAGTCTTTGTTTCAAAGGTTTTGTGCCATGTTGATGCGCCATCTATCGGCATGTGTCACGCCAAACACAGACGTCTAAAATCTGTACAGACATCTTTAAATGACACCAGGAGGGTCAGCGAAAAATCTAAAAATTGATGCCATATTTTAAAAATCGACATTGTGACATGTTTGTTTCTTTCAATCTGTTTTCAATCTACGTGGGTGAATGTAAAGTAGACGTGAAAATATATTAAAATAATCAGCTTGACGGACAGCCGTCTTTATAGAGGTTCAGAATCCCTCTTCAAGTGCAAGTATTTTGAAATTAATTTAGAAATAAATAGAATAGGGAAAATTGATAAAACCATGTATATTTGAGTGAAATCTGCTTTAGTTTGATCTCTTACATTATTTTATATCTATTTCTATAGTTATTCAGGTTGCTTTAATCGTTCTTTATCCTCGTCATCAAGATGGGGTGATTACACCCCTTAGATGTTGTTTGTTTTATATTGATTTGGGGGATAAGTCAAAGTTTGACTCGCCGGAATAAGCGTGACTTGCAGTAATGACTTCTTTCACCTCTGTTTCCACATGTCAACTCGACCATCTCAGAGAATGGTGAAGTCCAATGTCAGAATACGGGGTGTATATATAGAATACAAATTTTTAAATAATTTTACTTACAATATTTACTTGTTCAACCCCAGAATTATGACAATAGACTATGCAAACTATTGATTTGGGCGAGTCTAATATGACTACAGGGGTTGATGAGTTAACACACTCTTAGTGTGACTCTATCTGATGAATTTACCTATCGCCAAATGCACCACAACGCCACCTCTTGGCAAACTTTTCAATTATGACGTCACAATTAAATGGCCCGTCAAACGCTTATTTGATTATTACATCACACCCCAAGGACATTAAAAAAGCGCATAATCAGCCATGTGTCAGACAATTTGCGATAGGTCAATTCCTCCTGTTTGCGATACGATATTTTACACAGTGTTGGCCGACAGCTCTTTGTCAGAAATCGTTTTGCGACATCATTTTATTGTCATCTATTAGGCAGTGCCTCACATATTTAGATAAAATGATTTCAGAGATCATCTGTGGCTTTTTTCAGTATTAGCGGTACTAAGAGGATAGCTGAAGTATTATTTTTCTTCATTTTGAATCGTCTTGATGTTAATAAATATAATTATTTACTTTTCATTCTTTTTAGGTGATAAATATTAAATTTTATTTTTGACTTAGATTGATATTTTGTAAATCCCGAAATTTTGCTCCTCCACACAGCTTATTATAAAACTTGGCTATTGTCAATATTGCTTAGTTGACTTCTTGATTTAATTTTGTTTATTTTGTTATAAATAAACAAAACTGTCACCTGTTACTTGTTTTGCGTTGTTCTGTAATCAGCCAGTGAAAAGTGATATACAGCCGAAAATCAGCAGGGGTATTCGTGGCTGAGTGGTTAGAGCATCGCACTTTGAAAGATGAAGTCCATCACTTCTGTTCAGAACGGGTTCAGGCCCCGCTAGAACCAAAGCTTGGTCTGACACCATAAAACTTAAGAATTACTAAACTCTAAAAATTTTACTGAGTTTTGGCCAATCCTGAAATCTGATTGGCTGAACAGGCCAAGTTGAGAATGTGCTCAGACGAGTAAATTCTCAAGTTTTATGGTGCCTGTCCCTGATCTTTGTGAGAAAGTTTGCCAGTTTACTTTTGTACGCCTGTGACACAAAATTGAATTCTGTGGCACAAAATTTAATTTTGTGACACAGAGTAGAAATTTATGGAACAAAATTGAATTTTGTGACATAATTGAAAGTTTGTACGCACAAAAATGGATTTTGTGGACAACATTTTAGCAATGTCCCACATGGCGCCCCGTATATACAACTCAACGTTTCATTTACTAATAGTGAAAAAGAGAAATCGCAAACAAGACTATTATACCTAGCGTAAAATTTGCGGACCGTTGACATCAAATGCGGTTTTCCATATCCCTGTCCCACATGGCGCCCCGTACTATGTCCGATAGCAATTGTTGAGACGTCTATACCAATTGTGACGAGGAATCACTCCTCACTCATTTCATTTGGATTTGGCTGTCTAATCATGGCGGTTGTGACCGGTCAACAAGGGATGCTTACTCCTCTGTGGCACCTGATCCCACTTCTTTATTTTATATATATATATATATATATATATATATATATATATATATATAATATATATATATATATATATATATATATATATATATAATATATATACACACATTCTGAAGATTAATACTTTGGTTTTTGAGATTTTTATAAACATGTTTTCCAAATTAACGTAAACGATTCATTACCATGTTTAATGAATAGTCTTGATGATTTCTTACGATATTGATGATAAAATATTATTAAAATCAACTTATGAATTTGTCAGTTTCATCTGCCAAACACATTTTCAAATACATATAACCAAAGGTGATTGAAATGTAATTTAAAATATGCTCTGCCATTGAAAAATGTGAATAATACAAAACTTTACTTTTTCAAAACATTTTAATTAGAAATAACCAATGACTGTGACATCATATATATATATATATATATATATATATATATATATATATATATATATATATATATATATATATATATATATATATATATATATATATATTAATAAAGTGTAGAATATCATAATTTTTCTATTAATAATTGCTCTATTACGTTAGCGCTTTCTTCATCGTGTTCTACACTCACATATATGGTGCCGTCCTGACTGTACCACTTTTAATATATACAAGTAAAGGAGATAAAAAATAATTGTGGGGCAATCGGGAAGATCAGAACAAAGATTGTTGACAATATGGACTTGTTGGTACTGAAAAACGAAAATTGAAATAAATAAATTACATGTCATGAAGTGTAATGCTTTTATTAGAATATTTCAGCAAATTAAAATCAGGAAAACATAAGATACTTGTTTTCGTGCACAAAAAGCATAAAAATATAGCAAAAATATATCATACTTACTACAATAGTTCAACATTATGGTATACAACACATATTTTAAAGCACTAATTGTAAATAAACACAAAAATTTTTTGTGTATTGGTCATTAATATATCAATTAAGAATACCGGTATTATCTATTTTCAAAAGTGACCATATATAGAATGATTATTATACATGCATTATCAAAATAAACATAATTAGGAGATGTGTCGAATGAATGATCTATTACAATAAAATAATGATAAAATAGATAAATAAATCTAATTTGAGATTGCTTGTGTCAAATCCCTTTGTGTTTAAACAATAAAATATGTTTCAATTCCTAATTTCATTTTGTAAACCAGTTTTACTTGGTACAAAACTGTCTATTAGAACAATGAAAAATAAATTTACCAGAATCAGTTTTAAAGCTTGGTTTCTTGTTTATTAGTCTGCATATTAATGATCCCTTATATTTTCTTACCTATTTACTTAAACAGGTAAAACAATTACTTAAGTTTGTCCTGATTGTGCCACTAGTTTACGCACACACACACATACACACACACACACACATACACACACACACATATATATATATATCATGTATTTCGAACTTGTAAACATAATACCAAAGTTATAATGCTCAAGACGATATCGTTTCTGTCAATAAGACTTCATCAGTTGAGCTCCAATTAAGTATATGTATTTTCTAAAGAGAAAGTGGTATCATACAAAGCCAAATGATATCTCTAAAAGTATAGCCGAAATCCGTTTAAGAGTAACCACTGTAAAAAAATGACTATCTTAGCTTTAGACAATTTTTAAATTCAAATAGTGTTAACAGTGCCAAATATTAATTTAGTATAAGATGAACAGCTGGTACCGAAATTCCAGGTACTAGGTTTATGTATACCCTCGGGGACTCAATCGGTCCACAAACAATAAATGAAGAATTACTTCAGGGTTTTCGCCAATTTTTGTCCCCCCCAAACCTAGCTCATGTTGTAGATTATTAGGAACTTATATAAAAGTAAAATGAAAATATATCCTTCAAATTCTCCGGGGAATTTTGGTATGAATGTTTAATTATTTAGACAGTAAACTTAGAGTTTTCTTGTAGCAGTTAGCACTTGTTTTACTAAAAATAATATAAGCGCAATTGTTAGTTTTAATTACGATTCGAATTTGCGTCTAAATAACGGACATATGTATAGCGATGCACATTTGAATTTAACACGATCAAAATTTTCTTTTCTTTATTTGTAAAAAGTTTATTACTTATTTTTTTACGTTTTACAGTAAATATAGATTTAGATTGTATACAAGCCTAATACACATGCCATTAATGTCTTGGTAATATTTTTATATTTTGAATGTTTTTTTTTTAAATTTATTAATTTTTTTGTCAATCTGGTTTACATGTAACCTAACAGTATAGCTGTATTCATATCATATTAGGTTTAATAAAATATATGTTATTTTTATTGTTCTATGCGTAAAATATTTCGCATTATAAATTAATATCAATAATTGAATTACTCGGCTTAATTAAAAATAGGATTGATTATTGATACAGTTTTGTACCTACGAAACATTAAAGGAATCTAAATTCAGATAAAGAAGAATATATTTATCATACATAATGCGCATTGAACGAAAACAGGTTCAGTTTGCAAAACATGATACGAGATAAAGTATATACGAATTTGTTACGAGGTACTTATAACTGACACCCACCATTATTTACAATTGAATACTTTTAAGTAAAACATGCACTAAACAAAGAAACAAAAACAAACACCTTAAAACCGGAAGTGTAATATTTTATACATGCTGTCAACATTATTCTAAATTAAAGTCTACACTGCTTTAAATAGATGAAAACCGTTATCGTTTCGATGTTGACTAAAATCCCGTCGGCGCCTCTTATTACCTGAAGTTGTAGGTTACGCTTGACCTAGATATTTTAACTTCCGCCTACATAGTTTATCTGGACACACCGATCTCTCGTCATTGAATAAACAAGATATGATATATACGTCAGAACTATTATTACACAAACACTGTTGCCAGTTTCATTTTAAGCAGGACAATTCCCCGGTATGCAACTTTGACAAAAAGAGAAAAACAAACTAAATAGAGAGGTAAGATTCATTGTTTATAATCGAGTTTAGGCCTATATAATGTGTAACTATATACAGTTCATTGATAACTTACTATGGATAGATCTATACAGACACGCCGTAAGACTTTATGTATGTATTGTAAGAAAATCCGTTCGGGGGTTTGATAGGGGTAATGTCGGTGGTGGCCGATAGTGTCAAAGTGTGTTGGTGGGTGAGGGATTTGGTCAGGTTTATTCTCACAATAGATATTTTCCCATATATATATATATATATATATATATATATATATATATATATATATATATAATATATATATTATATAATATATATTATATATATATATATATATATATCTGTGTGTGTGTGTGTGTGTGTGTGTGTGTGTGTGTGTGTGTCGGCAATTTTAATGTCTGTTCATTTTGGCGTTATAGCTAAGGAGGTGTTTTAAATATTTCCTTTCAAATTCCATCATGTGATATCATATATATATGATATAACAATAAATTTTACACACACACACACACAAACATACACACACATATCTCCACCCATCCATCCATTATCCCAAATTTTTATTTGACTTTTATCTAAATTGAGAACTTCAGCAATGCTTCATTGCTTTTACAATCAATGCATTTTACATATGTCATGTTTAACTGTTACTAAACGAATCCATCAAGACTCATTATGTACAGATTTGCAATAACTTTTATTTTTTCCGCTTCAAAATTACACTTAATGCTTCGACGTAAATGTTTAAAGTTAAACTTATCGAGTGGGATTAACTCTTCCGGATCTTGTTATTAATGACGCTCCTAGAGGATCTAACACGGAAAAAATATTGACTGTAGGTTACTACCTCCTCATTTACTCTTAAAGGTACAGTTGAACTTGTCCGAGCCATTGATTTAAGAAGAGTCCATTGTTATTTGAACTTGTCCCAGTCATTGATTTAAGAAGAGTCCATTGTTACACAATGGTTGATGAGTTGCAGTAGAAAATGCTTTAAACTGCATTGTTATCAAAACAAGTTTAAACCTCCAACCCTATGTATCTATATTGCATGCTCTTTTCTGTTGTGTACAAGCCAGTCGATTATGGCATTGCGGGATTGAAAGGGTTAAGATATCCATTGTATCATTCAGTAATTAAATGTGGAATTCGAATTCAGTGTTTTTATAGATATGTCTGTAAGCTTTGGATGTCTCTGTTTTAGACCATGGGTGATATTGACTGTGGTGACTGCGATTGTGGCGACTGCGATTGTGGCGATTGTGACTGTAATTGTGGCGACTGCGATTGCCATTGCTTTGATTGTGATTGTAATTGTTTCGATGGACTATGCGGGGGTGGCATTTGCGGATGCTGTAATTGCTGTGACGGGGACGGCTGCTGTACTTGCAATGATCATGGCGGTAAGGAATATACAGAGAGAGAGCGAGAGAGAGAGAGAGAGAGAGAGAGAGAGAGAGAGAGAGAGAGAGAGAGAGAGAGAGAGAGAGAGAGAGAGAGAGAATTTACTAAAAGGATCAAATAGTTTGGTTGCTATTTCATCCTATCATCTTCCGTTGAATTCGGGGGGGGGGGGGTGTCTCTGTGATCGAGTAGTTAGAGCATCGTGCTCTGAACCATGATGTATCTCATTTTCCCGTCAGCTCCGCTGGAACCTAAGCTGATTTTGTGAGAAAGTTTGCCGGTTTACTTGCGGAAGGCCGGTTTCGTGTATTTGAACTAACATGTCTACTGATATAAAGTGGCATATCCGGGTCCTGTCAAAACCAAATCAATAATTGTTCAAAAGTAGGAGTGTGCACAGATAAAATATTTTTATCTTATCTAATGCACCTTCAAAACTGTAGCACATACCTTAGGGTTAAAAACTACCTTGTCACTCATGGTGTTAGACTAGTAGGATTTATAAACATATACTCAGCCAAAAAAGAAACCTGACACTTCATATTTTGATTTAATTGTTTTGTCTTCAGTTAGAATATCTTTTTGACCCCTACCCTAACAATGATGTCAATTTATATCAAATCTAAGTTGTAATATCTCAATAACATGCTGATGTGTTGAAAATATCATTGGTCTTCAATATCACAAGTTTAAAAAAAACGTATTTTGACTATGTTGCCAGAACAATGATAAAAAAGATAAACAGTGCCAGGTTACTCTATTGGCTGAGTATATAAATTGCAATTTATCCTGGTAAATCTATTGTTTATCAGAACAAAATAAATATGTCTTTGGTGTATACACGTGTGTGTTTCAAAAAGTAATTTATATAGGATATTTATATTAGTATGGGTTGTTATGTAATAACCACCTATTATGAGTTTCCTGTTAGCAGTGAAGTTTTTCTCATCTACACAAGGAAATATAGTCCGATGTTTTGATTGAATTTTTACAGAAGATTAAATTATTTTGGGGAAAATGAAATTCAATTAAGTTTGAATAATCTTTTTAAATGAAAATAATAAAAAAAATTCTACTTATTCCTGCATTTTGAAATGTAATTCTTGTGTGTCTGTACGTCTTTCAACACTACGTAATTAACATCTGTTGATGGATACGGATTCCTGGCAGAGGTAGATTTAGATATTGATATCAGTAAATGGAAAATGATCAATGTTGCATTCTTTCATCATAAAGTATAAACAATAATGCAGAAAATCTACTTAGAATAAACGGATTAAATTGGACAACTTTTTTTACTTAAAAAATGCAGTCTTTTTAGAAAATAGTATTTCAAAACTGCTGTCAGTATTGTTTTTAGACATTATCTGTCACCTGTAATTCGAAAATCTACTTTTTCATTCCTAAAGTCCATTTGAAAAATAAAAACCCTGCATTTTCATTTCGTTTAAAGCAAGTCTTATTTTTACAATGTACAAAAACATGCTTTAAGACGCATTTCATTGGATTCTGATATCAATTCAACCAATTGTAATTATTTTAACTTTTATACTGGATCAAGGATGCCAAAACTGTCCAAGATGATGGATATTGTAATACAACAAAAGACAAAGACAAAAACATGTCGAATACGTTGGAAGTGGAAGAGTTTGCATATGAATATAATCTCTCTATAACAAACAAATATGCCAATTATACTTATCCAGTATTTTATTGTAAATTTTTTAGATGAGTCTGTTAGGTTAGGCCTCTGATGATTAAGATTTTTTTTTCTTAAATTAGTCAACATGACTAATGATTGACCTGATCAGCGACTCTGTGCAAGTGAACTCTTGAATTAATTTATAGTATAAATTAGATTAAGTGTGTCCACTAGTTTTGATTGATTAAAATATGATGGTTGATAACCTACCTTTGTAATTTAATCTTAGTGATAAGTTGTGTACACTGAGAAATTGATCCATGACATTGACATTTTGAAATTGATTTTGTTCGAATAATCGACACTCAAATTACTCCATAGACAATTTTGTATGTGCAATGTTGGCGATTTGTTGAAGTTAGAAAACGGAAGTGACTAAAGGGGAACACTGATTCCGAATTATTCCGGAAGAAGTACATCGCGTGTTATCGTATTATATGTATGGGAAGAAAAACCAAAATAGAAGAAGTCCCCCGTTGTTATGACAAAATCCAATGAAGTTTCACGTGACACAATTTATTTCTTTCGCAAGGCTGATATAGGAATTTTTCGTACAAAAAATTATTTTGATAAAATGAAGTGATCAAAGAAATTAGGCTATCTGATGAAAATATATAGAATATACTTTTTTGTTTTTACTGAAATCGGTAAAACTATTTTTAATTTGAGGATTGATTGCTTTACAAATGTACGTTGAAATTCATGATTATTGTGACTTGCAATTTCTTACTATTCTATTTATTGTCCTAGATGATATGTTCAAGTTCATCAAAGATAAATTGGAGCTGGCCTGGCTCAGTCGGTAGCGCGCTCGACTCTGGATCGTGAGGTCGTGATTTCGAGTCTCACCGGCGACAGGTTGGTTTCCTGTCTTTCGGATGAGACAGTAAAAACTGGAGGTCCCTTGTCACATTAGGTGTAGGCACGTTAAAGAACCCTCACTGCTCAATGACCGTAAGTGCCGAGCATAGGCCAAAATTTGAAGCCCTTCACCGGTATTTGGTGACGTCTCCATATGAGTGAAATATTCTTGAGTGGGACGTTAAACAACAATTAACAAACAAACAATCAAAGATAAATTGCAATTATAAGTTATGTATGGTTTATAATTTCAAGTAAAGACTCCAGAACGTCTGTGACACTGATACATCTTACAGTTGTTAGGTTAATTAATGCATGCAAATGCAAATGGTGATGAGAAAATGAAATGTTTAAAGAAGTGTTAGGCCTATATGCAAATGCATCATTATTTCCATTACCCGTCTTTCAGAACTATCTGTTCTTAATTGAAAGTAGTTTAGTTTGAATCAAATGGTTATTTTGTCAAAATAACAATCCATATCAGTACTTATAGTATTTTGATAAATGAATAGTGAGCTATTCCGGTATAAAAATATTTTGTTTTTCTTTCAAACTATTTAGTATAGGTATGGATCAATCAGTATATAACAGATTTGGTTAAATCATCAACCCCGAGAAACAATGAACTGTTCCATAAATCAACGATTTAGAACAGTCCAAATGCTTCTTCAGGGGTGAATGGATTATGTCCAATCCACCAACACAATTTACCCATTATTAGGTGCTTAAAAGAAGAACATCGTGTAAAAAAAAAACTGGGGTGGGGATGGATTCTCGTGATTTTTTTGTTCACTTGGACGAGTTTAAATTTTAATTTGTTAGACAATGAACCTTCACATTTGACTTGCAAATGTAATCGGTCCTACTTTTCAAAATAGTTACGAAAATCCAGTATGGTGTAAAATGCGTTAAAGCCTCGAAAATGTAAAATATTAAAATATACTCTGCCCGCCATATTATGCGAATATGACAAAAGTATGACCGGCATAGGTAAAATATTGTATTGTATTATTATTATTATTATTATTATTATTATTATTATCATTATTATTATTATTATTATTATTATTATTATTATTATTATTTATGCTGTTTGGAAATTTTCTACAGTAAGTTCTTACAAAAATGCGTGTCTGTCAGTCTGTCATGTATACAAAAGTATGTACTTTAACATTTGTATTATTAAATCATCTTTTTCAGGTGGTGACCACATCGACGGTATTGGAGACCATCACGGCGGCCACCACCATCACAGTACGTGGTGCTTTTGTTGGTGTATGGATGACGGTACGTGTTGTGATGATAATAATAGGAGAAATAGATACACAGCTAATGAACAACGACGGCGACAACAACAACAACAACAACAACAAGTACCACAAGATGATGTTGTAACTGCACAACCAATGCCACCTACAGAAAATACCGCCATCACAGCACAGCCGCCATCTTACGAGGAAGCAACTCGTAATTCTCCAGTATAACTCTTCTGTGCCATAGATGCAAAATCTACATACACGATTTATTAACAGGTGCTAATTAATTAACATGTATTCAACCCATCAACCCCATGGTCATATTTATACTCGCCCATATCAATAAAAAGTATGGTTTATTGTCAAATATCGGGAAAGAACAAATCAATAATGCATATCGAATTATCATAAATTTTGGATGTTAAATCAAACACTCCTGAGCTCTGCCAGTGGATATGACCATTCTTTGAAATGGGCGAGTTCAAATGCAACTACAAGTGTCAATGAGTTAACATTCAAAGCTCACACATATAAACATGTACTTGTATCTTTACTGGAAAAACAGCTGCTTTGTTTACAACATGGGCGCAGACATTTTGGACACCCAAAGTTGGGCGGAGGTTTAAATGAGCCCAGCGGTCTGACTGGTCATAAAATGAAAAGATTAGTTTTGCCATTAATAAGTGAAATTAAGGTGATAAAAAGATGCATGAATATTAGTGGTACTTTGCAAATTATATGGTTTACGGTTGAAGATTTAAAGGGAGGGGTCATATGAGAATAGATATTTTGCTTTGATGCGGAATACTACGAGTTGTAAAAGTGAAAATTTGAAGTAGAAATGCAACGGCTGCCTATACTTTTGAATGCATATTTTGTTATAACAAATATTGATCTTTCAGCACAGGGTACTGATTTGACCCAGATTTAATAAACATGGTAGTGACAGTGACCTGAATTTTTGTAAATTAGCATTGAGGCTTAGAGGAAAATATTTGGTGGTGTCTGTCTTATAAGCACGAAATATCCGTATCTGTCGCTTGTGTGATATAAACATATTTCGTGTTATGATGTCCTATATACAAATTAATGTACATTGTTTTGTATTGGAATTATAGGTCTTAGTCAGTATGGACAACAGGGAATGTTTACTCATCTGTGACACCTGATAACACCTCTGGATAAGCAGAGTACCGTGTTTGTTCAATGTTCACCAGATCTGTATATTGTATCCTGGACATTCAGGGATAAATAATTTTATATCTGTGATTTTTATATCGTGTTTTACAGACGATCAACAAAAATTTATTTGTTCTTTACAAGCATGAGGAAAACAAAAATTTCATGTAAACCATATCATCATTTTGTCCATGTCTTCACGTTTTTCCAACAATCATCACTCATTGTGTTACGGTATTGTTATATAGATATTCATTTTGCCATTCTATCTTTTCGTTAGTCAGAGTTATCTCCCGTTTCAGCAGGTATCAATTGTGACGTCATGTCTTTACGATAGAAAATAGCGTCGTCATAATTGAAAACTCATCAATTGATACCTGCTACGAGAGGTATTAACTCTTGATAATGCAAATACTTGTTAAATTTTATTCCTTGTATAGGATCAGTTTTAATAAAGAAAAACAATAAGACATATTTTAAGGACTTTCTACATAAAAATGATTTAATTTGTAAACTTGAACTTGTGATCATTTTTAAGCTTTGAATTAAATATTTCGGATGAGATTAAACCGAGGCTTTGTGACACGAAATATGTGGCACATAAAATAATCCTCAATGATTTGGCGTCAGTCAAGAGTATGGAATGTCACCTAAACCTGTTGACACATTCAAATACATGCCATCAGCGTCAGAAGCAAATTGAAAGTGGGGGGGG